>JAJMOB010000062.1:0-63645 GCA_030444945.1 Hyphopichia fennica
AACCTCCGTACATCTAGTGTTTAGTCAGGGCAAAAACCTCCGTACATCTAGTGTTTAGTCAGGGCAAAAACCTCCGTACATCTAGTGTTTAGTTAGGGCAAAAAACCTCCGTACATCTAGTGTTTAGTTAGGGCAAAAACCTCCGTACATCTAGTGTTTAGTTAGGGCAAAAAAACCTCCGTACATCTAGTGTTTAGTTAGGGCAAAAACCTCCGTACATCTAGTGTTTAGTTAGGGCAAAAACCTCCGTTGATAGATTCTGAGTACGTAGCTTATATTTTAAGTGGTAAATATATTTCTTGTAGGTAGCTTAATGTTTTTTTAGTAACACCTTTTCGTTTAAGTGATTCCTTAATACTTTATCAGGAACACCTCAATATATATTGGTGGATACCATAGTAATCCAAATGTAAAAACATATTAAACTCTTCTTGACTATGTGCGATTGAGAGAATGACATGTATTGAACTTCCGCAATCATTTTCAATTTTCGACCGCAAATCATAAAATATCCGGAAGAAGTCCTTACCTTTATTCATCGGTTCGTCCAAACAAAAACATGATAGTTCTATTTAGATTCTCTTATATTATTTAAATTATATATTTGTAATAATAAAGTCAGCTTATTAAATATCAAACTATGATCCGCTCATTGTTTCTGTCGATTATGTAGTTTTTTTTACAACTTTCCAGAAAAAAGGCAACAATACTGACTAAATGTATATAAGCTACGGAAATCTTTTCTATTTTAATTATTCTTCCTTTTTATCAAAACGACTTCCTTGAGGGTTTAATAAAACGATTTAATAATAAAATAATTTAATAACATAGAATGTAAATAGGTTTCAATAACATTCAATAATAATAAATTGGCCAAAAATAATATATTACAATGTAACATAAGGTCCGCCTCAAGTAACTGTAATAATTATAATATATAAAAGTACTTGAGTTAGTTTTTTTTTTTTTTTTCACGAAAATCTTAGAATATATATTTAATAACAATAAAGACTATAAAATATATACCTTTGATAATGTAGGGGGAAGCAATGAGAGTTTAGTCTCACTGAAAACCTCCTAGTTGAAGAAGAGAATGAATGTAGAGATGGATACAAGTTAGTCTAATTTATGAATTAGATTTTGTTTCGAGATAGATAATAGGATACCAATTGTTTTGTTTCGCTAGAACTCAAAGCAGGAGTCAGACGCTGATCCTGCTGGAGAGATCGTCGATATTGGTTGAGTTTTCCTAATAAAAAATGGTATCGGTTAATGAGATTGGTTTGATTGTCTGTGTTAGTTAAAATCTTTTTTTTTTCATATTGGAACTTATCTCAGCTGATTATTCTCTTAGAAAGTACAGAAAATGGTTTTGTGGTCTAGTTGGTTATGGCATCTGCTTAACACGCAGAACGTCCCCAGTTCGATCCTGGGCAAAATCATTTATTTTTTTTGCAATTCTGCTGTATGATTTTTTTTTTCAAATTCATCCCAATGATGTGCAAATAGGTATCTGTTAAGTATGTTAGGACAATAATGTGGATTATTTTCATCCCATCAAACGATTAATTCATTGGAAATATCCATCCAGAAATCTTCGGCACCACACAGGCTTAAAGGATCTTCATTAAAATCCTTAAAATTTTTAAGTCTTAGTAACGAATTTGGCGAGAACTTCACAAATAGATCAATACGAGTTCTTCCCAGACTGAAACAAAAGTTCGATTGGTAAGTACTTCTGTTATGTAAGTCTTCCCAATAGGTATATACTCATCACCAGATGAACTAGTTGTTGCCGAAAGTTAGATTGAATTGTGAGGCCTGCGACACCTTTAAAAAGGGTAAACTTGATATCACTGTCCTGAACCTTATCACCTTGCAATAATATAGTATGTTTCCAGAAAGGAATCAAAAATAATCACTTACGTCACGAGTGAAAAGTATTGAGCTCGAGTAATTTTAGTTGCGTACAAATTTTTTTTGCAATTTTTGTATTTGTAAATTTTCAAAAAAAAGGTATATAAAGTATTCTTCGAATCCTTCTCTTTCACTATTTCTCTTCTTAAGACTCCCCTGGGGATAGTAAAGTGACTAAAAGTGGCTCTTAATCTAATAACAACTGGTTATCACTACAAGTAAAACTAGTTATTTTATAAATCAACTTGATCTAATAGTAAAAGAATAAAACAGTTAGTTTTAGCAAGACAAATGAAAACTAGTTGCTTTCTTAAAAGACTTACAAAAAAACAACTATTTTTGCTAGACGAATGAAAACCAGTTGTTTTCTTGAAAGACTATAAAAAACAACTAATTTTGGTTTGACTTCGAAAAATTATAAAACACCACTAGTTTTGGTTTGATTTAAAAGACTTCTAGAAAACAACTAGTTTTCGTTCGATTAAGACAATCAGTCATGAATCATTTGCTTATTACTAAATTTTCGCTTATTTATTTCTAGAATTCTAATGTTAGTATAATCCTTGAATATTATTTTAATTGATGGACGTCTCTTCATGTAGGTGTTAGTTTATTTCAAATTAATCCTATTGGATCAATCATGACGATAACGCATATTAATTTTAATCATTTGAGACTTCATCAATTTGAATATAGTTAAACATACACTTTTGGTTAATTGAAGAAGAAACCAGATACAAAATTTTCATTAAACAAAAAATTATTTTCATTAAACAAAAAATTTATAGTCTTCGCGAATTTACAAAAACTGGTATACGATTTACACAATCCTGTAAATTACTTGTTGATTTATTAGGGTTAAATAGTTGCAGATACTTTTTCACGATGGTATTTAATTTCTTTACACCAATTTCTTAAAAGATCTAATTTAGAAAAATCATTATCATCTTCATCACATTCAGTTGGAATACTTAAGGTTGAACCTAAAATTCCAGCATTAGTATTTTGATCTGATGTAATATTTTCAGTATGATTTTCATTATCAGCGCGTTGTTCAGAAAATATTTGATCTTTCTGACTTAATAAATCATTTGCTTTAACTGGAATGGCACTTGTCAAATAACTTAACCAAGAAGTAATGATTTTAATTAAATTCTGAGAGTCACTATTTAAGAATTTTTGTATAAATCCTTCGAAATGAATTGAATCTTTACCAGAATCAATAACCATATATTCATCTAAATCATTAAAATTTAAAAATTCAAGAGTTTTAATATTTTTAAGAACTTGTTTTGCATCAAGAGTAGATGGAATAATTAGGTTAGTATCAGAATGTTTAATTTCAACAACTCGATCAATGTGATTGAGCATAACATTAGAAATTTTCCCCAAGTTAGCTAATTGAAGAATATTATCTTCTAATTCATCTTGAGATATATCTAAATTTTCCATTAAAAATTCAAATTTAATTAAATTGTAAGATTTAAAATAATTCAAAAGAATTTTTAATTTTAAATTTTTCAAAATTTTAGCAGAAGCATGAATAAAAATTTCATCAGTTAATTCATTGTACATTTTTTTTTGAACGAGTTTAAATTTTTTTAAATTCAGTTCATCATAAGTTTTTAATAAAAGGATTAAATTTGAATATTCTGGTAATTGAGAATAAGTTTTCGTTTCTTGAGATTCAAAAGGATTAACTTCATTTTCAGTTAACATTGAGCATAAACTTAAATATTTTAAGATTTTTTTCTTAGATGGAGATCCAGCTTCATCATAATTTTTAAAACATTCATAAAATTCTATTCTTGCCTTTTCATAATTACCTCTATAAAAATGAACTTTAGCACCACATTCTCTAATTATCCCCATAATTTTTGGATGAGTAACAGCACTTGTAATGGTTAAACTTTTACAATATAATTGATTAAGTTTTTTCAAATTTAATTGAGGTTGTTGAGAATAAAAATCAATTTCAGCAGCTATAACTTCTAAAGAGAATGAATTCTTAGTACTCTCAGAAGAATTTTCTAATTTTTGATTAATTGAATTTAAAAGTGGTAAACCATTTTCGAAATCTTTTGATTCTAATAAATTATTTAATTTATTCATATTAATTTTTAACCAAAGTCGATCATTATTACCACCTAAAGTATCAGAAGCAAGAAAATTTAGTATAATATCATATAACAGATTAACAAATTCAATATTATCAGCTGATGAATAATTATTAAGGATTTTACTAATTGATTCTTCAGCATAATTTTTACTAACTTTTGGAACAAATTCAACTAATTTTTTTAAATTTTCAAGGGCGGCTGGATAATTATGAATGTTATAATTGATTTTGATAACTTGTTTCAAAGATTTGAATATCCATTCAATATTTTCCTCATTATCATTATGATTTATAATAGATTGTAACTCATCAATTGCCCCTTGGGGTGAATCATCTTTCATACTTTTTGCATTATAATATTTATTTTCTAATTGATAATCTTCCTCTATATTTTCTTCTTGCATTTCACCATCCTCATCATCTTCGAATTCAAATTCATAGGATTCTTCCGATAAAAATTCATCTTCATCTGACATTGTAGTGCGATTGATGCTCTTATGGCAAGATAAAGATTCTGGATCAACACATTTTGCCTTTTTAACTTTACATTTTGGTTTTTTCTTTGTCTCCTTCCCTCTGGAGGGTGTGTACGGGTTTATATAAAGTGAAAAATTGTATGATTTTCTATTCTAAATAGTGTAAGATGATAAACCCTTGTACTTCTTCCAGGGTAGGTGACTTCAGGATTTGTTGATATACGAAAGTATATTGAGTCATGAAAGTACATTGAGACAACAAGATGATTTGTGTACCTTTCTTTAACTCGCCAACTTAAAGAGTAATCTATATAAAGGCTTGAGGAAAGCCGAAGATCGTATTTCCGGGATATTCATCTTAGATTTCGATCAAGGTATTTTTGCAGTTACTATGGGATTAGTTACTCTAATGGATAAAATGATGCAAAACGGTTTAACCAAGTCAATTATCCATTTATGGTGACAATTCACTGTATTAGTTGCCATTTTTGATTGTTTTTTCTTGGAGTTCCCATCACCTCATCTCAAATTAAGTTGAGGCAATCCAAGTCGGTGAAAAGTGCGCACGTAAAAAGAAATTAACTGCAAAAAAGAAAGAAAACCTCCAAACACGACCCGATGAGAAAAACGGCTTTCGATTCTTAACCGGTGTTAGCTTCCAAACATTGAAATGCTCATACAAACTTAAACTATTGAATGACAATATTGAACGGTTATTGAAATCAAATGTGACTCATTTTCAAATTGTTGCCTTGTAAATATATATATATTGGCCTGTGCTCTTGCTTTAACAACTTTTCTTTTTTTCTTTTTTTTTCACCTTTTTACGATTATGACTCCGCGATTCGTTATAATGAATCTGAAAAGATTTTCATTATTTCTTTATATATGTAGATTTATTCTTCTTCTTGTATTTTTCTTTCTTGTATCAAACTAATCAGCTTTTAAATCATGTCTAATACCCCCAAAGAGAAAGCTGAAAGCTTCTCTGAAATGGATAAAATAAGAAGTGGATCCACTCAAGCAGGTAGTACTAATGTTTGGGAATCATTTAGAGATTCTTTCAAGCCTGCACTTCCACAAGAAACCTTAACTGGTTCTCATGTCAGTGAAGAGGATTATGAAGGAATGGATGATGTTCAAAGAGCAGCTGTAAATGCTTCAAATTCTCAATTAAAAAGAGAATTAAAGGGAAGACATTTAAATATGATTGCATTAGGTTCTTCGATTGGTACCGGTCTTTTCGTTGGGCTGGGTCAAGCAGTATGTACAATTTAAATATGAAGTTCAATAACTTTTTCTTCATTCAATATACTAACAAAAAATTTATAGCTTCATACCGGTGGTCCTGGAGGAATTGTTATTGCATGGGTTATAACAGCTACTGCTATTTATGCAACTATGCAAGGTGTTGGTGAATTAGCCATTGCATTCCCAATTAGTGGATCTTTTAACATATATGCCAGTAGATTTATAGCTCCAAGTGTTGGTTGTGCAGTTGGTTATAATTATTTTTTACAATTTCTTGTTTTAGAAGTTGTTGAACTTGTTGCTGCATCATTAACGATTAAATATTGGAATAGTACTTTGAATCCAGATATATTCGTAGCGATATTTTGGTTAACAGTTTTATTCATAACATTATTAGGTGTTAGATGGTATGGTGAAGCAGAATTTGCCTTTTGCTTAATCAAAGTTATTACGGTGATTGGATTTATTATATTGGGTGTAGTATTAGTTTGTGGTGGAGGTCCAACTCATGATTTTGTTGGTGGAAGAAATTGGAGAACACCGGGTCCATTTGCAAATGGTTTTAAAGGTGTTTGTTCAGTCTTTGTAACTGCTGCCTTCTCATTTGGTGGTACTGAAATGTTAGCATTAGGAGCAGCTGAAGCCACCAATCCAAGTAAATCAATCGGTAAAGCTATTAAACAAGTTTTTTGGAGAATTACTATCTTTTATGTTGGAACTTTGACTATTATTGCATGTTTGATTGCTTCTAATGATTCAAGATTACTTGGTTCTTCAAGTGTTGATGCAACTGCTTCGCCATTTGTTATTGCAATTGTTAATGGTGGTATCAAAGGTTTACCAAGTGTCATTAATGCAGTGATTTTGATTGCTGTCTTATCTGTTGGTAATGCTTCAGTTTATGCAACTAGTAGAAGTTTAGCATCATTGGCTGAACAAGGTATGTTTTGGAAATGGGGTGGATACGTTGATAGAAAAGGTAGACCACTATTTGCAATTTTAATTACTAATATCTTTGCATTACTTGCATTTATTGCCACTTCAAACAGACAAGAAGATGTCTTTAACTGGCTCATGGCATTATCAGGTTTATCAACAATTTTTACATGGATCTCAATTAATGTTAGTCATATTCGTTTTAGAAGAGCAATGACAGTTCAAAATAGATCCCTTTCAGAGTTATCTTACAAAGCCCAAAGTGGAATTTGGGGATCATTCTATGGTCTTACTATTAATGTCTTAGTTTTAATAGCTCAATTTTGGGTTGCATTATTCCCAATTGGTGGTAAACCAAATGCTTATGATTTTTTCCTTTCTTACTTGGGTATGCCTGTTTTAATAGCAAATTGGTTGGCTTATATGATTTGGAAGAGAGATTGGAGATTATTTACTAGAGCTAAGGATATTGATTTAGATACTGGTAGACTTGAAGTTGATGTTGATTTACTTCAACAAGAAGAAGCAGAAGAGAAAGCTTTTCTTGCTGAAAAACCAATTTATTATAGAATTCTCAAAAAATTATTTTGATTTTACATTTCTTTCATTTCTTTTAGCATTTTATAGACATTTCATTTTTTTAATACATTTGCATTCACGATAAATATTTACTATATATGATATATCATCATGAGAGTAGACGGAAAACTGTTTACTTTTTTGTATTGTTTGGACTTCTAGTCCAAGCTCCTTTGACTCTCATATTGATTTTACCAAAGCAAGAAGTATAAGGTATTCTGCTTGGATAATCAGATTTATCAAAATAATCTGGTTTCCTGTTGGTATATACTTTGTACACTGATTCTGGTTCCCAATTGTTTTCATCTTTTATGGGATCTCTTCTCTTTTTAATTTCTTTTGAATCATTTAATTCAAAATATGATTTATTTTTAATTTTTAAGTACCGTTCGTATTCTTTTTCGACAAAAAATTCATCACTGATAGTTTGTGAGACTTGATTGGAAATAAATTCAGGTTTTGAAGAAGCATTCAAGATTAGGTCTAATTTCCCAGTTGGTGCATTTATTTCATAATCATCAAACGGATACATATAAATATTTCCAACGGCTAAATTATCCAGGTCTAAATTAATTTGGTACGTTTTAGGACGTTTATAATTTCTTTCGATTTCATTTGGGGAATCTGTCAATGTGTTGGCTGAAGTTGTTGGAGTTGACTGCAAAAATCCATTTTGTTGAATATTAGAGTACCCAATATTACTTTGGCTTGATTTTGAGCGAGTTGTGATTGAATTAGGAGAAATAGTTGAAGTGTCATTTTTATGAGACTGCTTATAATTTGGAGTAAGATTATGAAAGCCCAAATCATTTAAAAAATTGACGTCAGAGTAGTTAATTAATGATTCATAATCCAAGAGGAAATCACTATTGAAATCATAATTTAGAATATCATTGTTATTTCCATCATACTCTTGATACTCATATTCCTTCAGGGGTTGGTAATATTCTGCGTTATGAAATAAATTGAAATCAGTTTCACAAGTATGTGGATGATTATTCATGTTTGAAGATATTTGAAGATGTATCATTTCAACTAATTGATTGATTTCAACATCTTTATAAAGGTTTTCAATTGATAGTTTTGTTAATAAATCATTCTGCTTGTTCAAGCATAAAGATATTTGCAGTAATCAAAATGTGAGGTGAACTACATGCAGTACACATACACATATATATATATATTTGTACTTGTGTTATGCTTATTAGATCAAATCTAAAGTAGGAAAATTTTATGTAGACAGGTATTTGGTTGAGAATACTATAAAAGTGTAAGACTAGAGTTTCTCAAAAATTTGGTTAATTTTTCGCAACAAACTCAGCAAAATACCCCTTTTTTTTTTTAGCAGCCACTACGAGTACTTAGAATAGCTATGTTTTTCTGCACTAAACATTAATGATCAATCGAGTTATAATAAGTTTCCAATTGATTTAATCTTACTTGATTCAAATAAGGTTCTTGTTTAAATTTCAATAGTTCATTATTTTTAAAATTAATTAAAAAATTATCTAAACCGATTGAATCTAATTTAATTGAATTTGACCATTCATTTTCAAAATTTTGATTAATCTTATTTTTTAAAATAGGTATTGGAATAGCTGAGTTATTTTCCACTCCCGATTTTTTCATTGAAAGATTTGATTTTTTTAAATTTACTGGAGGTAAATTTGAAATTGAAGAATCAAATTGATACATTAATAAATCAACCATTTGATTAAATTTAATTTTTGTATTATAATCAGGAATAGGTATAACATGTTCTGGTGAAACGTTTAAGATTGGTAATTTTAATTTGATAGGACTAAACTTTGATTCAATATGGAATGATTTGTTGAAAAACTTTCTAAATTGATTTGTGATATAATTCTTTAATGAATGCGAATATTCTTCATGTTCATAATCATGTTCATATTCATGTTCATATTCATATTCATTTTCATATTCATAATCAATTGATTCAAAAGGACTTAATTGATTTTGATTCAATTCATCAAAGTCAATATTTATATTAGTATCATAATCACCATAATCATAAAACGTAGGTGTATGATTAATATATTGTAAATCCTTAAAGTCATTTATAAAATTTTTTGATAATTGACTTGAATTATTTGAATACTTAAATTTATCATATATTTTCAAGTTATTAATATTAATTGAATCATTTGAAGATAGTGGAGTTGGAATGGTTGAATCTGTTATAGAAAAATTTGTTGAATTCGAAAGAGGTAATGATATTGATGTCATTAGATAGGAAAAGAAAAATTAGTCATAAAAAGCAAGAGTGAATACTTTGATAGGAAAGGTATTCAAGCATAACCCTATAAGATGTAGTATATACTTAGGAGTCTTACCACAAATGAATTCATTTTTTTGATTAATTAATACCTGGGGTGATGCCGCAAAAACCTAGAACCAGCTCCGTACACCACCGTCAAGACGAATGGCAAAGGGCCAGAAGAAAAAAAAAAAAAAAGAGAACATCCCCCCCCCCTACCTCTGCCTCTGCCTCCCTGCCTCTTACTCCACCTCTTGTTCCATAGGAAACAGAAAAAAAAAGGAAAAATTAAATGCACAAAACCAGATCTACATAGCAATACTTTAAATTTGCATCTAAATAATAAATTACCCTCAACAATAGAGAATGTATTAACAGAGGTGAACCATTATGTCTATAAGTAAGTCTATAAATAAATCTATAACTAATAGTGATTATGATATGATGATTATTATTATGACTATGAATGGTAGTACTAGAATGGTACTAGAATGGTAGTACTAGAATGGTACTAGAATGGTATGGTGTATGATAGGGTATGGTGATGTATTACTAGTGCAGAATCTACGCGAATCCTAAAGATAGGCTAAGAAAAAAAAAAAGATAAAGAAAACATTGCTAAATCCCGATTATTGATTTCTTTAACGAGTGAAAGTCCGCCTTTTAACTTGAATGCCTTGTTTTAGTTTTTAGTCTAAATTTCAGTTTCACTTTAATTGCCAATACCAATTGTAACCTATCAATGGTAGCTAACCTAATAAAAATGGTAGTAAATTGACTAACATATCACTAGCCCCATAGAATATTCTATAACAAAAAGGCGCCAGGGCGTAATACTAATTGTTTTTGTCTTTAAGGGTCATTTCATTCTCTTTTGTTTTTTTTTTTTTTTTTTTTTTTTTTTTTTTTTTTTTTTTTTTTTTTTTTTTTTTTTTTTTTAAAAAAAAAAAAATTTTTTTTTTTTTTTTTTTTTTTTTTTTTTTTTTTTTTTTTTTTTTTTTTTTTTTTTTTTTTTTTTTTTTTTTTTTTTTTTTTTTTTTTTTTTTTTTTTTTTCAGTTGGAAAAAAAAAAAAAGTTCTAGTTCTTTTTTGTTTTTTGGTGGTTTAATATTTTGATTTTGTGTAATTATACACGCGCGTATCTAATTTAAGTGGATCACCAATTAACTACTCCAAATCATTACTTAAATGTGACTTATCCCACTTTCCAATTGAAAATTGAAAAGAATATCACAGTATATCCAATACTAATTCAAACTTATATATATACACGTTTGTCTGACTTTATACGCTTCCAAAGTACTATTTTCCACGGAATAACTATTTTATTTAATAAATTTATTTTCTTTTTTTGCCTTTTTCTTTTTTTTTTTTTCCCTTATTTTCCCCTTTTTTGTCTCTTTTCTTTTTTTTCCCCTGCTAAAGTTGCCATATCATCATCGGCTGATGCCATTACCGTTCAATCCTACTTCTTTACTTTAACCGGGGCCTCCACTTTTCAATCTGATTTGTTTATATATATATATATATAAATATTTATATATATATATATTCTTACTCCTTCTGACTTTTTATATTTGTTTGTGTTACTCATTGTTACTCCAGTATCCGTTGATCCCGCTTACTGATCCGTTAGTACCCTTTTCTCATTACTTGGCACATACTTAAATATTGCAATTTCTTCTCAAAACAAAAATTTATTACAAATCATTGAATTTTTTGTTTTTGTTTTTGTGGTTAATATTACCTGTCACATTGAAAATTAGAACATCATTAGAATATTCATTAGAATATTCATTAGAAATCATTAATCAATCAGATCATTAATCATTAATCAATCAGATCATCACATCATTAGAATCATCAAATCATCAAATCAACAATCAATTCACCAAATCAATAATCAATAATAAAAATAACAATTCACCAGATCAACAGCAATGTCTACTTTCAATAAAGAACCTATACTTCCGGCTACTGATAATCGTTCACCCTTTTATGTGAATATACCTAGTCATGATTCAAAACCAATTGATGGATTGGTTAGCTATTTTAAATTTTGGAAAATATTTATTAAATCCTTTATTTATTATTGTAAAGAATTGGGTCTTATAAAAGAATTTGATGCTAATGTAAATTTTCAATTAATTAATTCGGTTCAATTTCCTGGTTTTAAAAATTTACCTAGTAAATATTGTCTGTTAATTGAACAACAACAACAACAATTACAATTACAATTACAACAATTACAAAATTCTCAATCTTCTCCTAATGGTAGTGGTAATAATACTCCCAAAAATGAATTAAGAAAAACTTTATCAAATACTAGTTTAAATACTTTATCTACCAATAATCAATCATCATCTATTTCCAACAATGTCAATAATAATGAACAATCAACTCCTCCTGGTGATCTGAAAAGACCTCTTCTTTTCAAAACTAAATCAAATCAATCTTTTTTAAAAGGTTTTGATCAGTCTTCAAATCATCATAAACGTAATATTTCGATCACTTCTCTTCATAAACAACCAACAAAAGAATCTAATCAAATTAATCCTCCTAATCATAGTCCAAGTAATTCTGATTCATCAAATATTTTGAATCAATCAAATAATTCAACTCATCATATTGAAGATGTTCATGTACCAGCTAATTTTTTCCCAGAAGATTCATTATTTAATAATTTGGCACCAGCTCTTATTAATCATCATTATCAATCATATCAAGCTCAAATGAAATTTCATCGTGAATTATTATCAAGATTATTACCTCGTTTAGAAGCTTTATTAAAAAATTTATCTTCTAAAATTAAAGAAATCAAATCAACTTTGAAAAATGATTCTTTTGCTAATACTCATTTAATTAAAGAAATTAGTAAATCAGGTAAAATTCTTCATACCTATATGAATTCAATTGAACGTTATTCTTCTCAAAAACCTGTTTTGAAACATAATGATGATTATACTGATAATGATGAAGAAGGAGTTTTGGATGATCCTTTCTTGATTAAATTACAAGTTGATTATCAATTAAAAAATCAATTGATTCATGAAAATTATATGTTTGCTTCTTATGTTAATTTACAAAATATTTCAAAAGAATTATTATCATACGTTTTAAAAGAATTAAATGTCGTGACTGATCGTATGGGGAAATTGATCAATCAAGAATCAGTTTATTCAAGTTCTTCAACTTCAGATGTTCTTGCTATTAATTTATATAACATCCTTAAAAAAACAGTACCTCATGGTGGATCATCAGCTCATGATTGGGAACATTTTATTTCCAATAATCCTAATTTTTTGAATGTTTTCAAAAATACTGAATTTTCTCAAAAAAGGGAAATTAGAAATTTCAATTCTTTAAGTTTACCTTATGCCAGTTCAATTCATAATAAATGTCTTAGATTTGGTATAATGTATAAAAAACTGAAGATTTTGAAAAATTATAATTCCTTTTATTACGTTTTAACCTGTAATTATCTTCATGAATTCAAATTTGATCGTGATAGTCCAACTAATAACAACAATAATAATCGATCCGGAAATGGTGAATCAACCCCCAATACTCCAGAAAATAATGTCTCGACTCTGAAAAAATTACGTAAGGATAAGGTTGGTGGATTCATTGGTCATGATGATATACCAATCAAATCTTATAGCTTGAATGAGTATCAAATTAAACTTAAAGATGGTAAAAATTTTAAATTTGTTTTAACCAAGGGTAGTAACAAATTCACTTTTAAATGTAATAATGAAGCTGATTATAATAATTGGTATGGTGATTTAGTTGAATTATTAAAATTTGGTCCAGATCATTTAGAAAGATTTAAATTAGTTCAAACTAAAGTTACCGCAAGAGAAGAAGAAATGGCTCAAAAGAAGGAATTGAAAAAACAACAAAAATTAAATCAACAAACCCAACCACAAACTCCTCAACAAAGAAATCAATCTTCTTCAACCATTCCATCAATTTCTTCAAATTCATCTATTAATAGTCAACAACCTAAGATTTCTAGACCATCTTCTCCAAGATTATCAGATAAATCTGCCGAATTACGTATCAATTTAAATAATTTGTTACCAAGAAAACCAGTTGCAGCTCAACAAGCTCTGAAGACTCAAGATGAAAGTTTAAGTGGTATTTTCACTCCAAGAATTCATACTCCTAGTGAATCAACCGGTACTGGTTCTGATGAAGGTAATCCATTCGAAAACACTTTTAGTTATCAATTACCTTCTAATAGTTCTTCACCAGCTTTATCACCAAATGTTACTGGTAGTCAACCTTCACTTTCAGTTTCAACAAACAATCAAAATAATAATCAAAGCACCCCTACTTTAATTGCCACTTCTCCAGCTGGAACTTCTGGAGCAGTTGAATTACCTCACCAAATCGAGCATGAAAATTATCTCAGAATGCAACAAGAAGTTCTTAAGCAACAACAAGATATTTTAAATTTGAAAATTGAAGAAGCGGAAGCAGGTAGACGTTCAGCTCCTCAATCTCCACAATTAAATAGTATGGATCTGTTCAACTCTCCACCTTCAATGAAACCACACCATAACCATAATAGTCATCATCACCATCATCATAAAAAGCAACAATCACAACAAATTGATCCACAACAGTATTATGTTCTTGGTAATAACTTGGGAAATGTATCCAGGGTTTCATCAAATGATTCAATTAATTCAATGATTCATCAATCTTCTTCGAACATTCAAAGAATCATTAATAATAATCGAGGATTAATCGCCAATGATCAATCGGGTCCAAGTGGGGCAACGTTCCAGTTGAATAATGATAGTGATTATGCTTTAAATAAAAACAATTCAAATCAAGATAGTGACTCAAATAACTCTTCAAGATCTCAATCTTATAGTGAGGTTCCAAGAGTCACAGTCAGTGCTGATACGTGATTTTTTACTTTTACTTTTTACTTTTTATTTTTTCTTTTTCTTTTTCTTTTTCTTTTTGTCTTTCTTTTTTTTTTTTTCCATATTTTATGATATATGCCCCAGAACTTTAGTGATAGTTTATACATTAATAGATATTTTAGATTTTTCGTAATTTTCACTTTTTTTTTTCAGCTATTGTAAAATTTAGATTTTTTTTTAGCAGTCAATACAATCAAACACCCATGCACCACCCCTTACCGCAAGACACGCCTACTTTTGCTATGAAACTCAAATAACATGTGAAAAGGGTCAGTCATCTCATCACCTACAGCTGCATGGGGTAGACTTTAACCAGATCTAGTGTAAAACTGGTACAGAAACAACCCAACATTTCTCGTTCTTCGCATTAACATAATTGTTCTGCTGGGGGACATTGATATTGGTTTGCAAAGTCAATAGTGGTATCAATTTTAGGATGACTACGGGGGGACCAATGAAGGCGTTGTAATACTAATAATAAGTCTTGCTTAAACGTGACGACTCAGACTTTTTTTTTTTTTGTACTTTGCTTTGCTTTTTTTTTTTTTTTTTTTTTTCTTCTCTTAGTAAAAATGCTCTCTCACTGTTTTATTTTTATTTTCTTTCTTAAGAAGCCTGAAATTTATATCAACAAGGGCTTTCTCTTTATAATTACTTTGAAACGATTTAATATTCTGCTTTCTTCAAATAATATAAGAACTCAATTGACAACTTCTCTTTTTATTCCTAATTTAAAATTCTGTACATACCATTAATTCATCTTTAGATAACTAATTCGAAAATGTCATCCAAAGGTTATTCCAGTGGTGTTGATAAACATGAATCAGCAATTGCTTCAGATATAGATTCATCAGATTTTGAAATAAATCAAGTTCCAAATCCTCCAATTAGAAGATCTTCATCACTTTTTTCATTATCATCAAATCAAGAACCTTTACCAAAACCTGATGAAGAAGATTACCAACGATTTTTAGATGATGATAGACATTTTAGTTTAATTCGTAATTTACATATGGCTGATTTTATTACTTTATTAAATGGTTTTAGTGGATTTTATTCAATTATTTCATGTTTAAGATTTGCATTGACTGGTAAAACTCATTATGTTCAAAGAGCTCATTTTTTCATTTGTTTGGGATTATTCTTTGACTTTTTCGATGGTCGAGTTGCAAGATTAAGAAATAAATCTTCATTAATGGGTCAAGAATTAGATTCATTGGCTGATTTAATTAGTTTTAGTGTTAGTCCTGCTATTATTGCATTTGCAATTGGTTTTAGATCTACATTTGATGTTTTAATTTTATCATTTTGGGTCTTGTGTGGTTTAACAAGATTAGCAAGATTTAATATTAGTACTAATAAAATTCCAAAAGATAAAACAGGTAAATCACAATATTTTGAAGGTTTACCAGTTCCTTCAAATTTGGTTTGGGTTGCATTCATGGCTACTTTGGTTTATAAAGATTGGATCTTAGATAATTTACCTGGTGGTATTTTATTTGAAGGTACTTTTGCTGAAATTCACCTTGTTTGTATTGGGTTTTTCTTGCAGGGTTGTGCTGAAATTTCAAAATCTTTACATATTCCAAAGCCTTAGGTTTTTTTGTCAAAATGGCTTAATCATTATTTCTTATGATGACTTATGCTTTAGTTTGATTATATTTTTACTTTCATTTATTTCTTACCCTGTGGTCAAATCATTGCTTTTCAGCTGGTTTCCATTTTGTTTTCAGTTTGTTTTCAGTTTGTTCTCTATTTATTTAGTTATTGAAAAAATCAAAAAATTAAAGTGCCAATCACTCAGGCTCAATAAACAAATATTCAATTAGTTACATAAAAGTTATATACAAGTAGTCTACTTTTGGAATGGAGGTTTAGAAAAAGTAATGATTTGAATGTCTTTGAAATTAACTGATCCTAATTGTCCATTTTGTAATTGATTGTAAGTTTCATCTGAATAATTACGAGGATCCAATATCCCAATATCATTTGGATTAAACCCCAATGAATGATTATTTTCACTAACATCTTCTATTTGACATGATTCCCAGAAAATATTATGAATTTTATTATATTTGAACAACCAATTCAACCTATATTTCCAAGTTATTGAGTTTCGAAATTCATTCAGATCATTATTAGTAATGCCAATTCTTGATAATTCATAATGAAATATCGATAGTAAATAAAGTAATTGTTTTTTATCTTTAATTCTTGTTATTAGTTCATTTGCTCTATCTTGAATTGTTCCGGCTTGTGCTAATTGCTTTTGATAATTGTCGACTTCTTTTACATAATTTAATGCATTTACTACTATGTTACCCTTTTGAGCAAAGACCGGACGTTCTGGTTCTACCTTTTGTTCAGGTTCTGACTTGGAAGATGATGTTGAAGTAGCTTCAAAGGTACTTGGTTGTTTCTGGTATATAATAGGCGTATAATGTATACTTTTCCTTAAAAGAGGAGCAAACTGTCTATTATTTTTCCTTATTAATTTGAAAAGCATCTTTCACGAGAGTATACGATGCGGTGATTGTGAAAAAAACAAAAGCCAAAGCGTTCAATTTGTTGGCATAGGTACCTAGGTATATTACATATCATGCTCAGTATATATCTGGTGATGGGGTAGTTTGTGATATTTTTCGTTTGGCTCTCAAAGAAAAAAAAAATTTTTTTTTTTTTCCGACTCACATAACACCAACATACAAAAGGTTTTGACAAATTGAAAAGAAAAAAAAAAAAGAGAAAAAGTCTAATTCATTTTGAATCGAATACATTAATTTGCCTTCATACTTACAGTACCATAATGTTTAGAAATACTAGAAGTGTGTCGAGGGTCCTTGCGTCCACTTGTCGTACAGCCATTACCACACAGGTGCCACTGAATCGTATCATTCCTAATATAGCAACAAGATTGTATTCCTCTAAAAAAGATGAAAAACCTCAATCAATTTTAACGGATGATATTTTAGCAAAAGCTGGATTTGAAGATTCATTAGAAAAAGAAAAACAACAAGGAGGCAAAAACCAAGAATCACAACAATCACAACCAGAACCAGAACAAGAAGGTGAAAATGAAGGCGAAGAGGGTCAAGATAAAACTAGACGTAGAAGAAAGAGAAATACTCAAACCAAAAAGGATAAACAACGTGAAAAATATGCAAATTGGTTTTATATTTCAACCTTTGGTTTTGGTATTTTAGGATTAGGTTTTATGTCTCGTGATTGGGATTCAGAAGAAGAACAAACTAAACTTGAAGCTAAAAATATTCCAAATGGATTCAATCCAAATGACATGTACGGTAGATTAAATAAAAGATTAGGTTCATTATTTACTTTCTTTTCAGAACCTGCATTCGAACAATTATTACCTCCACCACCACCAGAAATTTATCGTAGACCATTAACTTTAGTGTTATCTTTAGAGGATTTATTAATTCATTCCGAATGGGATACCAAACATGGTTGGAGAACTGCTAAAAGACCTGGTTTAGATTATTTCTTGGGATATTTATCACAATACTATGAAATTGTTATATTTAGTAGTAATTCAGTTATGTTTAGTGAAAAGGCAGTACAAAAATTAGATCCATTACATTTATCAATCCAATATGCTTTATTCAGAGAAGCTTGTCGTTATAAAGATGGTAAATTAATTAAAGATTTGAGTTTATTAAACCGTGATTTAGGTAAAGTTGTTATGATTGATATTAATGAAGAAACCACATCAGCTCAACCAGAGAATTCTATTGTTTTAAAACCATGGGATGGTAAACCAGATGATTATTTAGTTAGATTAATTCCATTTTTAGAATATCTTGCTAATCAACCACTGAAGGATATTAGACCAATCTTGAGTACTTTTAATAATAAATCAGGAATTGTGGAAGAATTTACTGAACGTGAAAAAATCTTGAGAGAAAGATGGTATGAAGAAAACAAACATTTAATGCAAGGTTCTAATTTTATTGGTAAAGTATTTTCTACATTAATGGGAGTTGAATCAATTAGTGCATCTGGTAGTGGTGGTCCAAAAATGCCATTAGATGTCATGAGAGAACATGGTCAAAGAGGTTATGAAAATCTTCAAAGATTTATTCAAGAAAATACACCAAAAATGTTAGAAGAAGAACAAAAATTAAAAGAACAATTTGGTAAAGTTTCTTTGCAACAAATTTTAGAAGGTAAAGCTCAACCAAGTCCTGAAGAAATTATGAAAGCTCAAGAAGCTATGATGAAAGATCAAAAATAAGTTTCTTAAATGCTAATCTAAAATCTAAATCTGTATATAAAAAAAAAAAAGAATTCTACTTAGTAAATAAATCAAGTGATTATCTCAACCACTATAACAATTGATATTATCAATTAAACTTATGATTTTGCATCATTAACCGTATGCCGTATGTAGCCAAATCCTGAAGCCCGTACCGTTGGAAAAGAGTGTTTTTGGCAGTAAAAAATTAGTACTGGCAGTTAAGTTAAGTTCTATACCAAAATTGCCCCGATTGTCGGAGGGTAAGATAATTTATTGTACCCGCGCACTACTAACCAAGCAAAAGCAAAAAAAAAAAAAAAAAAAAGAAAGAATCAACTAAAAAAAAAACTAACCACTAAGAAAGCTTTCTATGTAATACTATTCATCTTCTTAAAAGAGATACAAATTCAATATCCTTTCTATTCTATACAAAATATCACAATAGTGGAGTACAAGACATATAGATATCCACTCCTAAACTCTCTTCAGTTTCCATCCTATTGAGTTCTTCATCGTTGTCTTGTTTTTTTTTTTTTGTTTTTCCCGTAGCGTTAAAGGTTAACCGCTGCCAATTCCCCCACGAATCGAATAAGTTCAATCGTTAAATTCTATACTTCAGGAAGTATACCAGTGAAACACAGAGCCCAGCAACATTCGAGATCTATTAATTATTTATTTCCGCTAACTCATTAGCTCAACTAAAGGTATGTATATCTAATTTTTTTATTTAATGTGTGTTTTTAAGGTTAATGTGAGCGGGCCCTTTAAAAGAGAAAGAATAGTAACCTGCAGTATGAATATTTTAAACTGCAACCCTGTTTTGTGGTCACGTGAATAGGCGCACCCCTCCGATTATTATACTGGTGTATGGGTCTTGTTTTGTTCGGGTTTAGTGACTCCGATTCCCTTACTGTGATTGGCTTAATTTAGAGAAAGCTGAAAGTGCACAAAACCAATAAACTCTGATGGATTAGATAGCGGATGGTGGGAGAAAATTTTTTTTTTATCTGATCCCATCAGTGGGCCATGGAAACTAATAAAATGCTCGTGTTTTTATGTTACTTTTTTTTTTTTTTTCAGGGTAAATTCATCCAATCAACATTGTTTCTTCACTTGACTTATTAATATTTCTTTTTCGCAAGTTGCTTTTTACTTCTTCAGTCTCTAAGTCTTAATTATTTTCCCATTTGGTATTGTATTATTCTCTTACGCTACCCTCTTATTCTTTTGTGGTCCATTTCAATTTTCTTTTCTTTTAAAAAAAATCCAATTAGTTTCTTTCCCTATCTCCTTGTGAATTTGTGACTTTTTTTTTGGTATTAGTTGTTTTTCTTTTCTTTTTTTTGTTTTTGATTTTTTTTTTTTTTTTAATTTTTTTCATCTCCTCTTTTGATTATTCCTCCCCCTTCTTCTTCCTTTTCTTCTTCTTCTTCTTCTTATTTGATTTTCACTTCTAAGCTTCCCCGTTATACCATCCAAGTTAACATATCATTAGAACACTCCACCTTTCACATATTCCTTATAAATTACTTTGATTACTAACTGAAAACAGTTTTTGACCTGATAGAAAAATTTTTCCATTTTTTTTTTCTTTTTTTGTTTTTTTTTATCATAAACTCAAACTACCGTAGCCTCAAAAGCAGGTCTTCGTCGTTAAATTAAAAGAGAAAGTTTGCAATATGACTACCAAAGGTCCAAGCATTGCTCCAAGGTCTCTGAACTTGGCTCCTTCTCCCTTGAACTCGGCTGGTTCCCCTCCCTCTTTCAATCCAAAGCCAAGTTCAAATTCGAATTCGAATTCGAATTTAAATTCCAAAAATCTGATGTCTAAAAGACCTTCAATTTCAAGCTCAATTTCATCTTCAAATACCCCTAAACCAATATCTCATTCTCCTTCCTCTGGCACCCAGCTTAAAACATCTCCTTCCTCAACCAATATTGCAGTTGCACCTAGTGCTGGTAGTAATGGTTTCCCTCAAATTATAACTTCAAAAGAGTGGGTTTTACCCCCAAGACCTAAACCTGGAAGAAAACCAAGTATTGATACTCCTGCTTCTAAACGCAAGGCACAGAATAGGGCTGCCCAAAGAGCTTTCAGAGAGCGCAGAGCTACTAGAGTTCAGGAATTAGAAGAAAAATTAATGGAAGTTGAAAAGGAGAAAGAAGTTAAAGAAATGGGCCTTGTTAATACCATTAACAAACTTAAGGTTGAAAATCAATACTTGATGAAAAACTTAGACCAAATGCGTAATGACATTCTTTCCCTTAAGAATGCGACCAATAATACAAATGAACAGCCTAACACTTCTCAACACGATCATCCTTCTACTTCTGGCAGTCCACCAACTCAACAACATCTCAATCCTCAAGTACAGAAAGTTTCACCTCTACAATACTCAACAAATTCCCCAGCAGGTTCCAATTCATCTTATTCTGTCCAGCAAATATCTCCAGCTCCTTCTGCCGATTCTCCTCCTTTTATTCATGGCAACAATTTAAATGATCCTAACCATCCATTACATGGCCATAGTCATAACCATAACCATAGCCACAATCACAGTCACAGTCACAGCAGGAGTCAACATTCTACGAGCACTCTTACCCCTGCTTCTAATGATACCACTCCTGACAAACCTCTTGGTCAAAATAAATCCCAGCAAGCTGAGAATGATGATTTTGATTGTGGAATTTGTCTCAAGGATGAATGTCTTTGTGCCAGTGTTGGTTTAAAAGATACTACCAATTCCAACCTCTCCGGCAAATCCTTAGAAGAGACGATCAATTCATTCAAACCAATGGCCGCAGTATCATTGAAATCAAGTAAGAAAAGAACTGCAGATGATTTGGCAGAGCAAGAGGTTGATTTCACCAAAGAATTTGCAGTTAAGAAACCAATGCCAGATTTGAAAAAATTGAAACAATCGAACAACAGTAAAAACAATGGATTATTAGATTCAGTATCAATTAAAAAGGAAAATGATGGTTTCAATGAATCATCCCCTGTTGAAAATTGTGGATTTTGCTCTGATGATACTCCATGTGTTTGTCGTGAAGCTGCTAAAGAGGCCGCAAGATTAAACGAGTCGTTAAATAATGACCAACAACAGCCACAACAGCATGAAGAAGATTTAGAAACATCATTACCTCCTATCCAATTAAATAACAATAGCTTCCGTAAAACTTCATTACCGGTTATGCACCCAGGTCCTTCAGTAGAGATCCGAGATATTACCAACTTGACACCGGGTGCCGTTCCAACGGTTGTTAGAAGAAATGCCGACGGTATTCCAGAAGAAGATAGTGGAAGAGAAAGAAACGAGAATGGTGGATGTACTGGGAACCCTGGTACTTGTTCACAGTGTCAAACAGATCCTATGTCTACTTTATTTTGTGCTACCGTTGCAAATAAAGTGAAAGAAGATGAAAATAATTCAGAAGCTGCCGATTCACCAACTCCATTATCTGCAGCATCACCTGCAAGAGACTTCTTCAATTTTAATGCCAAACCAGGTTCTACTCCTCCGGCAATTTCAAGAAATAGTTCTAGAACGAATATTCCATCATTATCGATGACGTCCTTAACAAATCCTTCTACACCCATTGCTACTACCCCTGGTGGAACTGTTTCATCTTCTCATGGTATGTTCATTCCTTGTGCTGATGCTTATAAAACGTTATCTAGACATAAAAAGTTCAACTCTGTTGATTTTAGTACTTTAGTTGGTAAACTCACCACTAGGGGAATGCAAGTTGAAGTACAGTCTGTGGCCAATGTCTTAAGAGAGCTTGATAGAAGATTATATAATTGAGTTTACTGGTGATGTACATTTTCTCTCGAAGAACGAAGAGTTTGTTTTTTTAATTGTAACGGTAACGGTAATGGTTTTTGTTTTTGTTTTATGTTTTTAATTCTGGTTCCGAAAATTTTTGTTTTCATTTTTTTATGTTAAAGTCTTCTAATCTTCTTCTAATTTTACCTTTTACTTCTTTGTCAAATGGCATTTGACTTTACTTTATTCCTGTTTTTCTCTTTTTCATTTGAAGGTATAATTGCCCACTAAGGATAATGTATAACCTTCGATGAACACTCTATGTTGTAAAATAGTCTACTAATAAATATCTGACATTTCATTACTGATTAAAAAAAGCGATTCAGTATTATACAGTTGAGTTGATATTCTGGTCGTGCGTAATCCTTTTTTTTTTCTCGCTACTCATCTCCGGCTTTCAAAAAAATGATGTCTTCAACTGCTTAAGTATCATTCAAGCTTAGTAATTTTCCAAGCTACTTGCTCTCCATTCATTTGCCATGTCCAGATTACTGCTGGTCCAGAGATCATATACTGCATCCGTTCTTTCCCGAAGACGATGTCTAGACAATATTGCAAGAACTTTCTGTACAAGCCGACTAATATTCAAACAAAATGTGCCTGATCAATATAAAGCCCAACCTAGTCTGAACGACGAGGTCAATAAGCAGTTGGAAGAAGAAGCATTGGAAGATGAAATGGCAAGTAAGATGATGAAGGATTTTAGAGAACAATCTAAACCGAAGCGGAGATCACAAAAGAACTTTCATCCGAATAAATCAATTGACTTCAAAAATGAACAGGCTTTTAAGAGACGACCAGCACCAAGGAAATCTAAAACTTCACGCATGGAAGAAAAAGACGTTTCAAGAGTATTGAATCTTGCGCTGAACTTGAAAAAGTCAAGAGGACCCACTGCCGATAAAACTAAAGAGAATGAGACCAAGAGAGAACTGGCTCATATTGATTATATGATGAGATTAGATAATAACGTTGACCAGGAATCTCACGATGTGAATCTCAGCCGGAAAGAAGTCAAATCAATCGGTAAATTAGATTCTGATAATATACCTCGTTTGGCTCATAAGTTGGACCGTGCACTTTTTTCACCAGGAGTTCACTTTTTACAAGATCCACGTACAAGAATATATAATTTTACCCCGTACTTGAAAAAGATTATCAAATTAGAAGATTTCAACTTTGATTTGGTAGAAAAGTTTGTTACAGTATCAAAGGATAAAACTTTATTACAACAGGCTACTGAACAACAAAAAAAGTTTTACTCATCAACTTCATCAATGACATCCAGCTTAACACAATTCTACTTAATGCTAAATAATTACCAACCAGATCTGAAGTCTAGATTCAACTTCCCTGAATTCTCTCGTAATACTCAGGAAGTTCCAAGTAGTGTGTTAGTTAGACCAAAGGGTAAAAACAAAGTCACTGGTGAAACAATTTATGCAATCGAATCGGATAAATCTACAGACCAAGAAATTTTATTAAGTGCAATGGGTCATTGTCTCGAAGCATTACTTACAAATGAAGAAAATGAATTCGAAAAGTTTAACATTAATTATAAATATAGAGGAGAAGAAGACAAAGATGCAAAAATAATAGAAGCTAAGCTCAAACAAAATGAAAACACCTATAATTATGCAACATACGGTAACTTTTTAATGAGATCCCAATTAGATTGTTACGACGATAGATTACCTGGAAATGGAACATTCGACTTGAAATCAAGAGCAGTTTGTGCAATTAGATATGACCAAAGTCATCCCGAATTAGCTAACAATACGTATCAAATTTGGAAATTGGACGGCAAATACGAATCATTTCAAAGAGAATTTGAAGATTTGATTAAAACAGGGGCATTACTCAAGTATGGATTCCAAGCGAGAATCGGGCAGATGGATGGTATATTTGTTGCCTATCACAATATCAACTCATTTTTTGGGTTCCAGTATTTACCTTTAAGCGACATTGATAGAATATTATTTTCAACTACTCATGAAGTGCAACCTAAAAATATCAAAAGTCTTGATGATGTAAATGATTCATTACCAACTCATGTTGCTGAAACTCAATTTAAGTTATCACTAGAGATCTGGGAATCTATATTGGAAAGAGTGATAAAAGATTTAGAGGCAAGAGAAATAAAGGATACGACTTTCAGATTGGTTTTGAAATCCAAGAGAGTTTCAATTCCGAGAACGACGGGCGAGCCTATAGAAGTATCACAATTGCTAGTAATGGCAGTTCCATTAACAGAACAAAAGACCCAGCAATTACAAGAATTTCTGCAGAACTTCGAAACTAGTTTCCTTAAAAATATAACCCATGAAGAAAGGCAAGAGAGTTTACGTAAGCATAAAGATGAATTAGATCAATTCAATAAATCAACAGTTGAAGAATCCAAGGTTGGAGTTTTAAACTATGTTGTTAGAAATGATGTATATTTCGATGGAAATAAGAGGCCAGTACCTACATTACACCCATATCCATTTTCTATTGATCAAGAATGGGTCAATAAATATACAATCAGTAAAGCAGTTGAAGACTCACATCCATACTTGAATTTATTGGAAAGAGCTACAAGGTTGCTAGTTGATAGACCACAAAAGAAGAAAAAAGAAACCAATGAAGGGGAATCAAAAGAAACCAATGAAGAGGAGTCAAAAGAACTGGACGATAGAGCACTTGTCCTCGATAGGGAAGACCAAAAAAATTCAATGAGGGTATATTCTGCCGTTGGTAAAATCAGAATTAAAGAATGGGAGGAGAAGGATAATAACCCAACTATGTATGAACCGAGAAATTAATGTATATAGATAGAATAATGACTGTAAATAGATTTTCAACATTTTTAATGTATTTATTTTTGAGACTCAATTCAATTTTGCGCCTAGTGTCAGTGCAGCAGCCAGGGCAGCAATCAATGCTGCAACAAGTGTTACCAGTGCGAGCATCAATATAACCAATACAAGAACCAATACAACAACCAATTTAACCACCAATTCAACCACCAATATAGCTATCAGTGTAGTTACGATAGCGAGGGCTGTCTTTCAATTTCTTTTTCTTTTTTTCAATTCATTTTCCTAATCATATGGGATCAGCAACGTGGAAAGGCTGTCGGGCACATCCATGGCTTCCGACTATTCGAAATCATAAAGGTGGTTTGAAATTGTCAATCCCTGATAGGGCATGACTATATCCGTCGAGAAAGCGGGGTCTGTTCGCTTTGGGAGACAGTTACGTCGAGCTGAACCCTTTTCTTTCATGTTCATTTTTCATTGAATTCCACAAGGCTCAATAGAATATCATATAACCAATATAACCAATAGGTGATCAGATTCTTGGCATTTCTAAACTTCATGCAAATTTCAATGTCAACCATGCAAAATAAACGATATGACAGGAAAAACCGAATGAAACTAATTAATAGAATAAGGTATAAGCGAGGCATATAAACTACGACACCGGATAATATTTCAAAGCAATAGAAAGGGCTCGTAAAAAACTAAGCTCAACAGTGCACGCAATTTACCATTCTGGGACTATAATTAGAACGCTAAAATTATCATCAAAAGATAGGAAAAGCGAAAAACTTCACTTTCGAATCTTTGAATACAATAGACAATTATGAAAAGACTTGAATCTAGAATCAAGTCGTTTTGACCTGTTTCAATTGAAAAAAAGCCATGAGTAATATATAACTGAAAATGGGATATACAAAGTGAAAAAATAGAACTGATTGCATAGCCATTAGAGAATTTAACGAGACAACAAATCCAAGCAAAATCTCTTTTTTTCCCCAGCAATGTATGAGAATTGACGTTGATCTGGTTGACTAAGTAATCAAGCGGAGAAAGAAAACACACTCACATAAAGGATAAATTTAGAGTTTGAGTCTATAAAAATAACCAGAGCAAAGCAAAAGCAAGACCAAACAGATAAGAAGTAGCGAAAAAAAACTTCTCTGAGCACTTAACAACAAAACCACCGAAGAGCACACATCATTACCTGAAGAAATATGCGTAATTAGCCATTCCTTAAGGTGGATGCGTTTACTTCGAAAATATTAATGCGAATAACGTTGTAATCTAAAGGTAATGATTTGAAATTACTGAAATTTGATAGGCTATGCTAGCATGAAAAAACGATATTTTTTCGAAAAATGGAGCGGGATTTGAGTAAATTGTTCTCCGTGCACTTTCGGGCTTCCTAATGGGGAATATAAAATATTACCCGTGCCTTTACCTTGCTGCAAGGATACGACTATACGGAGAATAAGTTGAGAATTAGTTTTCGGAGGAGAAGCATGTATAGTGAGAGTGATGGCTATATGGGAGAGGGGTGAAAATAGTAGTCATAAGTTAAGGAGGAGGAGTAAGTAAGAGGGATAAACAGAAGCAGAAGCACTAGAAAGAAGGAGAAGAAGAAGAAAGAGTTAACGATATACAAAAATACTGCTAAAAATGAATTTGAATCCAAAGGATATAAATATAGTAGTAACTCTTCTTAGTTTAAGATCAAGTTTGAATTCAAAAGTATTATCCAAGGACATTCAATTCCAATACTACTTTCAATCTTCAACTTAAGGTTAAGTTAGAACAAAAGAGAAAGAGTGATAGCAAAAAGCAAAAAAGCAAAAAAGCAAATAGAAAAAGAAAAGAAAAAGATGGTTAGTGTCAATATTTTATCAGTTATTACTTTAATTGCTTCATGTTTAACCGTTAGTGCTCATAAACCAGGTCATTCTGAACCAGCTGCTGATCCCGAATTAGTTTATAGAAGTGCTAAAAGATCATTAGGTACATGTCATTCAAAACTTCGTGAATCCGGTGCTTTAAGTCGTCGTATGGATAAATCAAATCAATTTATTAAGAGACATTTAGATGAAAAATTTCAAAAGAGATCAATTGATGAAAAAGATTATCAAGCACTTAATAATTTACAATCAAAACGTGAAGAATTTGCTTATCAAGGACCAATTATTGATGCAGTAAATTATTGTGTTTTAACTCCTGAAAATATTATTGGACCATATTATGTTGGAGGAGAAATGATTAGAGATGATATTACTGAAGATCAAGAAGGTATTGAGTTTTTATTAGATATTCAAATAATTAATGCTGAAACTTGTGAACCAATTCCAGCAAATTTTCTTGATATTTGGCATTGTAATGCTACTGGAGTTTATTCTGGTGTATCAGCTGAAGATACTGTTGGTCTTACATTTTTAAGAGGTATATTTCTTACTGATGAAGATGGTATTATGCAAATGAAAACTATTTTCCCCGGTTGGTATCAAGGTCGTTCAACTCATATTCATGTATTTTCACATGTGAATGCCACCATTGCAATGAATGGTACATTAGTTGGAGGAGAAGCTGATCATATTGGACAAATTTATTTTGAAGATGAACTTGTTGATGAAGTTGCTCAAAATTATCCTTATGATACTAATACTATTACTAGACTTACTAATGAAGAAGATCAATTTTTCCCAGCTCAAAATTCAAGTGGTTATGATGCGGTTATTGAAGTTGAATATTTAGGTAAAAATATTACTGATGGATTAATTGGATATATTAGTATTGCTGTTAATCCAACTACTAATTATAATGATGATGTTTCATTTGCTGCTACTTAATCAATACAGTTTTAAGTCTTACATAATTTTTATATGCTAATTCACATGATTCACATTTACCTAATGGTATTGATAGTAATATGTAATACATAATATAGTATAGTATATAGTAGCTCATATCATATATAGTATATATGATCTGGACCTACGGAAGAAGAAGATGCAAAAACATCCCAATCCAAAAGTGAGTCACGAGCGACCTGGAGAAACGGAAGTGTATGGTGTATGGGTGTATACATACACTGTGTATATCCATGTGTCCGACCTCACGTGATATAATCCGATGACAACTCCGACGGGCCAGGACTTACGGAAAGCCACAAACCGGAAAAAATATAAAAAAAAAAAATTAAAAAAAGAAACAAAAAAGTAGTGCGGTTGTCCGAAAAAGTTCAAAAATTTAGATCAGGTAATTAGGTAATTATAAAGTAAAGACATCACGATATGTCAAGGAACAGGGTAAACTAGCCAATTACAACTATTCCAAGTAGACAATAGAATAGAGTAACATGATTGTATTATTATTATGAATATGATTATGATTATTATGATTACAATATTTGTATTTCCCCAATAGGTGTAGTATCTTATCTGGTTAGCCTTAATCTGTTAATCTGTTAGTCATCATACAGAAACAAGTTCCGTTCTCCCATTATATATGATTTTCCCCTCTCTTACCCAAAATTTACCCATTTTTCTAATTTTTCCTATTACATAAAAAAAAAATAGTTTTTTTACAAAAAACACACACAAATTAATCCGTGTTTTTTTTTTTTTTTTTTTTTTTTTTTTTTTTTTTTTTTTTTTTTTTTTTTTTTTTTTTTTTTTTTTTTTTTCGCCTGTTCAATGAGCACCCACCACAAAATTAGTCCATACTAATTAGAAAAGGTGCTGCCCCTCACCATCTGACTAAATCATATTTAACTAGATCCTATTCCACCAAATACATTTTACTTAATTACTATTCATCTTATATATAATCTTACTATTTCTTATCTACTTTCATACTCATAATGCTCCTTTAATATATTGACTTTCCCATATTTAACTGCAAATATATCCCAATACTAATAATAAATTCAATATGAATCGTGCTTCTTTTGATCTTTATGATGAACGTGATGATATAATGTCTACATCTACTAATAATATACCGAATATACCTAATACCAATCATAATATAAAACCAGTTGATTCTTATACTTCTATGACTTCTTTATTTGATAGACCAACTATTAATACTAGTATTACTACTAGTACTGGTGGTACTAATACCACCAGTACTACTGCTATTACTACTCCAATATTTTCAACTCCATCACTTCAAAATCATTTTCAACAAGCTGATTTACATCGTATAAATGAATTAATTAATCATAAATTAAATAATAAAACCATTATTATGTTGGTTGGATTACCAGCTTCTGGGAAATCAACTATTGCAAAACAATGTTCTCAATATTTACAATCAAATCATTTTAATTCAAAAATTTATAATGCTGGTAATATTCGTCGTAATCAACATCATCAACAACATAGTAATTCGGAATTTTTTAATCCAAATAATTTAAAAGCTAAATTAGAACGTGAAAATTTTGCTACTATTTCAATGAATAATTTATTAAATGATTTAAAAGATGATTTAATAACTGTTGGATTTTTAGATGCTACTAATACTACTATTCAAAGAAGATTAAGAATGATTAATTTAATTAAAGATTCAGGTATTCAAGCTAATATAATTATTTTTGATATTCAATGTAATAATGATCGTTTAATTAATTTTAATATTAGTGGTAAAGCTTTTAATCCTGATTATGTTGGTAAAGATTATTCTACTTCCATAAAAGATTTTAAACAACGTACTCAACATTATTTTAAAGTTTATGAACCAATTACCCTTTCTGAATTACAACAATACCCTCTGGTTTCTCTTTATCTTCGGCTCGTTAATGGTGGTGAAGAATATAAAATTATTGATCCCTATTCAAAATGTTTTTTATCTACTACCCCTACTAATCAAATACTGGAAGTTACCACTCTCATTGGTTCCTTTGTGGAAAATTATAATTCTCTTCATGGTGATCGTTATTCGGCCGCCGTTAATGCTTTCTATTCTCAAAAATAGATGTTTCTTATGCCCCCCCCCTTTTCTTTCTTTCTTTCCTTCTGTTTTTGTTTTAGTTCTTTTGGTTTTTTTTTCTTATTTGCTTTCATTAGCTGGCTTTGTTCTTGGTACATTATTTTATTTATAGATTTATAAACTTTTATTTATCGGTATTCATAACTTGATTTTTCATATTGTAGTTTTGTAATTACTTAACCAAGCGCATTTTTAAAATAAAGTCTTCTGACGTCACACTCATTATCAAAAATTCAATCAAAAATTCAATCACAAAAATTCAATCACAAAACCCTAACCATACTATGATATCATACAACTTATCGAATTGTTCAACTTATCAAATCGTTTAACTTACTAAAAACTCTCCCTCCTATTAATTTATCTATTCTAAATATACAGCTGAAGATAAGAAAATCAAAAAAATCAAAAAAAAAAAAAAGAAAATCAAAAAAGAGAAAAAAAAAAATTCTAGCCTATTATACAAAGTGAAAAGCGATTAGTAAACTAATATTGTGATAATCCAGGAATTTCTGAGTATCTGGGTACTCCATTCAGCCTATCACTCGAGTCATTATCTTCATTCATGGGGAAATTATTTAAACCTGGTAAATTAAGCGATTTATTATTATTTGTGAATCCATTAGTACCATTATTAGCAGTATTATTAGCAATAGTAGTATTGGCACCAGTATTTACAGTACCACCACCTGGATGTTTGAAAATAGCATTAATATTATTATTAACTCCAAAATACCATGCTCCAACTTTTTCATTAGTATATAATGGATCTTGTAATGCCATTGGATCATTTGGTCTGGCACGAGACCAAAATCTTGCTGAACGATCAGCACCAGCAGAACATAATAAATGACCTAATGGATGATATTCTAATGCATGAATGGCTTTTTCATGAGCATAAGGAATCTTGTGAACCTGTTCATAATTACCATTAAGATTACTGGTAGAATTATTTGATGATTGATTTGATCTTACATTAATTCCATCATTTATATGATTATCTAATAGATAATGATGCATTGATCCATCATAGGCGGCAGTAGTTAATAATGATGCATGATGAGGATGCCATGCAACACAAGATAAATCAGTTTCATGATCTCTAATAACAGCTAAATCTTTCATAGTTCTTAAATCAAAAACTCTACATGATCGATCTCTGGAAACGGTTGCTAATAATCTTTTGGTACCAGTTGGTTGAAACCTAGTTTTAGTAATTGTATGTTTAAAACCATGAATTGTTGAAATACAATTTGAAACTCTTGGATCCCATAATTTAATTAAATTATCTTTAGAACCAGATACAATTAAACCCAAATTTGGATGCCAATCAGTCAGTTTAACATCCCAATGATGACCAATTAAACTTCTTTCTTCTTGACCATTATTAAAATTCCAAATTTTTAAAGATGAATCATCAGAACAAGTTAAAAATTTTGAATCATTTGGTGAAAATGATATATCTCTTATACCATCAGTATGACCTTGTATAATATTTACATTATTAAAATTTGGTTGCCAATATTTTATAACTCCACTTTGATCACCACTTAATAACCAATCATCATTATGACTATATTTTAAAGATAAAACCGCCAGATCATGTGCTTGCATAATTGTTTCAAAATTAAATGTCATACCATTCCATATTGTAAATTCACCACTATGAGATGCAACTAATAATCTTCTACCTTCTGGAGTCCATTTAACAGTATTAATTGAATGTTTTGCTTTATTTGATGAAAGATGAACAAATTTGGCTTGAATGTCCATAATAGCCATATTATTTTTATTTTGATTACTTGAATTTGAATAAGCTGGTGATGGTAATAAATCAAGTAAATACAGTGATTCGGGTCTAATTTCTCCAATTTGTTGAGCGGGTCTACCCAAACTTCGATTTATATACCATCTTCCCATATTATTCCCATGATCAACGGTTCTTCTGAATGCAGCTTTCTTATCTTGTGATGCTAATTGATGTTCTAAATTTTGATTATATCCTGGTGTTGTCTTATCCCTATCGGGTCCATTATATCGTCCACTATGACCATTTTGACCATTTTGTCCATTATGACCATTTCCATTCTGTCCACTGTGTCCATTATGTCTGTAATTATTATTATTATTATTATTATGAGATGGCCCACCACCGTTATTATTGTACATCGTGGATACAGTATTGATTTAGAGTCAATGGTTGTTTAGACGCTACCTCTTCTACACCAGCGACGAAAAAATGAAAAGAAAACTAAAATCTAAAACAAAATATGTCGTGCATCTCAGCGTGTCGTCCAAGACCACAAAAAAAAAAACAAAAACAAAAATGTCGTCCCCAAAACACCCAACCATCCCAGTTGCAGCTCTAGTTCCGTTACAAACACAAGGATAAACATATAAACAGATCAAGATAAACATCTAAACAGATCAATATAAACATAATGTTGTGTAAGTAGCTTATCATTCTATTTCATTAATCTTGATCTTTACAATACCAGATTGTTTCTTTTTTTCAATACGAAATGCCAAGGTTATACTTATACCCGATTACATAAGCGCAAGGCTAGTACCGTTAGGGTTTAATGACTGCTGATATAAACTGTTCTTACAGACTTAGATGTGTTTTAGTTGAACAAGTAATTGAAATTTGTTAGTGGGGAAGTAGTTTGGTTTATTTAATAAAATGCTGTGGCTTCAATTGCAAAAGAAACCGAAAAATTCCACAGAAAACAAAAGAATAAATTTAGTTCTCACTAAAAAATTATAATCATTGATTTTTACTACGATTTTTTACTTATAATTTACAATTTACCACGTTCTCTACCAAATCTATATATATATATATACCAGAAATTTCCCTCATCCTATAAGTTTTGAATCCACAACAGAAACAAAATGGTTGAAGTTTACTTTCATGACAATAAAGATACTCCAGAAGATTTCACCGATGCTCACAATTCTGGTGAATCGGTATCACTAGAAGAATTATCAAAAATTGGTGTGGTGTATCGTTATATCGATAGTGAAGATCAATTAAATGATTTAGCTAAGGAAAGAAATTATAAAAATAGAGATCAAGTTACTCTTAATCTTGATTCTTTCAATGGTGATATTGGTGCTTTCAACAATAAAATGTCACAATTTTATAAAGAACATTATCATGAAGATGAAGAAATTAGATATATTGTTAGTGGTGAAGGTTATTTTGATGTTAGAGATAAAGGTGATAAATGGATTAGAACTAAATTAGTTGCTAATGATTTACTTATTTTACCAGCTGGTATTTATCATCGTTTTACTCTAACTAGTGCCAAAAGAGATGTTCAAGCGGTTAGATTATTTAAAGATGAACCTAAATGGGAAGCTATTAATAGAGATAGTGGTAGATTAAGTGAAGCTCGTACTGACTATGTAAAAGCTGTTGCCGTTTAATGTCACAGTTTGTTATTTATTCTTTTATAATGATTTATTTATTCAGTTTTTTTTTTTTTAAGTTGTTCTTTTTTACAACTTCCTGCCACTATTACTTTGAATTTCTTGTGTTTTTCTCTACATTGATGTTTTTTTATAGTGATATTATATGACTTGATGAATTTCTATGTTACAATGTAAGGGTATATACAATTTATATAATGATTTGGATCATTGTTGGCCTTTAATGACTTTAACATTATTATTTTTCATCCATTTTTCCATTTCTTTTCTGGTATCAACCAAAGTTTTTTCTAATGTAATCTTGGTTTTTTCTAAAACTTTGGTATCATCATTTAAAATTTTAATAACTTCATCAACCAGTTTATTCACAAGAACACCACCAATCATTTTGAAACACTTACGTCCTTCTCTTTCGCTTGGAGGAATGGCAGTAAGAGTCTTTTCAACAACAAGATGTTCCAGTAATTGTGATGTTAAATCACCTAATTGTGATTGCATACCGCTAACATCTTCTTGATACTTATTATATTGTGCTTGTAATACTTGGGCTTTTTGATCTTGTGCTTGCTGTTGTTGAGCATCGGCGGGAGCGGACATCTTATAATTTTCAATTGACTTGCTAATACCTGGAAAAAAAGTTTTATTATTAGAGTTAATGATATGCTACCAGATAGATCAATAAAGCCCTTTCACGCCGTTCTTTTTCTTTCGTTGAGTTTTTCACGTTTTTTTTTTTTCCTCACTCGTTTTGTTTTTTTCGTTTTTTTGTATGTGTAATAAAAGACGACCCATTCTCGCAGAAAAACATATTGAAACAGTTGCAAATTTCTTTTATGCTTTTTATTCATTTTTTTTTCTTTTCAAATCAAAGGTAACAGAGTATATAAATGTAAGCCTAGCAGAGTATACAGTAATTGAATAATCTGAAGAAATGCCCGCATACCGAAAAGTATACTCCTGATAGTGGAAAAGGAGAATATTGAAAGTAAAGAAGGGCAGTATATCTAATGCCAGTGTTCTTCCAATTTCATTTTCATTTAACTTTTTTTTGCTATTTGCTAAATATTATTAAACACGCCATGAAGCTAACGAATGTTCTCTTTTTCCAATATGTTTGCTCTACGTTAGCAATTCCAGTCGACTTGTTAAGTTCAGTTGCAATCAAGGGTGATAAGGTTAGCGATTTTAATACGACTGTCATTCGAGCTAACCAACTTAAAAACATACATGTACCACATAACTGCAGTAACTTTACCAATATCACTGCTACTGGACTCACCCCTATAAAGTCAGCCGAAAAAGACGTATTTGCTATTGATCCTCCTAAAGGAAATTCTCCGAAAAATGATAAGCAGTTCAAACCAATTTACGTCAATAATTTACAAGATATTGAAAAGCACTATTTAAGTGTCGTTAGTGAAAATGACCCTAACATTGTTTTTGTCTTGAAAGATTCTCAAACGTATCTAGTCAGAGCTGTTTCTCCAGATTCGCCAACCCCAGGGGATTCTTTACATGGTCCTGGTGAAAACATTGACTACATTGGTCCTGAAACCGTTCAAGGAGAAAACAATGACTTTGAAGGAAATAGTTTCCCATTTCGAAAAGATCATAGTTCAAAAAAGAAGCCCAAAAATAACAAATCTAATAAACAAAAAAAAGATATTGAGTATGTTGAAATTGGTTATAGTGATCAGACTCAGGCTAAATATCCTGGTTTCGTCCCAGTTAGTGCCTGTCAGTCAGAAGAGTATGGTGACTCAGGGTCAATTAATTTTAGTTGGTCTTCCGATATTAGTGCTGGTACTTCAAGCTCTATTGGTACGACTCTTCAGCTAAGTATCTTTACCATAGGTTTGAATGCCGGTATTGGATTAAGCTCAGGGATTAGCGTTAGTGGCTCGACAACATGTACTGTTCCTAAAGGAGTTGTTGGTCAAATATTTATCAGGCCAAGTTATGTATCCGTTACTCCTCGAAAAAGGAGAGTAAAGTTTAGAAGAGAGGCTCAAAAATTCTTAACTGATACTGAATTTAGACAGCATGATAGAATACATGCTTTGCTACAAGAAAAGACATATCAAGTTGAGTGTGCTACTAGTGACATTGTTCCTTTATTCTGTGAAGGCAGTAAACTAGGAGAATTAAACTGGGATAATCCATTGGGTGCCAATTACGATGAAAAGTTTCAACAACTGCTGATAGTTTCACCATTATCTCTCTGAATCTTGACTTTAAGCTGCTTATTTGATCTCATTATTTCCTTATCAATACCAACACAGCTTATAATTTTACTTAGATACAAATCGGAATAATCTTACATAAGTTCTTATACACGTATAATCTTTTTTTTTTTTAATTTTTTTAATTACTTAGACTAATTATCAAAATAACTATACTGATTTTAGATGTTCTTTTTAACATCATCGGTATTACCGATATATAAGAAGTTAATGACAAATGCTACCCAACCAATAGCAACCAAAACAGCACTTGCTACATATAACCAAGAGTTTGGAATGTCCCATGATCTTTTATATTCATCATTGGCTAAATGTCTCACAGCAACGACTTTCTTATCTTCAATGTAGGATAATCCTGGTATCTTATAATCTAATTCAAAAGTGAACATACCATGTTGATCAGGAATAGGGAATTTTACAAAGAATGCAGTTGCATCCAAATCACCATCTTCAGTTGAAGAAACTGGACCCAAAGGTTTCAAATTTAATCTTTGGTAAGGATCTAACATTTTAAAAGATAATTGAATTTGATCTTCATCATCAGTAATTTCATAAGGAACCCACTTATTATCTCTTAATTCAGAAATACCAACTGTATAAACTACTTCATCTTTAATACGATATAAAGTCTTATTGATTTTTTCTGGGGATTCTTCTTTATAATGTTGGATGAATTGTAATTTCAAGACATTTCTTTTTTGGAAAGTCCAGTTGATTAAGTCAGTATTAAGTAAAGAATCATCACCGACCCAAGTTAATCTAGCATTGTTCAATGCTTGGAAACCAGCAGCAACAAAACCTTGTTGACCAAAAGTCCAAGTCTTTTCTTGTGTAATGGGTTCTTCCAAATTATCAGTGGTAAAACTTGTTTTGGAAGCTCTAACAATTGGGAACAAAAGTTCATTATTAGAAAGTAAAGCAGTACTACCTTCGTATAAAAATGAATTGTCTGGAAATTCGGCAAAAACTTTCTTGTTGACAATATTGTCATTGGTTAATTTAACTTTCCCGTCTTCTGAATTGAAATGGTCAACTAATTTGAAATGTTGAGGAGATGGATAAATACCTAATTCATTAAGGAAACTTCTAATATCATTTGGTAAAGCAACTTCAGAACCACCAACTACCAATACGTTACCACCTTTATTGATGAAATTAACCAATTGATGTTGATTAAAGTTGACTTTATCGGTAATAGTTTTTTTAGAACTTGGAAATAAAATTAAATGATTATAAATTGGTTCATCAGCCACGTACAAATTCAAACTATCATCACTATAAGTTTTATAAGTCAATTTGAAATTTTCATAATTTGATAATTCAGAGAGGAATGAGCTAATTTGTGGTGGTAAACTGGTAGGATTAGACAAGTCATATATAGTTGGATCATGAACAACTAATACGTTGTTTTCACCCAATACTGGTTCAGAACTGGCATTGACATTGGCAAAAAAACTGAGGCATAATACCACAGCGAGGAAAAACCACGATTGCAGTCTATTCCAATTATTCAATTGCATGATATTACTATGGAGATACTATGAATGATCAATCACTAGATGTAGATTTTCAAGAAGTAAAAATTTGAAGTTCGCCCCAGTATTTTTGTTACGTGTTTGGATTTCAATTTTCTTCACTTTTAATTTTTCAGAAAACCTGTCAGTTTTGTGTGCAGTCACAGTCTTAACACAATTTTGAAGAAGAACAAAAAAAAAAAAAAAACTACTCTTCACAAGTAAGATGAGGTACTTAGGCTAAAGCAAATAACTCGAAATATGGCTATCAAGGTAAAAGTTGAATTTTTAGGTGGTTTAGATGTTATCTCTAGTAGTGTTAGAGAACACAAAACCACGGTTCCATTAGAAGAAGGTGAGGCTACCATGAAAGATTTGGTTGATCATGTTACCAAGACCATTATAACTGATCCCAAAGATATCCCAGTTTTCATTGAAGATGATTCTGTACGTCCTGGTATTTTAGTACTTATCAATGATACTGATTGGGAATTGGAAGGCGGTGAAGAATATATTATAGAAAGTGGTGATGTTTTCACTTTCACTAGTACTTTACATGGTGGTTAATCCAAAGACCTTGTAAATTTATTTTGTACATTAGAAATAATTATGATAAGTATTTTGCATTATAACGACTATATATTATTTAAGTAATTTTCAAATATAAACTATAATGGTATAAGACGACAACCAAGAACCCCTCTTCCATCCCAATTATTAGTAGGAGTCAACTCTAGTATTTCTTGTTGATCATTCCTTAGAATATGAACATTTAATGGTTTATCAATACTATTTATTACACGACGTGATATGTTAGCTAGTTTATCATGATTTCTGACATGAATATCGTTATCGAAGAGTACTATTTTATCTCCTTCTTGTAAACCTGATTTGTGGGCGGGACTATCAATAACAACTTCTTTTACGAGGGCGAAAGGAATAGATGGGGTTTCAATAGTATCCAAACCATCGTCAGCATCCTCAATCGCTTGCACGTTGTGTGAACCGAGTTGTTCAATTAATTTTGTTTCAAGAACTAGCAACGTCTTCTTGTGATCATTTCTTAATCTGATAATTTTAACTCGTATCAACCTAATACTAACCACATCTATATCACTTCTTGGATATCCGTCATTACTCACTAATGAAGTATTCATATCAGCACCATATTTGGATTTTAAAAGATCAAATAATATACCTAGTTGAGATTCGATTTCATTTTTAACAGCTGATAATTGTGAGAAGCTGAGAGTATCGAATTCAACATTATAATTATTGAATTGGCTATCATCAAGATTAAGACTCTGCATGAGACCCCTGAACGAGTCATTGATATCAGATTCATCAACTGTCATAGTAGTATTTGTGGTGAATGACAAGAGATTTGGGATAATTTGTTAGAAGAAGAAATCAGATCTATTTGCCTCCATAAAAACAAAAAAAAAAAAAAAAAGAAAAAGAATACAGATATTGATATAGGGTGTACAGACCTTTTATTGATGCAATTATTTAATCAGTATTATGTTTATAGATTCAATTATTTAAACACTATTAGGTTAATCGTTATGAAAATTATTCCTTTAGTGAAAACGCTTGTAAGAGTTAACATCAAACACAAGCAAAAATTCTATCTGCAACACTTTCGATCCAGTTCATCGCTGTCTGAACCAGCACGATTTCCACTACAACTGAGAGCTTCGTTGTGGGTGAATATAATCCTTCCAAATAATGCCCCTAAAATACAAGAGATAATAATATATCCGTTATAGTACATGAACAACAACATAATAATATAACTCAACCCCCATTCAATAGTAAATAAAACCGAACGAATTATATGCTCATGAAACTGAGGAACAATTTCTGTTTTTTTGTCAGGGCTTCTTAATAGCCACTTATGACTTACTGCAAAAAGCATTGGATGAGAAACACTATCTTTAAGTACCAATTTATTCGCAGGTAAGGATTCATCGGATGAAACAGATGATGTGAGATGATCTTGAAGATTAGCTTCCTTACGCTTAACGATTGCCAAATCGTATTCACGACAAAATCTATGAAGCCATTGAGAAGCAAGGACAAGAAAGAAAACACCAATACAAGAACCGGCAAACATTCCTTTTGACTTAACATGCCATGATTTAGCAATAAAACATGTATCAATTGTGTACCAGTTCCATAACATTGAAATCTTGCAAGCATGAGATGGTGTGCTTGAGCTACTACTCATACCACCCATTGACATTCTCTCGTAATTTGACTCTAAGATATTGGAAGACATTGTTATTGTGGTTGTTGATGCAATTCAGCCTGCTTGAAAAAATTCAACAGGTCTTCAACCATTTATAAGTCTTTTCCTTATTCAACTATTGTTCTTAGCTCATTGATGCTAGCATGTCATAGAAATTTATTGAGATTCTTGATTGGTAACTTTTAAATAACTCATGATTTTGTTGCTAAATATGAGCATGTTTACTTCTCCAAATTTGTAAAAGTGTTACATTATCAATTTACTACCAGTTTGAGATTTCCCCGACAAGTCGGTAATGAAAATTAATGCGCACTTTTCATTTTATTGAGCTCTGTGTATTTTTTGCAACAAATTCTAAACTATTCATTTGGTTTGAGTTGGCTTAATCACTCCATGAAGGATGTTTTATCGGTATCAGTGCAGAAGATGTCTTAAGTTCTTTCCGTTGCTTAGTTTTTCTTCTTCTTCTTCTTGACAATTCGAGTCACATTAGAAGATTAAGATATTACTATTAGATCAGAATCAACTAACGTCTTCTGTCTTGGCAGAATTCAGACCCGTTGTTGGCCGTTGAGTCTGTGTTAAGTGGAAATAATACTTATTATCGGGGAACTATCATGTTCTGCTTCGACAAGCAAAGTATCAAAACGGGTGAATAGGCCTAAAGGTTTTATTGGTCTTCACTTCACGGCTCGGAGGCTGACTCTGGATTCTATGAAGATGCTTAATTCTCGATGCCTTAGACTTGGGTAGCTGTGATAAAAGGAAATGAACTCAAATATAACGTATATGACGATGATTCCAATAGTCACAACTAATGATATCACCTTTTTTTCTGTGTTTGCTGAATTTCTCTCGGGATTTGTAATTAAGGCAGAACCAAGTCCAACATCCGCTTGGATAGACTTGATATTATCTTTCAATCATGTTTGGGCCTAAATTTACCAACGAGTGGTTAACACTAGTTGCTTTTGCAACTTCCAATTAAAAATCAATTATTTGCGACAAACACGACCACGATACCATTTGGTGTTTGGGTGTTTGGGTGTGGGTTTGGGCTGTTCTTTTTCTTGCGTAATATCATGTGACTAAGTATGCAGCAATTCTTTTGGCTATCGAGTGAAGACGTTTAGCACCAATTTTTTTTTTTTTTTCAATAGATATTACTAATAAAGACTTTGAAAAATCTTCCTATATCTGTTTTGATCTTGATGTTGACAGTATTTTACTTATTTTACTTCCAGCTCTCATCTTTTTTTGAATCCATTTTTAACAGTTAAAATCAAATCAATAATGACTAGCACACCAAGTCCAATACAAATATCACAACAGCAGTTGGATCATATAAATGATAAATTGAAGGATTTATCTCCAGAAGAGATATTGAAATGGGCCTATATTACTTTCCCACATTTATATCAAACCACTGCCTTTGGTCTAACTGGATTAGTTACCATCGACATGATTTCAAAAATGTTTCCTGATTCTCCTGAACATCCTATTGATCTTATATTCATCGACACTTTACATCATTTCCCTCAAACCTACGATTTAGTTAAGGCCGTTAAAGACAAATATAATTCCAAGATTCACGAATTTAAACCTTTAAATGTACAAGATGAAACTGAATTTTCAAACAAATATGGTGATCAACTTTGGGAATCTAATGATTCTTATTATGATTTCTTGGTTAAAGTTGAACCATCACAGAGAGCATATAAGCAATTAGGAGTTATTGCAGTCTTAACCGGTAGAAGAAAGTCCCAAGGTGGTGCTCGTGGTTCTTTACCAGTTGTTGAAATTGAAGAAACCAGTGGAACCATCAAAATCAACCCATTGTGTAATTGGGACTTTAAACAAGTTAAAGGTTATGTTGATGAGTACGGTGTCCCTTATAATGCTTTATTGGATTTAGGTTATAAGTCGATTGGTGATTGGCATTCAACTGTTCCTGTAGCTGAAGGTGAAGATGAAAGAAGTGGTAGATGGAAAGGTAAAGCCAAAACAGAATGTGGTATTCACGAAACCAGTAAATTCTCCCATTATCTCAAAAATCAAACTGAAAGTGATGGACATACAACCATTGCAGGTGAGACCAAGATTGAAACTAAAGTTGTGGTTTAAACAATAAGACCCACAAGAAACTTTTTCAGAAGATCTACAAAGAAACTGAAGCTGAAGATAAGAGCAGTATCAGCACTAATGAGTTTATAATATGCAAGATACTATTCATTAATAAACCTTAACTATTTTCTCCAAATGTTGCTTGAAATTTCTTGTCCAGCAATACCCCATGACCCTTTAGCTCATATACAACATTTACATTCTTATTTATTTCTATTCATTGTTAACATTTCACTATTTATTCCGTTCATTTAAATACATGATAGATCCTTTTTTTTTAGCAAACCGTAGTACCCCGTGATAAAATAATCAACGGAATTTACTGGCAGATTCAATATCGATCTCTAATCACATATTGAAGTGCTAACGATTTCCGTTGAAATGATCATAAAATCATAAAATTCCATTACGAGTGTAACGGTGCAACCTTAAATGAGAGTAAAAACGGAATCTATTTCCTCTAATCGCAGTAGTTAACATTTGAAAACGCGGAAATTTTTTGTTTTTCTTCTGTTTGATTATGTTCACCCAAATTCCGATTTGGCACCTGCCGATTTTGAATTTCAATATTATATAAAGTTACTATCTCTTCCATTTCATAAACTTATTAGCCTTAAACCTTTAGTGAGTAAACCATCAAGAAAAAATGTTATATGACTTGGTATATAGCTTCTATCTATTTATAGAATATAACCGTGCCTTGAGCTTGGGTATAAGTGTTGCAATCCTATTGATTTATAAACTTTTAGTGTACCCCTTTTTCCTTTCGCCGTTGAGAAAGGTTCCTGGACCCTATATTCATAGAATATCAACTTTACCAGCCTTGAATGGTCAAAGAACTGAACGTTGGATTAAAACAGTTTATGATTTACACAAGAAACATGGCCCAGTCGTTATCTTATCACCAGTTGAAGTCAGTGTTAATGGTGATGCACAATTTATCAATGATCTTTATGTTAAGAACTTCCCAAAATCCAGTTTTTATGAAAATTTTAAGAATCATGGTAACAGAGATAACATATTTGCTACTTTGGAGAATGATAGACATTTAAGATATAAGAAATTAGTTATGTCGCTTTACAGTAAATCATCAATTTTTTCCAAAAATAGTCCTACAAGGAATTTTTTACTTGAAAAAATTGGTTATCTCAAAGACAATGTTTATAAATCATCAGTGACAGGTGAACAGCCAGATTACCTTAATGCAGAGTCAGAAAAGAATGAACACGGTAAAGGACATCTTCTTAAAGAAAGCTGGTTTAATAAAAGTGGGAAAACTACCAACTTAGGTATTGATGTTTATCCTTTATTTGGTTCATTAGCTATGGATGTTGTATCAAGTTTTGAATTAGGTCCACAAAATGGTACTGATTTACTTTTACACCCTGAAAAGAGACATATTATCATTAGTCATAGGTTACAAGCAAGTATGGGATTTTGGACTACATTAATGCCTAAATTATGGTATTGGGTAGCATCACCTTCAATTTTAGAAGCATCAAGAGCTATTGAAAGATGGCAATTAGGAATTTATGAAAATGCTGAATCAAATGTACCAAATATTGAACCAGGTATAAATTTAAGTACTCTTGAAACATTAAAGAAAAATGGATTAAAGGGTAAAGATGCATATTCATTTTTGAGTGACAATATATTTGCTGGTCATGAAACTACTGCCATTCAATTAACTTATTTAACTTATGAATTATCGAGACCAAAAAACATATATCTTCAAAGTCTTTTAAAACAAGAATTAGATCAAACATTTGGTAAACCAAAAACTAGAGATGATTTAATTGATGATTTAGAAATTGTTGATAAATTACCATTTTTAGATTCATTATTACAAGAAAATTCCCGAGTTCATTCATCTATTCCTGGTGCTGAACCAAGAGTTACTGATCGTTCATATCCAGTAACTTTAAAGAATGGAGAAATAGTTATTGTTCCTCCTGGTACTATAATTTCAAGTCAACCATATTCGATGCATAGGGTTGAAAAAATCTTCCCCGAACCTGATAATTTTATTCCAGAAAGATGGTTACCCAAAGAAGGTGAAAGTAAAATTGATTACGAAAGAAGATTTACTCTACAACAAAAATATATGATGCCATTTGGTAAAGGTATTAGAATGTGTTTAGGAATGAATTTAGCGGTAATTGAAATGAAATTAGCGATTGCAAATCTTTATTGGCATTTCAATTCTAAAATTTATCAAGAATGGTGTAAAGTTACTGAATATAATGATTTGATTAAAGTCCCAGATGCAATAAAGATTGGTAAAGAAGCAGTTGGTAATAACGAAACCGACGAAGAGAAAATGGTCATGATGGATACTTATACTACCAGACCTTACAATGATGAATGTTGGTTAGAATGGTATGAAAATACCAACTAAGAGATTAGTCTTAGTCTTACATTGAATGGGTTTAATCAGAAAAAGTAACCTTTCACTTATATTTATAATAAAAACTTATGCCAATAGTCATTCTGTAGTTGTACTAACCAGTGTCTGGTGATTAAGCTGTTATTGAACCATTTTGTCGTATAGAAACACAAAACACTCAAAAAAAAAAAAAAAAGGGGTTCATATAGGTCGCTCTTTGTCACTAAGAATAGGTTTGCGACAAAAAAAAAAAAGACAAAAATAGACCAAAAAAATATAAAAACCCATAGAGAAGAATAAAATACATGAAAATAACATGAAAACCCATGGAAAACCATGAAAATTCATGAAAATTCATGAAAATTCATGAGAAATCAAGTGTGAATATAAGTGAACATGAAAAAAAAAAGGAGCAGTACTGCCGACTTGCCCGGCAAATGCTTAGATTCCCGCTTCTCTCACTTAACCAACAAAAAAAAAAAAAAAAAAAGAGTAAATAGTTTACTAACTAAATGCAAGAATCAGTAAGTAATAATTTTTCAAATGCTTCAAAATCATAAAGGAAAAAAAAATTAAAAGCCTTTTGAATCATCTTCCTTAAATAAGAATTCAAAGTAGTATTCTTTTCTTTATGCTAGTAATTAAGTACTAATTGTTTCTGTGAATACTTTATCAATTTTTTCCCGATACCAAGTACCCGTGCGTTGCTCTTTGTCCAACGTCATTACTAAATCAAATCATTTCCCAGGAGTACCGACTATTATTGGAATAGGACCTTTTTATTTTTTTTTTTTTTTGATTTTTTTGCCTTTTTGCTTCTTTCTTCTTTTTAAATCATCCTTCTTCTTTTATATCATCCTTCTTCTTTTATATCATCCTTCTTATTAATTAGAAATCATTTATATCTTGTTTATCAATCACCTTACTTGTTAATCTAACTGATACGCTCATCTGAAATCCTATCAATCAATTCAAACCTTCAATGCTCCCCTTTGCAATTCCTTATCCTCCTGAGCAAGAAAATGGATTTTGGGGTATTCCCACTTCTACCATTGATTGGTGTGAAGAAAATTATGTGGTGTCTACTTATATAGCTGAAGCATTGAATACTCTTACCAATGCAGTTTTCATTGCTTTGGCTGTATTTGCAATCTATCATGCTTACCGCCATCAATTGGAACCAAGATTCATTTTTACCGCCACTGGGTTTTTATTAGTGGGTATTGGCTCTTGGTTATTTCATATGACTTTGAAATATCAATTCCAATTATTGGATGAACTTCCAATGATTTATGCTACTTGTATTCCCTTTTGGTCTGTTTTCAGTGAATTTAAGGATAAGAAGAGTTCAATTGCAATTGCTCTTGGTATTCTTACCGCGGCTAATACTTTAACCGTCATTTACCTTTATTTCAAAGATCCAACTATTCATCAAACTGCTTATGGTATTCTTAATGCTAGTATCATCTTCAAATGTTATTCTTTGGCTTCCACTCACGTGAAAGATCAACGTGCTCAATCTGAATTACGTAAAACTATGGTTTTTGGGGTATTCATTTTTATCTTTGGCTATTTCTTATGGAACCTCGATATTCATTTGTGTCCTCAAGTCAGAAGTAAAAGAAGAGATTGGGGAATGCCATACGGGTTCATTTTAGAAGGTCACGGCTGGTGGCATATCTTTACAGGTACCGGTGTATATTTCTACTTGGTATATATCGAATATTTAAGGTGTTTCTTAAATGGTACCGAAAGTTTCTATTCTTTCAAGTGGATTTATGGTTTACCTGTTGTTTACTTAGTTGATCAACCTGGTTTAGAAAAATATAAATCAGTTATTGCCCTAAAGAAATTAGATGAACAAGAAACTAAGAAGGATATCTAATGCTTTTTTTCGTTTTTTTTTTTCAATTATTTGATCCTTTTTAAGCTTTCATTTAATGTGCGCCTTATAACCGGCTTTAATGACTCTCTTTAATTCCCCATTCCTCGTTTCCTTTCAATCAATTGAGATTCTATTTATTTCGCTACTTACTTAAAAAGCCTTCGGAAAACTTTCTTTCTACTAGAACTTTTGAACATATAAATAGATTGATATATAACTCTTATATAAAATGACAGAAGCAAAATATTATTTAAAGCATTTGAAGGATTTCAGTTATGAATTTATCATTTTTGATTACATCAGAATAATCAGATTGAACTAGTCCTTTTAATGTTTCCACTGCCTTTTTTGAATCAACTTTACAAGTATTTGTAGTTTCATCGTAACACTGGGACTTCCATTGTTTCAATATTTCTTTTAATTGATCAATACCTTTGTCAATTTCTTCATTAGAACACTTCGTTCTCTTACTTTGAACATATGGATCATCTTCACCTTTACCTTCACTGTAATTTTGTAATTCGGATGCTTTTCTTTTAGCCATATTAACAATTTTATTTGGAAATTTGACTAATTCAGCAACATGAATACCAAATGATTTATCTGAAATACCAGGCTCAACTTTATACATCAAGGTAATATCGTCCAGCTTGGTTGGATCCTCTTCTTCAGATTTTACGTCGTTCTTCTCAATATGAGCAACAACATGCAAGTTATCAACTTTATTTTCATATTTTTCTGATAATTGAGTTAATTCGTGGAAGTGAGTAGCAAAGAGAGTAAAACATTGTTTCTTACTAATTAAATGCTCCAGAATTGACCAAGCGAGACCAAACCCGTCATAAGTACTTGTCCCTCTACCCAATTCATCAATTATAATTAAGGAATTATGAGTAGCAGTTGCCAAGATTGAAGAGGTTTCCAACATTTCAATCATAAAAGTAGATAACCCTTTCAATTGAGAATCACCCGCACCAACTCTTGATAAAATGGCATCGAAAATTGGCAACTCAGCCGATTCCTCGTCACCGGATACTGGAATAAATGCACCAATTTGACTCATCAAAGCAATAACACCAACTTGTCTAATATAGGTTGATTTACCACCCATATTTGGACCAGTGATAATAACGAATGGTTTACCCTTAGATTTCTCGACATTCGATAAAAAGACGTCATTTGGAATGAAGTTTACATCGTCTTGAACTTCTAATACTGGATGCCTAGCAGAAGCAAGTTGAATTTTACGATTTTTGAAGGCCTCATCATCGGATGATTGACTCAATGGATGAAGCTTTGGTTGAACAAATGGAACTGGCGCGAAAATTGCAACATTCGCAAAACTTGCCAAAACATCCATATGTGATAAAGTTAAAGATAATTGAAGGAAAACCGATTGATAGGTTAATGTGATGGATAAAATTTCTTTGATTAAGTCTTTTTGTTTAGAGTTATATTCGTTAGATAAGTTTTGGTAGTCATTAGATAAGTTTTTCAAATGCTTGGTAGTGAAAAAAACACCAGCTTTCACTGTTTGCAACTCAATGTAACGATTACCGGTATTTCTTAAGACTGAAGAGTCATTTCTAGTAACCCTAAAACACCATCCGTGTTGCTGGTGTTTCTCTAATTTTAATTTCTTTTCAATATCCATACCCAAATCTTCACCCACATTTTCGTGTGTGTCTTTGATTTCATTGAGGGTTGCTTGTAGTTTGTCATTAATGGTGATCAAAGATTCATCAAATTCTGGCTTTATGTTGAAATCTGTGTTTAGTAAATCATGAGCAGATGCTGATTCTAGAGGTGATAAATCAATCGTAGTTTCAACTAATTCCTGGTACTTGACCAAAGAGTCATAAGATTTTTTAATCGGGATTAACCAGTATTTATTAATCAATTCAGCAACTTCACTACCGTTCAAATCGTCAATAGCCATTGTTAACATACTAATAAGATCAGGTAATACCAATACTAGTTGATATAGTCTAACCACATCTTCTAACTTTTTATTTTCATTTCCGCTAACTCTTTTTATCCCATTTGTCATCTTTTTGAGAAGTCTTTTTATATCAGGAACTTTACTGAGCCAGTCTTGAGAGATATAAATTCTCAAATTAGTGTCTTCCACTAATTGACCAACTAAACTGTGTCTCTCTTCGATTAAAGACATATTGGTAAGTGGTTGCTTCAACCATTGAGATAACAATCTTGATCCATTAGCAGTCTTACATTTATTGAGCAATTCGTAAATAGATGAAACTGAGGCAGATGATGTTAATTGAGGAGCCGCGGAACTAGCAGAGGATATAGTAGAGCCAGGAGTTGACGAATTAGGGAAAATGTTTAACGCTTTCATTGTTGAAGAATCTAACTTCATGAAAGCTGACAAATTATATTTATCAATAGTGAATGAATTCTCACTATTTAATACATCCAAGTAGTTTATCAAAGCATTACAACAGGATAAAGATAAAGTAAAATCGGTTGAGTTAATACCTTTAGAAGCCAAGATCAACTCGATACTACTATTGAGGTCGTCCTCCTTGTCTGGGTTATCGAAAACAACAATTTTATCCAAGTCTTGTTCGACTTCTTTATGGGTAAATAAAGAACTTTTGACCGATCCAATAACAATGTTACCAATTTTGTTCAATACTTGATATAATTTTATAACATCACCACTTGATTCATCCAGTGGGTCATAATTGGAAGGTAAAATTACTTCTTTGACACCTAGTTGTAAGCACAAACTCTCCAAATTAGAGAAAAGATCATTATCTTCGAATTCACTAAGTTTAATAGTTTGATTCAGTAAATCAATCAAGCAAACCCCTATTTTTTTAGTATTGGCAGTAGTGATGAATTTGATACTTGCAATAACAGGAGAAGAACCGTCCTTAAACATTGTATCAAGGCTAGTCCCATATTCATTTGATAAGCTTTCTAAATTACCTGGAGTAGCTATAGTAATCAATTCAAAATTTTTATTATTATAGATTTCAACTTTATAGTTCTTATCGATAAGACAAAATTTCAATACGTTATTAAGGAAAACTTGAGGAGAAATAGTAACATATTTATTCTTTTGTGATTGGTTATACTTTATCACAGACTGACTTCTATAAATATTATCAGCAATTAGGTCTGCATCATCATCCAATACGGTGAAATAGTCTTTGTTGTTATGGTCAATAATTCTAATTGTTGATGCGTCCTTGGGTGGGAGGTTGGCGTACTTACGATAGTACAGCCTTTCGTCAACGTTATCAGAGAACTTGAGGTCTGGCCTAGTACTCGACATTGTTATTTGGAAATGTAATAAGATATGGATGAATATCTGAAGAGAAGAGAGTTAGTTCTTATAAAGCAAAAACAAAAAAAGAAGAAAAGTCCCCAAATCAACAAGACGCGTTTTCTAAATTATTTCGTGTTTGCATCCGTACACCTGACCCAGAAATATTTAACACTGATTGCGAAAACGAAATTCGGAATTGTCTGGCCAGCTTTTAAGTTTATTACTTCCTGAGTGGCAGATCCTCTTTCAGGTACCACACAATAGAGAAACGGTACTACAACAGTAGAGAAGTTCTACACTAACAATTAGAGCATATAAGCATTTTATAGCATATATATATATTTATTTATATATATTGTTTTAGTGTTTTATTGAGAGTCCATATAAACTGAAAAAAAAAAAGTTGCAACTAAATTAAAAAGTCATAAAAGAATTAATCACCTAATAGTTATATCTTTCGTTAGAGTAATCGAATGGAGGTTGAGAGTCTGGGTGCCATTGTTCTTGGTCACCGTAGTGGTCATCGTAACCACGTTGAACATTTTCTCTAGCTTGATGTTTAGCTTTTTCTTTATCCAAATAATCTAAACCTTTAGTTTCGAATAATTTATCAACTTCAGCACCAGCGATACCTGCAAGAGCTTCTTTAGCAAAAGCATGACTAACTGGTTTACCTTCTTTTCTTTGTTCATTTTCATAGTGTCTAGCGGCAGCAAATGAAGCAGCACCGGCAATAGCTTCATGAGAGAACTTACCTTCGTGTTCTTCTTGACCGCCGTAAACGTTTTCGTGATGTTTTTCGTGTTCACCGAAACCAAACATTTTTTAATTTATGAGTTTATTTATTGATTATTAATTTTAATTGAAAGTATTAAACAAACAATTGAATTGATAAAAAGTATGAAGAAACAAAAAAAAAACAAAAAACTGAAAAGAAAAAGAAGATTAACCCTCTCTATTTATACTGATTTGGTCAACGCGTATTCATTGATCAGCCCCCAGGATGAAAAGGCTGATAATTGTGGAAAAGGGGGCAAATCTATGAACTTCTCCTTTCCTTTTTTCTTTTTTTTTGTTTTTTTGTCTGTTCTGTTCTTTTAGGCTTTTTGTTTTGTTTTTGTCTCTGTCATTCATAGCTCAATTGACAATTGAAGTTATATCTAAGCCTTTGTGGATTTTGTTTATATGTATGATTGAATAAGCTACATAGTAATTTCACATGGGGTCAAGCGCTTCAGATCATGGAAAGTTCGAATCACTTTTTTGAAACGATCAATTGACGAAAGACTAAATCAATGCACCCATTATATAAATCAAAGTTGGCAATTAACTACAAAAGACATTTGTGATCAATCGTTGAATCTTCAACTGAGTGATTTTTTATTTTTTTTGGTTTCTGTCTCTTTTGAATTCGTGTTACCAGAATTGAATTCATCATATGAATTCAACTATTCTATTCGATTCGAAATAATATCAAATTGAAACGCGTACAGTGGTCACTCGATTATTGAGCTATCATGAAGGTATGTTGACGTTAGAATACATGTGCACAACCCATCCTTTCAGTGGAGAAGTCTAAGAATAGAATGAGAACAGAATAAATAATAACAATAGTAATATTATTAATAATAATACTAGAGTGGCTCTTTTGACAGGCCTTTGACAGATGACAGTGTGGTAACAAAACAGAAAAAAAAAAAAAAATAATTCGGTTGGTCTTGCGGTCCGACCACGAGTTTGTCCTTTTGTTTTGGTGTTTCTTTTAAAACTTTCTTAAATTTGGCAGCTGCGCACGATGGAATTTTGTGTTTAAATATTGGTGAAATGTACACATGATAACTATATAAAGTATGAAAACGTGATGTGAACAAGTTGTCTATTTCATTTGGGTCACGATTCACGACTTTTCGTTTGATCTACTGATATCAAATCAAATTGTACTGAAAGCATCAACTTCAATAAATCAATACTCTCAAGTCAATATTCTCAAGTCAATACTCTCAAGTCAATATTCTCAAGTCAATACTCTCAAGTCAATACTCTCAAGTCAATATTCTCAAGTCAATACTCTCAAATCAATACACTCAGTGTTTGGGTCAATTCCATGTGTTTTTTGATAAGCTTGTCAATTACATTCCCCTATTTCACATTACATATACGGAGACCACTGTCAGTTTCATGTCTTCCTTTCAGAAAATGAAAAATAAATTCTCCCCTTAAATCAAAATCTGATCGTTTTGTGGGTGGTTGTGTGGTGTACGGGCCCCTGATTTATAATAGATGGAGGTCGTGTACTATGGATAAGAATTGAATTCAGAGTCAGAGTCAAAAAAAAAAAAAAAATAAAATACATGAGGGTGTAAGAAATTTATAAAGAGCATTTAGAGATCAAATTCAGAACTTACTTTTCTTCTTTCTTTCCAACTTTTACATACAGTTCCTTCTTTATAATAAGATATCAACATTAATAACGAAAAAAATGTCCTTGGAATCTTTACACACCACCAATTTAGATGGCATTTTACCCCTCGTGGCCAGAGGTAAAGTGAGAGATATTTATCAAGTTGATTCTCAATCTCTTCTCTTTGTTGCAACCGACAGAATTTCTGCTTATGATGTTATAATGGAAAATGGTATTTCTTCTAAAGGTAAGATTTTAACAAAACTTTCTGAATTCTGGTTCGATTTCTTATCATCTGAAATTCAAAATCATTTAATCTTACCTAAAAGTGATGATGAACATTTATTTGCTAAATTACCTGAAAAATTATCTGAACCAAAATATAAACAACAATTATCTGGTAGATCCTTATTAGTTAGAAAATTAAAATTGATTCCCTTGGAAGTCATTGTTAGAGGTTATATTACTGGTTCTGCTTGGAAAGAATATAAAAATCATAAAACTGTTCATGGTTTAACCATTGATCAAGATTTACAAGAATCTCAAGAATTTGCTACTCCAATCTTTACTCCTTCAACTAAAGCTGAACAAGGTGAACATGATGAAAATATCTCTCCTGCCAAAGCTGCTGAGATTGTTGGTCAAGAATTATGTGATAAATTGGCTAAAAGTGCCGTTCAATTATATTCTAAAGCTAAAGAATATGCTAGAACTAGAGGCATCATTATCGCTGATACTAAATTCGAATTTGGTCTTGATGAAAATGATGAATTGGTTTTAGTCGATGAAGTTTTAACCCCAGATTCTTCAAGATTTTGGAATGCGGCCAATTATAAAATTGGTCACTCCCAAGATTCTTACGATAAACAATTTTTAAGAGATTGGTTGACTTCCAATGGTTTGAATGGTAAAGATGGTGTTTCTATGGATAAAGAAATTATCGTCAAATCTAAAGAAAAATATATTGAAGCCTACGAATCCTTAACTGGTGATAAATGGTCTGATTAATTAGATAAAACCTATCTTAAACGTGTATATTAATAGAATTCTCCTTTTTTTTTTCATCTTTGCTTTTTCCTTTGGCTTTTAACAATTTCTTCCATGTAAAAACTAAGAACATAAGCAAGCAATAAATAAATATAATTAGTCAATCAAATGTAGTACTGAATGGTTCTCTTTTTAAATCACAAATGAAATTACCACCTAAACATGAAAAGTTTGAGTTTTCTTCTGGAAATATAATAGCTAGTCTACCTTTCTGTTTCTCGGGTAGATTATATTCAATTGAAGCAACAACAACATTACTTTTATAAACGACTTTTATGGTTTCGTTGGGCTTTACAATACAGGTACTGGCAACCTTTGTAATTTCACTAGGCATCAACAAGGGAATCCCTATTTCTAGTTCAATGGCTTGTTTTATGCTGAGAAGATCCGTTTGGTCAAGAAAATCACAACTTGATAATTTCCCAAATTGTGAAAAGGGTTCGAATGATATCTTTTTACTTTCTTCATGAATGTTGTAATAGCATGTGGCTGGAACTTCATATAGGCCAACACTATATGTTAGCAATCTTAATGAATCGTATTCATATGTATTTTTAGTTTCGGGAATTGGATTGGATAAAGTCCAAGGGACTATAGTAGCGTATATAAGAAAGCGAATTAATGACATTATAGGGTTAGCAAGATCTTTTATGTTTGTATTAATCTGTTGAGAAGAGTTGGGTTCCTTTTGTTATTTTGACTACTTTAATTGCATTGAAAAATTTCGCAATCATTTTTGCACAAATCTATCAAATGTTTACAAAAATAAAAGTGTGCGCACGAATTCACTTAAAAGATAAATCTATTTCACTACTGAATAACCAATGCAATGCTATTAAATGCTAACTATATAAAACTTTTATAAAACTAAGTAAGAAGATTAAAATCAAAATGAAAAAAAGAAGAAATCAAGCACAAAAAACCAAAAAAAAAGAAACAGCTATTAATACTACTCGTAATTAAAATTGAACATGAAATGAAAGACAAAACCGTTAAAAACCAAGGGAGTGGGAATTGAAGAAAGAATAGGAAAAAAAATAGAAAAACAGAGTTATGATAGATAGATACAAATTTTTATTAGCCATAAATTAAATGTGAATTAATGTCTGTTGTTGCGAAGATAAATTTCTTCATATTCAGGAACATGTCTTTTTTCTAAAGTCATACGTTCTAGTTCATCAGTCATACGTTTTTTAGTTATATTATAATTATTAGTTTGAACTCTAGTGGCTACTATTGGAGTGTGAGTCGTTTTGTGTGGATGATTACCTCCTCCGACGAAATAATTATTAGGATTTTCGTAATCGGCATCATTTCTGGTTTTTAATGGAGCTCTTCTTATTTGAGGGGATCCTTGATGTGCTTGTTGAAATTGAGTAAATGTAGGTGACAGCAGAGGGATTTGGGAAGGGTCATCTAACAAATCTCTTGGACCCCTAGGTTTATTGGGGCTGACCTCATAATGAGTGGCAGGGTAATTGAATTGTCTTGGTTGAGGACTAGCAGGATGTGCTACTTTTTGTGATGTAGTTGATGAAGGATCAGAATGTTTTCGAATCAATCCATTACCATTATTAGGAATTTGTGGTTGCTTTGCCAATATTTCTTTCAAACGATTCTGGACTTCTTGTTCAACAACATGTCTAAATTCTCGTTGATAATTAATTCTAAGTTCTTTAGCTTCTAACTCCATTTGTTTCTTTCTTAAATCAAAATCATTAAATAATTCATCTTCTAATTGTTTTTTTTGTAGATTAAATTTCTTTTGCATGTTATTCAAATTATCTTCAAGATCATCACGTTGAGTTTCGATTTTTCTTTCTAAAGTATTCAAGCCATTTTCTTTCTTTTTCAATTCATCACTTTTAATCAAGAGTTGTTTTTGAAATTCATCCAAATCATTTGATAATTCAATTAATTCTGATTCTTTTCTTAAGAATTTAACTGATAAATTTTCTAGTAATTCAAAACAAGAAGGTCTTAAATTTGGATCAACAGTTATACAATCGTGAATAATTGATCTTAATGGAGCGGAATAAGTATCAGGAATTTCAGGAACAATTCCCTTTTTTATTTTAGCTTGTAATTGTAAATGAGTTTTAGCTTGAAATGGAGGTTTTAAAGTACATAATTCGAAAAGTACACAACCTAATGACCAAATATCACAGACAGGAGAATATGGATTATCCATTAAAACTTCTGGAGACATATAATAGGGAGTACCAACATAAGTTTTAGCAAAATCATTTTCATTCTTTAACATTTTAGCCAAACCAAAATCACCCAATTTAAAAATAGTTTCCGAACCCGAATTAATCATAAATATATTATCAGGTTTAATATCACGATGAATAACAACTGTTTCTGAATTAATTGGAGGTTCATGGACATCAACACTAAATAGATTAACTTTACCAGCATCAATTCCATAATGACATCTATGTAAAGCATATAACATATGAAGCATGACTTGCCATATTAGACCTTCAGGTACTGAAGTATTATCTTTTTTAAAACTTGAAATACTTTGAGCCAAATCACCACCAGCACAATATTCCATATAAATATGAATAGTTTTTTTTTCTATTACATGATCATGAATATAATATTTAACAATATTAGGATGATTTAAACCTTTTAAGATTTTCAATTCAGCTATTAATTGAGTTTTTTCATGACTATTCATTGAAGTATATTCAATTTCTTTACGAACCAATATTTTACCATCTGATTTCTGTCTTACTTTCCTAACAGTACCAAAGGACCCTTTACCAATCACTTCAAGGGCATCGTATAGGTGAGACAATTGTGACATTTAAGTAAGAAAATATAAGGAAAGTATGTAATATGTAAGAAAGAAGGAAAGTAAATCACTCTTTCACACGCATATATACAAATTAAAAAAAAAAAGAAAGTAGGCAAACCTAGGGTTCAATGAAATAAGTTTTATTGATCAGAACCAGGATTGAGGACTAACCTATATAAATATAGTTCAAAAGTGTATTGAGATTTATGCAAGATGAATAGACGAAATGGAGGGGGACTAAGTTGGATACTAATGAGGGAATGAGTTAAGTAAGTTCAAATTCAAATTCAAATTCAAATTCAAATTCAAATTCGAATCAAAATCTAAATGTTAACAAGTTTAAATTAAATATACGATTTGAAGATGAGTAGAATAATTCAAAAGAACCAAACAAGTGAAAAGAAAGAATAGAAGAAGGAATTTAAGAAGCAAAAAAAAAAAAAACAAAAAACAAAAAACAAATACTATAACAAAGAATTTTTCTTTGAGGAAATTCTGTACTCAAAATGGTAAACAATCAAAAATTGAGACTTTGAAAAGTTCAATAAGAATAAAAGTGCTCTAGATAACAATAATTAAGTATGGATGATTATCAGTACGGTGAAGCAGGTGAAAGGAATGGAAAAGAAGGTACTAATAAACTGATTTTGAAATATATTCAAAACCAGTAATAATTACAGTAACAATAACAGTAATATTATCAGTGTTTATCTGAAATTCATTCTCTTACATTTGAAATTATCAGGCTTAAACAAGATAAACAACTACAAGGCATTACGATTAATTTTTATTTAAGAGTATAAAATCTCTTTAAACTTTTTTAACTTTTCCAACTTTTTTAACATTTTGAAATCAAAAAATCAACTTTTTTGTTTACAAAATTACCTAATCGGGATCGGGTCATTCTAGGCCAACACACGACCAAAATTTACAGGTATTTTTTGCAGACCATATATATACATATATACATACACGTTTTTTTTGTTAAAGGTCGTCTTGATTGATCATTTGAAAGTACCTTGGATATATTGGACCTTGTGTGAAATTGGTTAATTTCAGATTGAAGTTGTTCCCGGAATTAAGATGAGCACCTATGTTTAATTCTTTTGTAGCAGTATTGAAGTTCTTAATGTTTTCTTGAGTGAAATTTAGTGTATTAGTTGAAGGATACAAACCACCATTAGAATGTTGCTGGACATATACATTATCATATGGATGTGGTTGGTTTCTTTGATTATGGGCGTTTTCAAGTTGTAGATTGACCAGGTCAATATTACTTGAGCTTCCTGAACCGGTACCTTGATTAATACTCATATGTCGTCTTAATACATTTTCATCATTCATTGTAATGGATGAGGAATTCGAACTACTACTAACTTCAGTAATGCGATCGGGCGAGGGCCCGGATATTTCTTGTTTGAACGAAGAGGATGGTTGTTGAATTTGTTGAATTACTTGACTTTGTGATTGTGAATGTTGTAACTCATGTTGTGACTGTTGTTGCTTTTGTTTTACATTTCTTTCCTTTTCCAACTCCATATTTCTATAGTAAGAAGATGAAATTGAAAAAATATTAGCCATTTCAGTGAATGGGGAAGCAGCAATTGAATTATCGATTTTTAAATCATTCAATTCATCGTCTTTCATTTCACTTATATATCCTTCTCCATTACCATTATTATTGTGACTATCATTACGACTTGAATTAGGTTCTGGCATTCTTGGAATAGGTCTATCATTAATAATAGTTTCGACTTTTTGATACAATTTGATTGGCAAGGTGATATCAGTTTTAAACTTTCCAACGAGTCCAAAAATCGAATTTAAAGCATTGTAAGTTGAGTATTCATCAAAATTCGAATATAATGAAAAATTGTTGATTGAATCGGCTATACCATTAGCTATTTCTAATAGTTTAACAGAAACACCCGGTCCATTTGATTCAAACGCATAGATTGGTAAATCATTAGTACTCGTCAAAAATTCATAAGCAATGTTTACCGGGTAATTGAAGCTTAAACAATTATTGAAATCATTCGTATTCTTTCTTAGTATCCCTTTTTGATAAGATATATGCCAAGTTAAAGATCTCATCCAGTGTTTTGAAAGTAATATATTAACTTTTTGAATATCAGATGTAGGATTAACAATTTTGATATTTAATAATTTTTTTTGAACATTAAGAATCCAATTAATTGATGAAGTATCCTTTTCAGTAATATTTGAAGTATAAGGTTCAATATTATTATTATTAACAGTAGTATTATTATTAACATTAGCAGCACCCAAAAAGTCTTTCAAAATTTTAAAACTTGATAGCTCACCATCTGATAAATTTGATATATTATCGAAAAATGAACGATCAGGAATTGCAAAAATTTTCACTAATTCAGTAAAGCCAGTTAACAATCCAGGATACTCTTCATCTTCTAATGAAGGGTATGGAATTGAGGCATCCAATATGACTGGCATATTATCTTCAATACACATAAAACGTTCGGTAACCAATAATAAGTAATAAATTTTCTTCAATCTATGAACCTCAGCAGGAGGTTTTGATAAAAACGTATCTCGATCGTGTAAACCTAATATTTGTGCCATGGAGATAGCTTCACGAAGATATAATATTGAAGCATTAGTACCACCTTTGATATTAATATAATACACGTAAAGAAAGAATGAAGTTAATAAAGATTCATAACTTGGATTTAATTTACAATCAACAATGGATCTTGCTTTCAAAGATTCAGAAACATAAAATGAAGCATCAATATCATTTGGAACTGTAATAATCTGAGAATTTGAACTTAAGAACGTAACCTGTTTAGCAATAGCAGCACAAATTGCACAACATAACGAGTATGAGGTAGCATTCTTCAGAGTTAATTCATTATCGGAGCAATCCTGAACGAGTTTTGAAACCAAATGAGCGACACTGATGACAGGCCAAACTCCATAATACCAAGTTTGATAAACTTGAAGACAAGGTAGAAGTCTATCAATAGGTAATATTTGACCTTGGGCAAGTGTCATTGGTATATTGGATTGTTTTTCTTGTTGTGGTGGATTTGAGATAGTGGACTGAACAGATGGCTGGTATCTTGATCTATTGGGTAGTTGGTGGGGTTGAAATCGAGATTGTGATTGAGGTTGAGGTTGGGGTTGTTGTGGTGGATTTGAGATAGTGGACTGAACAGATGGCTGGTATCTTGATCTATTGGGTAGTTGGTGGGGTTGAAATCGAGATTGTGATTGAGGTTGAGGTTGGGGTTGTTGTTTTGATTTATCTTTACTTTTAGGCCCACTCTTCTTCTTTAATCTATTATTTGTACAAGTTATTCCATGTTTTGAACAGCGAGAACAAGATAATGATAGAGATGAAGCATCAACCGCTTCTTTTGATCTTTCAATCCTATCACATCGAACTTTACGAAGAGCACATAAATCACAAGGATGAGAATATTTAGCTCTAATAGTAGTTTTCGGTCTCGAAATACCAACTGAAGAACCTAGAGTAATAGGTGGATTTTCTTTCGAAATGGAAGTATTCATTTTATGAGAAAAAGCTGGAGATTTCATTGATTTCATAAATTATTAATTTGAGTCACCTCCATAGAAGTGCGTTTATCGTAAGGCTTAACAAGCTCGTAATTATTATCACCAAAAAGAACGGAAAAAGAAAAACCAAAAAAAAAAAATTGTACACCTTCAAAGCAGAATACAGAAGAGTAGAGCAAACAGATCAAGGAAGTAGGAAAGTAACAGAAGTAATAGAGTAGAGCTGATCTAAAGTGACAAAGTTCTTCTGAGTTAATTGTTAATGATAATTTTTAAACGCTTCAAACCAAAACGAGAAAACCCACTCCTCATTTTTTCATTTTGTTTGTTTTAAAATTAATTTTGATTTTTTTTTTATTGGTTTTGTGCCCCTCTTTCCCCCTCCTCCCCCATGGGGAACAGCTCACGTGATTGGGTGAATATGGTAAGAATGAACCATCAGGTGAAACAATTCAACTCCGATCACTAGTAAAGATCAAGTAAAGTAACATACCGTAATATAATGCAACCAACAACAAGAGTACTCCACTTTTATTGTTATTGATCTCTATTTATTGTACTGGGGGGGTCTTGTACTAACCTTAATTACTGTCGATAATTGACCAGTGTGCATATCTGATTTCTCTGGTTAATTCTAAATGTATCGTATAATATTACGTAAAAGACTTAACGTTTAATTAATAAGTATATATGTATATAAATAATTATGGGCCAATCCTTTGTTTAAGCTTCCATTTGAAAGTTAGAGGAAATTTTTTATTTTAAAAATTACGCAATGGTATAAGGTTTGAGAAAGAGGAGTAATAATTTATTAGCTTAGAATATACTTAATTTGGATTTGGTCTCCATTTTTGATGTAGTAACGAGCAGTATCATATGATGATTCTTGTTTGGGATATTTTGAAGTTCTCGTTTTCGGGTACTTACGGCATTTGCATTGGGTTCGTTTATACTTTACTCTGTAGTCATTATACAGCAGTTTATTTTAATTAATTTAAGTAGTTTAAGCTTTAAGGTTAATTTTAATGTACTATATATTTAGTTTATACTAGATGATCAGATAAAAACGAAATAAGCAAGAAAGGCAAAAGAGATAAAATTATCAGTAGCCAATTAAGGTTTTTGCCGTATAGATAAATATTTAGTGTTGAAGTGAGTCTCTTTTAGCTCTAATTTTAAGTCTTTGTTAGTGCTGGTTATGTCTATTGAATGTAAGGAATGTAGTCAATATACCAACATCATAAATTGCTTTCAATGAACCTGCAAGAATAAAAGTTAACCACTGCAAACCGTGATTAGTGAGACTACCAACAATAGTTGGTCCAATAACTTGAGCCAATGTTTTGACAACGTTAACCCAAGCAAATACTGCCGTTCTATTTTCTGAGGATACCAACGTAGCTAAGAATACATGTTTTGGAGCAACATCCATACTTTGAGTGGAAGCTCTAATCACCAAGATAATTAATGTAATCTTTAATGAATTTGGTACTGGTACCAATGCAAGTAGTATAGATGCTGGTAAGTGAGTTGCAACCATAGTAACAACTGCTCCTAATCTTTTAGTTAAACTGGTACCAAGTAATGACATTATACTACTAACGATACCTGTTACAAAAAATATAGTTCCAAGGAATGAAGGAGATACTTCGAATTTTTGTTTAACATAGTAAGTTTGCCATGATATTGAAACCAATGAAGATGCAAATGAATCAAGAGCGAATAAAATTGATAATTTGAAAACAATAGAATAAACAGAATGATTTAATTCGGGTAAGAATCTTGATTTTTTCTTTGGAGTTGGTTCATTATTTGATTGATTAATTAATTGAGTAGTTTCATTAGAAGTTGACAGGGTTTGATTAATAACTTCAGATGTTAATTCAATACGTTCTGTTAATAACAAGCAAATGATAACACTAATCAAAGAGAGAGCTGCATAAGCCAAAAATACAAGTTTATAACTTGTAATTAATGGATAATTCAAATCATTAGTTATAAATTGAATTAATGAACCACAAGCTACTGAACCTAATGCAGCACAAAATGCCCCTGAAAATGTATACCAAGCATAAATATCTGATCTTTGATTATAAGGACATAAAGTAGCGATTGAACTTTGTTCAATTGATCTAAATGGACCAACTTCACCACCTCCTGGGGTTAAGATTCCAAGAATTGCAATCAAAGTTAAAAAGTAAAAATTATTAAAAATTGAAAAAATTAACCCAGTTCCTAACATAATAAAACAACTTAAAGCTAAAGTAAATTTTCTACCAAGTTTATCAGCGGCTAAACTAAATAAAAAACTTGAAATTAAATCACCCACGAATGTTAAAGTCATAAATAATCCAATTAATTCTTCTTGAATACTCAATTCTTTTAAAAAAAGTACTAAGATTAATGAAGTTGCTCCAAATCCTAATAATCTTATCATTCTTAATATTATAATCAAATAAATATCTCTTGATGAACTTAACATAGTGTTAAGTCCAATTTCTTCCGATACAAAGTTTAGACTCGATTTGATCAGCATTTTTACTGTTGGGTTCTCTTAACTGATGAGGGATGAATTAACACAAGTAACTAAGATAATAAAGTAATTAAGATAATAAATACGCCCTCGATGAGATTATATAGAATTTTCAATAGTGTATTATAATAGAACTATCACCATTGATTTATATGAATTTTTGTGAATCTTGAATTTTTTTGAATTTGGTGAATTTAAAAAACTGTAAAGATTGGATGTTGCGTGAGTCACGTCGTTTATTCTTCTGTCTCTTTTTTTATTGTCTCCGCCTTTGTCCTTTTTTTTTTTTTTTTTTTTTTTTTTTTTTTTTTTTTTTTTTTTTTTTTTTTTTTTTTTTTTTTTTTTTTTTTTTTTTTTTTTTTTTTTTTTTTTTTTTTTTTGCCTTCCGTTCTTCCTTAGCTTTTGGTCTATGCTTCTTGTAGCCTAATTCTTTTAAATGAACAACCAATTAAAGGCTTCAACATTAAGTACCTTGAGTTAAAGAAAAGAAAGAAAAACTTCCAAAAAAGAAAATTAACGTATTCACTAATATTAAAACCCAAAAAAAAAAAAGAAAGCCAATCTGATAAGGGAAGTCGATTATTACTTATACTTCTCCGATTAATACTTTGTTGTAATTGGCTATATTGGTTATTCTTTTGATATTATTACTCGTTTTACGTCAAATAAATTACCTGCACTCTTTAAGGATGATCGGTACATAAAAATTAGTAGTTCTAGCTCCATCAATCGGTTAAAGTTTTGTTGTTTTTAGTTCCGATACTGATCGGACTTCTTTGTTTTAGTGTTATTGGATGTCATTTTGTAATTGCATTTTGCAGTGTGGTGCATTTGACAACAGTATTATGCTAGTGCCGTATACATATTTGCTATCAACCAGATATTTTAATAATAATATAATATTACTAATTCGTATACCAATTTTAGCTTAGCAGTTTTTTTTTTGTTTTTTTTTGAGGTTTTCCAAATTTTTTTTTTGTCTTCAAACTATTTTATCGAACTATTACTCTTTCACTTAAGAGTCGTGACATCATATTTCGGTTATTCGTAAACATTTTCCGGATCATAAGAATTGAGTCAATGATTCAAGTTATCTAAGCATATGCAATTAAAGCATGCTTATACTCAAGAAATATTCAGGCTTATAGTCATTAGAAAGGGTTAGAACTTAAAACTTTTGACAATATGATTCACTGTCTTCAAGTTTTACTTTTCTATTCAAATTTTGTACCTTTCACTTCGTACTTTTCTCTCTCTGCGTTTTGCCAACATGTTGTTGGACAAAGAAAAACCATAATTGACTTGAAATTGAAGTATAACGGAATTTGGGTTGCGTTGTTTTTCTACTTCCTTTTTGCTTTTGAAATTTTGAACATATTTGAGTTTAGGGCTTAGGGACTGTCTATTCTTATACAAAAAGTTGAATATAAACTATCAGTGCTCAATTGATCACCAAAACAAAAAAAAAATCTATATTAAGTAAACAATTAGTGAATCCTAAATATAAATCAGTGGTGAGGAATACACAAAAAGAAAAGAGAACGTGTTTGAATATCAGAAAATCAATTCTTTTCCTTTCAAACTATAACATTTCTATATTCCCTATGCTCTCAAAATCCTATTCAAATAATTCTCTATCTAACCATCCCCATAACTATAGGGTTGCAAGAGTAGTGTAAGGGTCCAAGTCGATGTCGTAAGCTTGAAGGACAAGAAAAATTTTGAGGCTAGCGAACAAAATACACCAGACTAATTTTATTTTGTGGAATTAAAAAGTGGATTTTTGCTTATTTCGTTTCT
>JAJMOB010000063.1:6794-60429 GCA_030444945.1 Hyphopichia fennica
TTTTTTTTTTTTTTTTTTTTTCATCCTCGAAGATTTGATCACTTTTCAAAGGTTTTTTTTAAAGCTACTCTTCTTCTCTTGAAAATAACAACTCACGTTTAATAATCGCTCTCCAGACTAAATAATTCAGCATTAAAGATGTCCTTCGAAAGAGCTGAAACTTACAATGCCCAAGTTTTGGCTATGGGCGAACAAGACGAAAGAGAGAATCATGAAGTCATTAAAGCATTCCGTTCCTTTATTTTGGAATTTAGATTAGATAGTCAGTATATCTATAGAGATCAGTTAAGAGAAAATTTGCTTATTAAAAACTATTTCTTAAAAGTTAACTCAGAACATTTGATCAGTTTTAATGAAGAATTAAATAAAAAATTATCCGATGAACCTACTGATATGATTCCATTATTTGAAGTGGCCATAACTGAAATTGCAAAGAGGGTTGCATATTTATCAAATGATGATGTACCAATCAACTTTCCCAATTGTCAATTGATTTTATATTCCAATGCTACCAAAACTTCATTTAGGGATTTAGACTCGGAACATATTTCAAAAATTGTTAGAGTTAGTGGAATCATCATCTCTGCTTCAGTATTATCTTCCAGAGCTACCCAAGTTCAAATTATTTGTCGTAACTGTAAACACACTCAAAAATTATCAGTGAGTTCTGGTTTTGGTCAAGTAAACTTACCAAATAAATGTCTTCATTCAGCAGAAACTAACGATCAAATTATTCCAATTAAATGTCCACCAGATCCTTATATTGTTGTTCACGATAAGTCTACTTTCGTTGATCAACAAGTTTTGAAGTTACAAGAAGCTCCTGATATGGTCCCAGTTGGTGAAATGCCAAGACATATCATGATTCAAGCCGATAGATACATGACTAATCAAGTGGTACCTGGTACTAGAGTCACAATTGTTGGTATTTACTCTATTTATCAATCGAAACAAAGAAATGCCACTGGTGTTAATACAGTCGCCATTCGTAATCCTTACCTTAAAGTCCTAGGAATTCAAACTGATGTTGATAGTCAACGTGGTGGTTTAACATTTACAGATGAAGAAGAAGAAGAATTTTTGAAATTATCTCGTTTACCTAATTTATATGACCTTTTTTACAAATCAATTGCTCCTTCAATTTACGGTAATGATGATATTAAGAAAGCCATTACTTGTCTTTTAATGGGTGGTTCTAAGAAAATTTTACCAGATGGTATGAGATTAAGAGGTGATATCAATGTCCTTCTTTTAGGTGATCCAGGTACTGCCAAATCTCAATTATTGAAATTCGTTGAAAAAGTTTCACCAATCTCTGTTTACACTTCTGGTAAAGGTTCTTCAGCTGCTGGTTTAACTGCTTCTGTTCAAAGAGATTCACAAACCAGAGATTTTTATCTTGAAGGCGGTGCAATGGTTTTGGCTGATGGTGGTGTTGTTTGTATTGATGAATTTGATAAAATGAGAGATGAAGATAGAGTTGCTATTCATGAAGCTATGGAACAACAAACTATTTCAATTGCAAAAGCTGGTATCACAACTATTTTGAACTCAAGAACGTCAGTTTTAGCAGCCGCTAATCCTATATTCGGTAGATACGATGAAATGAAATCCCCTGGTGAAAATATTGATTTCCAAACTACTATTTTATCAAGATTTGATATGATTTTCATTGTTAAAGATGATCATAATGCTGCAAGAGATATGTCAATTGCTCAACATGTCATGAATGTTCACACAGGGAATACCAACAACCAAGAAGATCAAGAAGGTGAAATTCCAATTGATACCATGAAAAGATATATCCAATATTGTAAAGCTAGAAGTGCTCCTCGTTTAAGCCCCGAAGCTTCAGAAAGATTATCATCCCACTTCGTTTCTATTAGACGTAAATTACAATTAAGTGAATCAGATATGAATGAGAGGTCTTCTATCCCTATCACTATCAGACAATTGGAAGCCATTATTCGTATTACTGAATCATTAGCTAAATTAAGATTATCACCAGTCGCTACTGAAGAACACGTCGAAGAAGCTATTAGATTGTTTAATGCATCCACCATGGATGCTGTAGACCAAGGTGTTTCTAGTGGTGGTGTTGTTGGTAACAGTGAAATGGCACAAGAAATTAAAAAGGTCGAACAAGAATTAAGAAGAAGGTTACCCATTGGTTGGTCTACTGCTTATAGAACTTTAAGAAGAGAAATTGTTGATTCAGGTAAAGCCAGTGCTCAAGCATTGGACAAGGCTCTTTATATCATGAATAGACATGAGGTTATCAAGTTCAGACATCAAGGACAAAATGTCTTACGTTGTGGTGTTTAATCTGGGGTACATTCTTTTCGTTGAAGGTTGTTTGATTTTGATTGATTTTGGTTTTGTATAGTATTTTCTTTTTTGTTTCTTTTCTTTTCATTTCGTTTCAGTTTCGTTTTAAATTTTGATTTAATTTTATAAATCTTATGTGTAATCTACTTTAGTTCTTGATGATTCAATCATACAATATAATATGGTTCTTTTTATATAAATATATATAATTGTTGCAATTAACTAAAAAACTTGTAAGATTTAACCTGCGCACTATTTTTCTTGTAGTTTTTTTTTTTTTTTTTAGTTTTGTCACCTCAAGTATTTGATTTTTTTTTTAAGTGAAAAAGACTTATAACCAGACCACGAACTCAAGCTACAACTAATCTCAGCCTGCTTTGTGGAAAATGAATACTGGAGGGCAGACATCAGATGAGTCTGACTCATTTAAATTCTTTGGTCTTGGGGGCTGTAATGAAGTGGGTCGATCATGTCATATCATTGAATATAAAAACAAAATCATTATGCTTGATGCTGGTGTTCATCCTGGTTTGAGTGGATTAAGTTCCTTACCGTTTTATGATGAATACGACCTTTCCAAAGTTGATATATTATTGATAAGTCATTTTCATTTAGATCATGCTGCATCCTTGCCTTATGTGATGCAACATACTAATTTTAAAGGTCGTGTTTTCATGACGCATGCCACTAAAGCCATCTATAGATGGTTATTACAAGATTTCGTTAGAGTTACATCAATTGCAAGCCTGGGAGATGAAGGTAGGTCAAATCAAGGAGGTGCTACCAATGGAGGCGCTTCTGCTAATCTTTATACAGATGATGATTTAATGAGATCTTTCGATAGAATTGAAACAGTTGACTATCATTCAACAATGGAAATCGATGGTATAAGATTTACAGCATACCACGCAGGTCATGTTTTAGGTGCCTGTATGTATATGATAGAAATTGGTGGGTTAAGAGTTTTATTTACCGGGGATTTCTCTCGTGAAGAGGACAGACATTTGAAAGTTGCTGAAATTCCCCAAACTAAACCAGATATTTTAATCACAGAATCAACTTTTGGTACTGCTACCCACGAGCCAAGGTTGGAAAAAGAAGCAAGAATGACAAATTTGATTCATTCTACTATATCTAAAGGTGGTCGTGTATTGATGCCTGTGTTTGCTTTAGGTAGAGCCCAAGAACTTCTTTTGATCTTAGAAGAATATTGGTCATTGAATGAAGATATTCAAAATGTTAATATATACTACGCATCTAATTTAGCCCGTAAGTGTATGGCAGTCTACCAAACTCATACCGGTATCATGAATGATAATATTCGTCTTAGCTCTACATCTACTGAAAAGAGCAATCCTTTCCAATTCAAATTCACAGCATCAATTAAAAGCATAGATAGAATTCAAGACATAGGTCCCTGTGTTGTTGTAGCATCTCCCGGTATGCTTCAAAGTGGTGTTTCAAGACAATTATTAGAAAGATGGGCACCAGATCCTAAAAACGCTGTCATTATGACAGGTTATTCCGTCGAAGGAACACTAGCAAAAGACCTCATCAACGAGCCTCATACGATTCCATCTTTGTCCAACCCTGACATGACAATTCCTCGTCGTTTAGCTGTGGATGAAATATCATTTGCTGCTCATGTCGATTTTCAACAGAATGCAGATTTTATTGAACGTGTAAGCCCTCTGAAAATTATTTTAGTCCACGGAGATAGTAATCCTATGGGTAGGCTTAAGTCTGCATTATTGAGTAGGTACTCCTCAAGAAAGGGTACTGATAGTGAAGTCAAAGTTTTCAACCCAAGAAATTGTGATGAATTAAAGATTGAAATAAAGGGTAATAAAGTTGCTAAAGTAGTAGGATCATTAGCAGAAGAACAAATATTAACATTGAAAGAGGAAATAAAACAGACCATCGAAAGAGAAAACAAGAAGATTGAAGAAATTAAGGAGGAAGATATCGAAAAAGAAGAGGAAACGGGAGAAGCTGCAGTCAAAAAGGAGAGTGAAAACCAAGAAGCTAAACCAGAAAGTCAAAACTCCGAAGAGGAAAAGTCAGAACCACCAGAAGATCCTACCGTATTAAGTTTAGAGCATGGTGTTGCTGGGGTATTAATTCAAAAAGATTTCGATTTGAATCTTCTACAATTACAGGACTTACACGAATTCACTCTGTTATCAACATCTATAGTTAAATCTAAAATAAATTTGAAGATTCAAGCCGATATTTCATTGATGAAGTGGCATTTGGAACAAATGTTTGGATTTGTTAACATTGTTAATGATGACGACGAAGAATGGGAATGTTTAATTATGGATATGATTGATATATTGGTTGAGAAAAAGAAATCTCAAAATGGGCTACAGATAACTGTCGAGTGGATCAATGATAATTTGATGGCCGATTCACTTGCTGATAGTGTTGTTGCAATTTTATATTCTGTTGATTCGTCACCAGCATCAGTGAAATTAACTTCCAAATCTTGTTCACATGCTCATGAAACTAAAGTAGAAGAAGGTCAAGAAGTGGCAGAAGAAGAAGAAGAAGAATCTCCATCTCAAGAAGACAAATCAGCACATGCCAACTCTGAGATTGCTAGTCGTATCCATCGTATTTCTACGTTGCTAAAGGCCCAATTCGGTGATTCTTTGAAATCTTTAGATAATCACAAGGCCGTGATTTCAATTGGTAAAAATGATGCAAAGATTGATTATCTTAACCTTTCGGTAGAATGTGGATCTAAAGTGTTACGAGATCGTATAGAAAACATCATTAAAAGAGGCTGTGGTTTGGCAGCTCCTTTAAGTCAATACCAAAAGACTGTATAGACTTGTGTATAATATTTTAAAACTGCTTATCTCTAATGTATACTATAAAGAAATAATAATTCAGTTGGGTTAACAATTCCGCTCTTACATTTACATTTGTATTGACTCTGAACTAGGCAGTAACGAGATCGATGAAAGTGAACAAGCCTTGAGAAAGGTCTTACTCTTGTACCTACGAATAAGAGTTATATAATTTTATATGGTTTAATAAATTATGGTTTGAAATTGATAAGATATTTGCAAATACCTTGAGATCCGTAGCACCACTTAAGCCTTAAAAAGCTTTCAAGCAATAGATTTATCTTCTTTAACTTGCTAGAGAGTAGTTAATAGTCAAAATGTAGCTTATACTGGTTGACTTTTATCCATAGAATCAAAAAATTGTAACTCTTTACCAAGTCGTGTAGCACTCCATCGGAATAGCTACAAAAAGATTCTCAATTCCTTGCAAAAAGGAAAAAAAAAAAACGAAAAACAAAATATAGAAATGTCTGAATTGGTAATAGGTCTCTTTACCATTTAATATATTCATATATATATACATATATACAATAGATACATCAACATGGCGTATGTCGACTCGGAAATCCAAGATTTATTTATAATTTTACATCAGCTACTAACATAATATAATTTTTAGGGACTTAATAGATCGTGCCCGTTCAGAATTGACCGAACTTGAACTTCAAAAATTAGAGGAATTTGAATTTAATCATGGACCCATGTCCTTATTACAAAATGCCGTCAATAACAATACCCCAGTTGTGATATCATGTCGTAATAATCATAAACTAATAGCTAAAGTGAGATCTTTTGACAGACATTGCAATTTGATACTAGAGAATGTAAAAGACTTATGGAACGAGAACGTTAAGAACGATAAGGGGAAGACCATCAAGACTTTACCAAAGGAAAGATTCATTTCGAAATTGTTCTTGAGAGGTGATTCAGTGGTGATAATTTTAAAAGCACAATAATTTCAGATTTTGCCGTTTTTTCTTTCATTAATTATCTATGTATATTACGCATTAAACTCAATCAGCACGAACTAGATAGTGTTAGATTTATTGCAACAGGTCACTACTAGTATAATGTAACTGTATATTAATAATAAAAGTTTACTTATTTTAATCCCTTTTAAACCATGTAGTCATCGGTCCATTTGCTTAATTTTGCGTGTGCGTCAAAAACGAACATAAAAAACACAACAAAAATCTCGTAGTCCTTTACAAGATCAAACACACAGTAGTTGATCTACTAAACATACTATCCTACATTATAATAGCACCAGGCGGTGTACTTTGAAAGGATCTAGGTACAATCCAATTTTCTTTAAGTTTCCCACGACTCAATCCTTACGTTTTTACATAGAGAACTGATCAAGATCTTATCATATATATATAATCAAACAATCGCGTTGCAACAATCATGAGGTTAAAATTAAGAACTCAAAATATAGAAAAATTAAAGGATACACTCTCCTTGATTAGTCATTTGAGAAAGTTCATAGTTCTAAGGTTTACTGAAACTCAACTTGCTGTTATTCTGACGAATTCCAATTCTGTTAATCAAGAACCTCAAATCTGGTCTAAACTTCGCATGTCAAGCTTATTTGATGAAATAGAAGTAGTCAGTAATCATGATAATACTGTTCCTTTGGAATTGAATATTGATTTACTACTTCAGACCCTTCGAAATTTTGACAAGGCAAATAGTGATGGTCTAAATATAAGACTTCAAAGAAAAGATACATCTGGTGGACTGGGCGGTGTACTGAATACAGGAAGACTAGCATCATTAGCATTATTCTATTCGAATACTAACTCTAATAACAATACTATAAACCATACATTCAAAATTCCAGTTAGAATCTTGAAACTTACTCACGATTCAGCAACCTTGAGGGAACCCGAATTATCTCAAATAGATTTGATGATTGGGATTCCGAAACAATTCATATCTACTTACAAGAGATTAGACAAATTCAAAAGGGCTTCACACAATGATTTAGTTACAATCAAAGCTAGTCGAAGAACACAGGGTTTTTTAGGATTTGTCCTTGAAGAAGAAGGTAAATTCAAAATTACAATTAGTTGGAATGACAAACTAGAAGTTCAAAAACCATCACAACATCAGATCGTAGATGGTGAAAGCATGCGTATGGCTGTACTCGAGCCTTCAGATACAGATGAAGTCAACGAAGACGATGAAAATGAAGATCGTGAAATAACCGTTAAACTAAATGATTGGAGAAATGCTTCAAAAATAGTGGCTAACTGTAAAACAGTCGTTTTGCTAATAGCACACAAAGAAGCATGTGCACTACATTGCTTCTTAGATGACTCTGAAGATGCAGAGATCGTCTACTATATAAGTGGTGTAAAGATTCGTGATCTTCTTGATGATTAGGTCTGGTTTACATTTCTCAACCAAAAAGTAAGCTAAAAAAACAAAAAAAAAACAACAAAAAAAAAAAACGCTAATAAAAAAAAAATCAATAATTTGTGACTCAGACCGCACACCTGAAACTTTTTTCTTTATTACTTCTTACTTCTTTTGACTACTAAACAAGACATCTAAGATACTCGGCAAAGAGCATAAAACAATCCACAATGGCACAAGAACAAACTTTGAACCGTGAAGAACCAAACTATTTCGGAGCTGGTCCAGCTTTATTGCCAACTTCAGTTTTACAACAAGCAGCTTATGACTTAATCAGTTATGACGGTGAAAATTTAGGTATTGGTGAAATTTCTCACCGTTCTAAACCTGCCATTAAGGTGATTGATCAAACCAAAGCCAATTTAAAGGCTTTATTAGACATACCTGACACTCATGAAGTTTTTTTCATGCAAGGTGGTGGTACTACCGGATTTTCATCAATTGTTTATAATTTATTTGCAAACTATGCTAAAAGAACTAACGGTAAGAAAGGTAAAGCAGCATATGCAGTCACTGGTTCTTGGTCAAAGAAATCTGCTGAAGAAGCTCAGAGATTAGGTTTTGACGTTGACATTGTTGTGAACACTAAGGATAAGAAATTTGGTGAAATTCCTCCTTATTCTGATTGGAAAGCCATTGACGCGGAATCAACTGCCTATTTATACGTTTGTGACAATGAAACTGTTCATGGTAACGAATTCAAAGATACTCCTGACTCTAAATATTTACCAGATGGTGTCGAATTGGTTGCTGATATGTCTTCTAACATCTTATCAAAGAAAATCGATGTTGGTAAGTATGGTCTTATCATGGCTGGTGCTCAAAAAAACATTGGTTTGGCCGGTTTGACTATTTATATCATTAAGAAATCATTATTGGATCAACCATCTGATGAAGAATTGAATAAATATGGGGTTCCTCTCCCCCCAATTGCTTTCCATTACCCAACTGTTGTAAGTAATAACTCTGCTTATAACACCATCCCAATTTTCACTTGTCATATTTTGAAACTTGTCACCCAAAAATTGTTGGATAATGGTGGACTTACCAAACAAGAAGAAATCAATAAGAAGAAATCTCAAATTTTGTATGAAGCTTTAACTAAATATCCTAATCTTTATAAATTACCAGTCACTAGTGAATCTGCTCGTTCAAACATGAATGTTGTATTCACTCTTCCAAATGATGATTTAGAAGCTAAATTTATCAAAGAAGCTGCTGAAAGGAAATTAACTGGTTTGAAAGGTCATAGATCAGTTGGTGGAATGAGAGCTTCCATATATAACGCCGTCACCATCGACAGTGTTAAACAGTTGGTTGACTTTGTCAACGACTTTGCTCAAAAGAATGCTTAATTCTGTAATGATATAGTTAATGATACATATTATAGACCCGAAATAATTGGGCTTTCATCGTAATCAAATTGTAGTAATCTCTTTAATTTGCAACAAATTCAACTGCGCACAAAGAAAAACGCCAAAACATAAAAAAATCGTGAAAAAAAAAAAAAAAAATTGAAAAATTGAAAAATCGTGAAAAAAAAAAAAAGAACTTGAAGAGAGTAAATCTATTTACCCCAAAAGTATTTCACATTTGAAAAGGAGAAGAACATATTAAATTATGTTTATATCGAGGCGGATAAGTCTGTCTTTCTTTCCAAAATGCTTTCCAAGCAATCAATGTCGACTAATATCTCAAAGCTCGAGATGTTTAGCAGTTAAAAATGCAGTTACAATAGAAGAAAAGAAGAAGTCACTTGATAAAGATAATTTTGCAAAACATATACAAGAAAGAATAGCAAAGATACCCATATCTAACTATAGGAATTTCAGTATAGTGGCACACGTAGATCATGGTAAATCAACTTTATCTGACCGTTTACTAGAATTAACTGGGGTTATTCAACCTGGGGATGCAAATAAACAAGTTCTTGATACACTTGACGTGGAAAGAGAACGTGGTATTACCGTCAAAGCCCAAACCTGTTCAATGTTCTACACAGATCCTGAAACTAAGGAAGACTATTTATTGCATTTAGTTGATACTCCAGGTCACGTTGATTTTAGGGCAGAAGTGTCAAGGTCCTATGCTTCTTGTGGTGGTGCACTTTTAATTGTTGATGCTGCCCAAGGTGTTCAAGCACAAACAGTAGCTAATTTCTTCCTTGCATATAGTATGGGATTGAAACTTATACCAGTTATTAATAAAATTGATTTGGATTCTGCAGATATTCCAAAAGCTATAGAACAAGTCGAGACCACTTTTGAATTACCAGGTGAAGAATGTATCCCAGTTAGTGCAAAAACTGGGTTAAACGTTGAAAAAATTATACCCATGGTTATTAAAGACATTCCTGCACCCACAGGGGATCCTCTGAAACCTTTAAAAGTTTTATTAGTCGATTCATGGCATGATCCTTATGTAGGTGTGGTAATGTTAGTTCATGTCGTGGATGGTGTTATAAGAAAGGGTATGAGATTACTTTCTGCTCATTCTGATAAAAGATACGATGTCAAAGAAGTGGGTATTATGTACCCTGATAAGGTCCCCATGAATAATATTAAAGCAGGTCAGGTAGCATACATTATTCCCGGTATGAGAAACCCCAGGGAAGCCATGATTGGTGATACTTTCTATCAATATGGTCATCATGAAGGATTGACGCCTCTCCCAGGTTTCGAAGAACCAAAACCAATGGTCTTTGTCGGTGCATTTCCTGCTGACGGTGGTGAGTTCAATGTTATGAATGATCATTTAGAATACCTTGTTTTAAATGATAGGGCTGTTACACTAGAAAAGGAAACATCAAATGCATTAGGACTTGGTTGGAGGTTGGGATTTTTGGGCTCTTTGCATGCCTCTGTTTTCAAGGAGAGATTAGAAAAAGAATATGGGGCCAAAATTATCTTGACTGCTCCTACAGTTCCGTACAAAGTCGTATATAAAGATGGTACCGAAAATACGGTCACTAATCCAGATGAATTTCCAGATGGAGACAAACAAAAAGTAGAAAGTCTAATGGAACCATACGTTGATGCAATTATGACAATCCCTGATGAGTATATAGGAACAGTGATGTCCTTATGTGAAAGTAATAGAGGTGTCCAAAAAGAATTGGAGTACTTAACAACTGGCCAAGTATTGCTTAAATATGAAATTCCTTTAGCCCAGTTGGTTGAAGATTTTTTTGGAAAATTGAAAGGTTTGACAAAGGGTTATGCATCTTTAGACTATGAAGATGCTGGTTATAGAAAATCAGATATTGTGAAAATGGAGTTATGTGTCAATACTGTACCACAAGATGCATTAACACAGATTTTACATAGGTCACAAATTATGATTAGAGGTCGAGAAAATGTTACTAAATTTAAGGAATTTCTCAGACATCAATTGTTCGAAGTTGCCATTCAAGCCAGAGTTAACAACAAAGTTATTGCAAGAGAAACTATCAAAGCAAAAAGAAAGGATGTTACTCAACGTTTACATGCAGCTGATATTTCTAGAAAAAAGAAATTGTTGGAAAGACAAAAGGAGGGTAAGAAACAAATGAAGGCTACTGGTAGAGTTAATATAAACCAGGAAGTTTATCAAGCATTTTTACGTCGTTAAATCCCATTGACGATGTTATGTATATAGAGAACCGAATTATGTATAAATACATTTTTCAACAAATAGAAAAAATAGGTATTATTTATTTATCAAAATTTTACAAAAAATTTAATTTAATGAAGCATGATATTGAAATAGATGTGTATATAAACAAATATAATAAGTTAGAATCGTAGATAAAGTGAATAAGTGTTACAAGAAACCGGGATTACTTATAAAAAATTAGTTTTGTAAGAATTTTTTATAAACAACATTATCAGTTTCCTCAACAAACTTATAACCCAAGTCCTTTAAAAATTGTTGAAATTCATCATCATTAGTACCTTCAGGAAGAACGAAACCACATAAAACTTTACCAACATCATGACCATGGTTTCTATAATTGAATAAGGTAATGTCCCAGTTAGTTTTGAGAGACAGTAAGAAATTGGTTAAAGCACCCGGTCTTTCAGGGAATTCAAAACTAAATATTCTTTCTCTTGAAATCTTAGAGCACCCTTCTTTAGGTGATTTACCACCTATCAAATAACGTCCATGAGTTTTAGCTAATTCATTATTAGAAATGTCAATTACTTCATATTTATGATCTTCATCAGTCATAGTTTGTATGATAGAAGCAACTTCTTTTTCTTTATTGAGAACATTGAAACTCAAGAAAATATTGGCAGGATCAGAATTTCCAAATCTATAGGAAAATTCAGTAACTGCTCTGTTATGTAAAATTCTCTGTAACTTGGCGAATTCACCAGGTTTTTCAGGAATTGCAACTACGAGGGAAACTTCTTTACCCTCACCTAAAACGGCTCTTTCACTAACGAATCTCAATCTGTCAAAGTTCATATTGGCACCTGATAAAATTGGAATATAAGTTTTGTTTCTGTGGTCAATTTCACCAGCTGTATCATGGACATATCTCTTTAAACCAGCAACAGATAAAGCTCCAGAGGGTTCAACAATGGATCTAGTATCTTCAAAAATATCTTTGATGGCAGCGCATATTTCATCAGTTGATACTCTAACAACATCATCAACTAAAGTACTACAAAGTCTCCAAGTTTCTTCACCAAGAACTTTAACAGCAGTACCATCGGCAAAAGCACCAACGGTATCTAAAAATTTTTGATTACCGAATTTTAAAGACTGATACAAAGCATCGGCATCGTAAGTTTCAACACCGATGATTTTAACATGAGGAGCTACTTTCTTCAAATAAGCCGCAATACCAGCAATTAAACCACCACCACCAACGGGGATAAAAACGGCGTCTAATTTATCTAAACGTAATTGTCTTGTAATTTCCAAGGCAATAGTACCTTGACCAGCAATAACATAAGGATGATTGAAAGGAGGAATGTTGACCAAATTATTTAAGCTACCCAATCTTTCACATTCTTGTTTAGCAGCTTCAAAATCATCACCGTATAAAACAACCTGAGATCCTAATCTTGATACATTTGTATATTTAATTGAAGGAGTAGCAGTAGGCATAACAATAGTTGATGGAATTTTCAATCTTGCAGCCGAGTAAGCTACACCTTGAGCATGATTACCAGCTGAACAAGCAATTACACCGGAGATTGGAGTTTTAGATTTCGAATGTAATTGGGCAATCATGTTGTAAGCACCACGTAATTTGAACGAGAATACAGGTAATAAATCTTCACGTTTTAAATAAACATTACTGTTAGTTTTATTAGACAAGTTTACAGCATGAGTTAAAGGTGAACCTGCTCTATCGACAACATCATAAACCCTTGAAGTAAGGATCAACTTAAGATAGTCTGGTGTTCCATCAGCGTTGTAATCAGACACTAATAATTCAGGAAATTTCTCTTTATAAAGTTTTGAAGATTCACTGGTTGCAACAGGTGGAGTATTTATGGAATTAAATCTCAAACTTTGAACAAGTCGAGCGTTCGACGAATGTTTAAACAAAACACTTTGAGCCGTCCTCAGCACGGTTTTTAGAACCAACATATTTGAAAGCAAAAAGTTATTTAAAGGGTCCAGTCTTGAAAAGAGTAAAAGGTTGTCAAAACGTTTTTGAACTTTTCAATTTTTTCCACTCTTCACGTATGTTTTTTCTCATCGTTTTTTTTGTTGGTTGAGGTGGGTTGAGTCACCGCGATAAGTTCGTACATATGACACAATTTAACATACTTCTATTTGTTTAAAAGTCCATGACTCAAGAGGATACTTTACAAAAATAGGAGATTTACAAATACATTGGTTGTTCAAGAAGTGAACAATTTCATAAAATCTATGTGTATTGAAAAAAAAAAATTTTTTGAACGAAAAGCAATAATTGAATAAGTCTATTTGAGTAACGTATTTGAATAACCAGAGGTAAATGGAAATTGAGATCCTGGGGAATTATACAGATTGAATTAAGTAATGAGAAATAAAAAGGATATAAGAAGCAAAGAGAAAAATCAAACTAAAAGGAAACCCACCATCCGGCATAATTAAAGATATTAAAAGAAAGGAAAAAGAAAGTGAATATAGAAAAAGGTTAGAGAAACAACAAGAGACGAACAAACAGACATAAATAAAGTCAAGGAAACCAATAGGTACAAAAAAGACAAAATAAAAAAGCAAACAAAAGATTTCGAGGCAAGGCCAGTAATAAATAATACAGATGATTCATTATTGGAGAAAAAAGCTAGAGACAAAGGCTAACAGACCGTAATCAATAATACATGAAATTAAATGGGTTCGTATAAACAAAAGGAACCAAAAGAAGATTAAGATAAATTACTAACTTCGAATAAGAAGTCGGAAAAATTAATTGTAGCCACCCCAGAAAGGTCTTTATCATATTTTTTAAAAATATCAGTTAATTTTCTTAAGTAAACCAACAATTCAATAAAAGCATCAAATTTCAATTTACCAACTGTACCACTATCATAATTATCAAGATCTTTATTTGAGAATTTTTGAAACAAGTGTAATACCAAATCAATATTCAATTTATAACCAATTTGTTCAATAATTTTTTGAAATTCCCCAAATGAAATATCACCAGATCTATTAGTATCAGCAGCAATGAATAATTTTTTATAAGCCGAAAGGTATTTCCAAAGGGAAACAAATTGATCAAAATTAAGAGTTTTCAGACTTGTACTTGGTGAACCACTTGTACTAAATAATTTAACCATTAACAAAATTGTTGAATCTTGAAATCTTGTATGATCAAAATTGAGTAAAGCCAGTGATAATTCACGAGCTGATATTCTACCTGATCTGTTACCATCTACTTTTTCAAAAACAGATCTCAATTCATTTTCTAATTTCTGTTTACTTGAAACTTTAGAGGTTGAAGAAACATTATCTAAACTTTCTTTTGAACGATTCGTATAATTCAGAGTATGACGAGGTGATGATGAAGTTGATGATGATGGAGGTGGTTTTTTATGAGGATACGATTGAGCGTTATATTGCTGTTGTGGGTGAGCCGGAGCTGGGATAGGAACAGGAACAGGAGCCGGAGCTGGAGCAGGAGCCGATTGGTATCTCTGTTGTTGAGGGTGTTGAGGATGTTGCGGAGGAGGAGCCGAGTACTGGTGTTGAGGAGGAGGAGGAGGAGCTGAATATTGATGTTGCGGAGGCGGAGGAGCCGGTTGAGGAGGTTGAGGAAGTGGTTGGGGTTGATAGTATTGCTGAGGAGGAGCTTGTGAGCCATACAGATGAGTAGGAGATTGCATTGGAGGTTGGTGGTAATTTTGATGTTGAGGTTGTTGTTGTTGATGGGGTTGAGAATGAGCATTTGAATAAAATTGTTGAGGAGTTGGTGCAGCACCTATACCACCAGTAGGTTGTTGTTGCTGTTGTTGGTATTGAGACCTTGGTTGGGATTGCTGATAAGCTTGGGGATGTGGCTGTGAGTGACCATAATTATTTCTATACTGACCGCCGGATGAAGATTTGGACGTTTTACGAGAAGAATGTGCATGGTGGCTCGGACTTGCAGATGCAGTATAAGAGGAAGCCTGTTGAGGAGTTGGATACAAGGGTAATTCATTTGACATCTTGAGCCTGGTTTGATTGATAGTATCTATTCAAAAACAATTGGGAAGGAAAGGATGCTAGCAATTGGAGAAATGTAATTATAACTTGTGTGGAGCAAAAAAAAAAAAAAAAAAAAAAAAAAAAAAAAAAAAAAAAAAAAAAAAAAAAAAAAAAAAAAAAAAAAAAAAAAAAAAAAAAAAAAAAAAAAAAAAAAAAAAAAAAAAAAAAAAAAAAAAAAAAAAAAAAAAAAAAAAAAAAAAAAAAAAAAAAAAAAAAACCTCTGAAGACTAGCGATTGAGCGTCAAAACACGAAAAAAAGAACACTAAAAGCACTAAAACAAACCAATTGGACAGAGTGTGACACTGTCCGAAATTAAATGAAGTAACTGGGTTGATCTATCGCTGTAGATCTATGGATGTGAATAAAAATGGTGAAGGAAACAGAAAGAAAGAAAGAGAGTTGTTTCGTTGACTTGTTGTTTTTATTTGGGAATTTCAAAAAATGTTTTTTTTTTTTGTTTTGTTTTGGTGTTTTTTTTTTTTTTTAGAAGTCTAGGGGTACGGGTGTTTGTCTTTGATAAAGGGCAGTGATTTATGAAAATTGATGATACTTTCCCATTGAATAAGCAAGGGCGATTGTTCTGCATCAACAAGTGCTACAATTCCGATACAAGACAGTCATCCGTATGTCTGATAATCCATTTGAAGTAAAGTAAATAAACTAAATAAAGTAGGTATATAAAGTAAATATATGTGGTGTACGGGCGTGTACTTTCCGGGGGGGTGACGAAAAATTAAAAGTGAACAGCAATTTCTTAGCTAAAAAACGAAATTGAACAAAACGAGGGAGAGGAACAGAGAGCCCTTTCAAATTGATATTAGATTTAGATCAATTAGTATCAGTTCAATCAATAATCATTCCATTAAACCCAATTGTTAGTCAAGAAGAACAATTTCTATCTTCACTCGTTGGTTTTACTCAATTATCAATTATGTCTACTAGTTCATCATCGGGATCATTTTCCCTTTCCAAAATTAATCCAAAATTGTTAAGAAGAATTTGTATGTATATATGAAAGGTTTTGAATTAAATTGAAGTTTTAAATTTACTAACAGATTATAGATCGTGCATGTAGGCCAACATTAAATGAACCTAATCTTGCTTTAAATTTAGAAATTTGTGATTATGTTAATGCTAAACAAGGTTCAGCTCCAAGAGAAGCGGCAATTGCCGTTGCTAAACTTATAAGTCAAAGAGATCCTCAAACTTCTGAATTGGCAGTTTCTTTATTAGATAATTTAGTTAAAAATTGTGGTTATCCATTCCATTTACAAATTAGTCGTAAAGAATTTTTGAATGAATTAGTTAAAAGATTTCCTGAAAGACCTCCTTTACGTTATAATAGAGTTCATAGATTAATTTTGGCTCAAATTGAAGAATGGTATCAAACAATTTGTAGAACTTCAAAATATAAAGAAGATTTTGGTTATATTAGAGATATGCATCGTTTATTATCAAATAAAGGTTATATTTTCCCAGAAGTTAAAGTTGAAGATGCAGCAGTTTTAAATCCTTCAGATAATTTGAAATCTTTAGATGATTTACAAAAGGAAGAAGCTGTGGTTCATAGTGCCAAATTACAAGAATTGGTTAGAAGAGGTAGACCTCAAGATTTACAAGAAGCAAATAAATTAATGAAAATTATGGCTGGTTTTAAAGATGATAATTTACAAGAAAATAAAAAACAAATTAATGATGATATTGCTAGATTAAGAAGAAAATCAGAAATTTTTAGTGAAATGTTGAGTAGTATTCAACAATCTGGTAGTTCAATTGATGATTCAAATGAAGCTTTAGTTGAATTATACGCTTCCATAAAATCTTCTCAACCAATTGTTACCAAAATTATCGAAGAAGAAAATGATAATGAAGATTATGTTCATGATTTGTTAGGTTTGAATGATTCTATTAATCAATTGGTTGAAAAATATCAATTATTAAAGAATGGTCAAATTGATCAAGCTGGTCAAATTAATGTTAATACTAATTCTGGTAATAATAATGGTGGTGCCGGTCATGAATTAAACTTGATTGATTTTGATGATGATGAAGGTCCAATAAGTAATGACAAACGTGATGATCAAGGTTATCAAGATTTATTAAGTGACTTGTCTAATTTAAGTTTTGGTAATAACAATAATAATAATAGTTCAGCACAAGCTACTAATTCCAATAAAACTCTTGATTTAAATAATTTGTTTGGTTCTGGTGGTTCAATTGCTTTAGGACAACCAACCCTTCAACAACCAAAACCAACCAATCAAGCACCTGTTCCTACAACCAGTACTAGTACTTCATCAAATTTTGATTTATTATCTGATTTAAACTCCCCATCTCCACAACTTCAATCAAATACTTCTACTACTCAACAGTTAGATCCATTTCAACTTAATTTCCCCAATTCAACTCCTTCAAATGTTTCAAGTAATAATTTTAAATCAACCACTTTAATCAATCAATCAACTAATTTAAAAATTGAAGCTGGTGTTATTTCAAATGATAATTTATTAAGTCAAGGGAAAATATTATTTAGTAATTTAACCCAATCAACTATAAATAATTTAAAATTTATGTTGGCAGTTCCAAAAAGTTGTAAATTGACTTTAAAACCTCAATCCAATGATGTTATTTATGGATTTTCAAATCAATCCGTTTATCAAGAATTTTCAATTGAAAATAGTTTGAATAAACAATTAAAAATTAAATGGAAGGTTGAATATGATGTGAATGGTCAACATTTAGAAGAAACTGGGGTAAACGTTTTGTGATTTATTTTAAACAGTTTTCTATCTCTCTTTTTTTTTTTTATATATAAATTTTTGTATTATGTTTATTTGTGTGACTTTTTGTTTTTTCTTTTTTTTTTTTTTTTCTTTTTTGAATATTTTTACATATCTTAATATATAATAGAATCATGTATTCATATAAATTGTAGTAAAAAAAGTAAAATAATAGAAGGAAAAGAAAAGAACAACCGATAAAGAATTAAAGAGTACCACAGGGAAAGAAAGAAGGAAAGAAGTAAAAAAAGTTTATGGATGAACCAAAACATCATCAATAACAAATAAGTAACCATTACTAGTCAGTTTTGAATTAATAACCGGGATGAGATCACATTCATTATTTTCATGTAAAGTACCAATTTCGAAATTACCAGTATTAACATCTTGTTTAATTAAAATTGACTTACCATTAAGTAAAGTAGCTTCAATAGTATTTTCATTTAATTCTTCAGTATTTTGATTTAAATTTTTAATTGATTTGATAATATGGCCTGATAAGAAATCATGTAAATTATCACGAACAAATTTTTCTTCATCTTGATCCAGTTTGGCATCATTTAAAGATCTTGGGAATTCCCAAGGTTTTAAATTATTTAAACCATTTTCCAAAGCATTATTGGTGGGAGCAATAATAACCATTGAACCCTTTTCAAATTCAGTAAATTTAGAAATTTCAATATCATCTCTAATATAAGAAGCAAAAATTGAAATAATTTCAACTTGAGGTAAAATTGATTGTAATAAGTTATTATCAGAACTGAAAATCACTTGACCATTACGTTTTTCATTATTTAATTTATTAATTGGAAATTTAAATACATTTTTTGGTTCTCGTTTATCTAATTTTAATTTGAACTCTTCACGTTTATTGGCTTCACCTTCGATGGATTCTTTTAATTTTTCTAAATCGAATACATTTTTGGCTGCAACCATTGTGATGGTTACCATCAATAATATTGAAATAAGTTTCATGATTTGATTGTACTTTGAAGAAGAAGATGTAGTAAATTCAATTTTTCTTTCCCGCTCTTCTTTAAACTTGTGACCATTTTTTATCTTACAATTTTTTTTTTTGTTACGTTTAGTGAGCTCTCGGAGTGTACGGGTTTGTTCTGAGTGTGGAGAGTCTTGCATATAGCCAAAACCAAATAAGTATAAGGTATAACTATAACTATAACTATAACTATCAAATCAATATGAAATCAATATCAAATCAATATCAAATCAAAATTACAGATCAATTTTATTAATATTAAATATATATTTTTAATTTCAACAAATTTAATATAGAACCCGCATTATGAATAAACTAAATTGGAAAAAAAGATACAGAAAAAAGAAGGGTTTTTGATTTTATATATAATGAAAACGATGAAGAAAGTAATAAGAGTGATTAATTAAACAGAGTAAAGAAAAATGGAGAATTATAAAAAAATATGAGAAACAAATTAATATTAAATGTCAAAAATGAGTCAAGTCAATCATTTTTTTTTTTTTGGTTGTTGAATCCACCTTCCTTAATACAAGGCAACACCAACAGAGATGAAACCAACAAAAACGGTCAATAATTTGACAACGGCAGTGTTAGAAGCACCAGAACTCTTGGAAGAAGAGGAAGAAGAAGAAGAAGAATCGGAAGAAGAATCAGAACTTGAAGTAGATTGACCATTCTTATTACCCAGTTTAGAAGAAGAAGAAGAAACGGTAGAAGAAGCACCTCTACAATAAAATTTATCACCTTTAATATCACCATTTTTGTTTAATTTAACAAAATTAGAACAACTCAAGTCACCAGAAGAGGTCAAGTTGAAACCACCAGAAACTTTATTTAAAGAATCAAAAGTACCATTATCAAATTTACCACTTAAAACAACTGAACCACCAATGGTAGTTAATTTAGGGAAACCATCAAAAGAAGTTAATTCATCATTATCTTCAATTTTTAAAGCACCACCAATGGTAGTTAATTTAGGGAAATCAAGTTCTTCTAAATCATCATTTTGAGAAATAGATAATGATTTACCAACTGATTTTAATTGTTGAAATTCAACTTTATCAAGAGAATTAGAATCCAATGATAAAGAACCAGTAATTTGAGTTAAATTAGAAGCTGATAATGAATTAATAGATTGTAAATAAACAACGTTAGCTTCGGTTAAATCATCCAATGAAACATCAACTTTTTCAGCGTTATAAGAGATAGATAAAGTATCGGTAACTTTTTGTAAACCAGAATCAATAGATTCAATATCACCATTATTATTAACATTAAAAACCTTTAATTTATAAACGTTAATACCATCCAAAGAAGTTAAACCGGTATCAGAAATAATAATTTCATCAGCAGAAGTAATACCAGAATTTAAACCAGTTTTTTCTAAAGCGGGTAAAGCATTTAAATTAAAAGTACCAACGGTAGTTAATTGAGCCAAATTTAAAGTTGATAAAACAGTATTGGCAGTAATAATCAAATCTCCTGAAACCAATTGTAAAGTTGGAGCATTTAAAGTTTGAGCTTTAGTAGCATTTTGAATACTTAATTTACCATAAAATTGTTGTAAACCAGTTAATTCAATTGAACCAAATGAATCACCTTCAATAGTAACATCCCCAACAGCGGTTTCACAAGCAGCAACCGATTGAACATCACCAGAAGCAGTAGCGGTGAAATCACTAAATGAACAAGCTTTTGAAACTGATGGAGTAGCGGTGGTCAAAGTGGAGTCTAATAAATTTGTTAGTACACGTTACTTTAGTAAATGATTTATTTAGTTTAGTTAATTTAATTTTTCCCCGTTGGGACGTTCTCTTCATCCGGATCGTTTCGTTTGTTAAATTTTTCAGTGTGCATACTGGACACGAGACACACACACAAAAAAAAAAAAAGCCATAAAAAAGAGAGAGAGAGAGAAAAAAAGGTAAACACACAAAAATAGAAAAACTTGATCAAATCAGGAAATAGTCAATTTTTCAAAGGCGTACTCTGCTGCGGTCGACACAAAAATAGTAAGGAGGTTGAACTTTATGAACACTGCCCAAGTGATTATAATAACTAATAGGGAAGGGACATGGGAAAATACGATACCCAGCAATGCTTAGTTGATTGACTGAACTGAATTAAATTGAGTTGAGTTGAATTGAATTGAATTGAATTTGAACTAAACTAAATCATAAATGATGAACATGATACATACTATTGGCACCAAAGACAACACCGGCAAAAGCACAGGCAGCTAAGACTCTCTTGAATTGCATTTTGTATAAAAGCGAATGGAAAAGAATACAAGAAAGATGAAGAAAAAGAATTAAAAAAAAAAGTCAAGATAGAAAAAAAAAAAAAAAAAAAAAAAGGAAAAAAAAAAAAAAAAAAAAAAAAAAAAAAAAAAAAAAAAAAAAAAAAAAAAAAAAAAAAAAAAAAAAAAAAAAGAAAAAAGTGGGAAATCAGCTTGGTTATAAAGAAAGAAAAAAAGAGAGAGAAAGGAAAAAAAAAAAAAAGAGAAAAAAAGTTAAAGTAGATACGTTTTGGAAGGGGGTGGAAAATAATCAACTAAAAAGAATTGAAATAAATGAAAAATTTAAAATTAAAATAAGAATAAGAGCATTAAAAAGAAAGAAAACGCCCCTCCTTCTTCCATTCTCTTTTTTTTATCTTCGTTTTAACTTTGAGCTCTTTTTTCAATTGTTTTATCATATTATACGGTTATGGTACTATTTCATTCATAACTCTCAAAACCTGAGCCAGTAACTCAACATCCGGTGGTACTGAGGGAAAAAGAGGTGACCGTCCCGTGTATTGTTCATTGTTGAAGTAATACAAAAGAGAAAAGAGAAAAAAAAAACAAATCTGTTGATGTGTAGCTATTATTAGGACAACACCGCATACCACTTCCGGGGGTGTTGTCGAGGGTGTTGTTCGTGTGTGGGCACTGATCCCACTCTTTTTTATTTGTCTCCCCCGCCCTTACAGGGAGGGAGTTCCGGGTGTTTCCTTGTGCTGTCGAAAATATTCGAGGGATGTTGAACCCAAACCCGGCAACAGAGCCCCGATTACTGCTTCCCATTTATCCTATTAAGACATATAGACATATGTATATGATATATGAAATATATCATATATATATATGATTATATATAGACATATGTCTATATCAATATATGTATATGATATATATTGATACATATATTGATATACACACATACACATACACGAAGTGTATGTGTATGTGTATGTCGACACGATTTGTTGGCATTCGGGCTTTCGGTGGCTTATCATAGTATATATATTTCTAACAAAGATAACTAAACTAGTTTATTACTTGCTGGTACCGGCAACCTGTTGATGGAGTGACCTAATCAAGTAATGTTTGTATGGGAATAAACTTTTCTTTTTCTAAAAGATTTTGGTTGTTTTCGTTTTTTTTTGTTGTTGTTTTGGTTTTTTGTTTTTTGTTTTTTTTTGCTCGAGGATTTGTTGATCTTGGCCGACTTCCGAGGGGGGGGGGGATGGATATTGTAATCCTTCTTTAAGGGTAAGAGCCAGCATTCCTGTTACAGTTCCGGGTTATTAGACAACATTCCTAATTTCTCGTCTAACTGTCATATCAACACACTATATCAATACACTATATCAGTATATCAACTAGTAATAATTCTAAACATAAACATATGATTAGTATTATGATTAGTATTATGATTAGTATTCATATTGATACTGATCAATATCAATATGTAAATCAATTATTTTATAAATCAAATCATTTTGGTATGGTGATATCGCCTGATTTGGAATTTCACATTTTTATCCTGTTTAGTGACATTTTTTTTTCTTTTGCTGTTTCTTTTTGTATACTGAATGGCTGGCTTTATCTTTATCTTTTAGTAAACATTTACGCCTGGTTAGTTCTTTTCTTTTTTTTTTTTTGCCTTTACCACATGGTTAACACAAATCAAGTAAAAAGGATGGTAGTAAATGGAAAGGAGTAAGGAGTAAAATCCCTTCTCATATGATTTTAAGTCTTGTGAATCGTATTACATTTTAGTATTACATTTTAGTATTACATTTTAATCGTACTCAATTACACCCTGCATTCGTGAATTATCCCGTAAATTTAATTCCTCGTCTTACTTTTTGTGATGTCTATGGTCATTCGTAAAGTATAAGTTGCAAATATAGATATGACGATTTCAATTGTGGTCCGGTTTCTCTTTATATTTGCAACTAGCCATGGTTTAAGCCTAAAGTATTCTAATTATAAATTAGATTTCAAGAAATTCTTATATACAATTATAATTAAGTAATTATAAGTCATCTGATCATGTGATGTGTCATGTGACATGTCACATGACATGTCATGTGTATACTTTTTTTTTTTTCTTTAAGTTCAAAAGAAAGATCAAAATCAGTTAAAGTAAATATCAATAACTTATCTCTATCGATCATGACAACAGTTCAAGGGATCTATTTCTATAAATTCATTGTTAATAAACAAGTTTTTTATCAATCCAAATTCACTTATGCTTTAGTCAATTTAAAACCACTAGTTCCTGGTCATATACTAGTGGTTCCATTACGAACTTCGGCGGTTAATTTGGCTGATTTATCTAATGAAGAAAGTATTGATTATATGAATACTCTACAATTAATTCATAAATTTATTAAATCAATTTATAAAGCTGATTCATTAAATATTGCCATTCAAGATGGTCCTGAATCAGGTCAATCAATTCCTCATTTACATACTCATATTATACCCCGGTATAAAAAGGATGGATACGGTGATGAAATTTATTCATCCATTGAAAAAAATGATTTATATAATGAATATTGGCAAAGAAGAGATTTTTTCTTAAAATCTGATGGTAATTTTAAACCAATTGATGATTCATTAAGAATTCCTCGTACTATTGAAATTATGGAACGAGAAGCAATTTGGTTGCGAGATGAATTATTAAAGTACACTACTCGTGAGCAGACAAAAACTGATAAATAAATAAATTAGAAGTTATTTAATACAACAAATACACAACACATATACAATACAATACAATATGTCATCAGATCCTCTTGATGAGATCCAGTGGAAGTCACCGGAGTGGATTCAACAATTTGGTCTTCATACCGGTAATGTACTAGACTATTTTACCGAACTGCCCTTTTTCGATCGAACTTCAAATAATCAAGTACTTAAAATGCAATTTCAATTTCAACCATTACCATTTAATGTAAATCCAATTCAATATTTTCAATCAAAATTAACTGAAATGATTGGTATTGAATTTATAATAGCTTTTATAAAAGAACCAGATTTTTGGATTATTAGAAAACAAAATCGTTTAGATCCAAATACTAGTATACCAAAACAAGATTATTATATTATTGGAGCTAATATTTATCAAGCTCCTAAAATTCATGATATACTTTCTTCAAGATTATTAGCAAGTGTATTATCAATTAAAAAATCTATCGATCTTTTAAATAAAATGAGTAATTATAATATAAGTGATGGTGGTCATCAATATATTTTAAAAAATTCTTCAAATTCTTCAAATTCAAATTCAAATTCAAATTTAAATACAGTTACTAATTCAAATACTCCTGCAACCATTTCTCAACCTCAATCAAATGGTCCTAATACTAATATACCAAATACTACAAATTCAACTACAAATCTGTCTAACGTTGAAGAAATTCTGCCTAGTACTTTTGATAATTTATTAAAATCAGTTGTTAATTCAAATAATGATAGTCTTTATCTAGATGATTTACCATTATATGGGAAAGGTAGTACGGTTGAACAAATGAATTTAAAAGTAAACTTTGTAAAAGATTAATCTTTCTCTTTTAATTATATAAAGTATTATATAAAGTATTATATAAAGTATTATATAAAGTATTTAAAATAAACATATCTAAAGTTCATCTTTTGAAATTTCTTCTTTAATTTCTTCAGAATCAATTGGTAATTCACCAGAATCAGCAATTTTTAAAGTTTTAACTGGTCTATCACCATAACTGGTTTTAACTTTTTCCATATAATCAACAACTTCAAATCCATCAATAACTTCACCAAATACAACATGAGCATTATTTAACCAAGATGTAACAACGGTAGTAAGGAAAAATTGTGATCCATTAGTATTCTTACCAGCATTAGCCATGGATAATCTATATGGTCTATCGTGTTTTAATTCAAAATTTTCATCATTAAATTTACCACCATAAATTGATTTACCCCCATAACCTTTACCGGTTTCAAAATCACCCCCCTGTAACATAAATTTAGGAATAATACGATGGAAAATTGATTCTTTATAACCAAATTTTGGATCTTCAGAAATAGCTAATTGACGGAAATTCTCAACCGTTTTAGGGACAACAGTACCAAATAATCCAATAGTAATTCTACCAATTGGTTTATCATCTTCAGTAATATCAAAATAAACCTTGTTAGTAAATGGTGGATTTTCTGGTAATTCAGATGATCCGGCTAATACAAATTTACCGAATAAAATCGTAACCAATGCAATGGCAATTGTGAAAAAAGTTAATCTCATCATATGTCTTAATGTATTCCACTAGTAACTCCAAGTGACTTGTTGGTTATCACTTTCCAAAAAATGTTGGACGTGTTTGATTTACTGTGGATTCTTTTTTTGTCAACTACCACAACTTGGGACTGGTGCACGACTCTTGGTGGGGGGTACTGGTGTTTTACAATATAACTATGGATAAATATATATATGTATATATATATGTATATGTATTAATGAATTTTCTATGTACAATATGCATTAGATTAAAGTCAATCTAAAATTCTCTTTCACCTCTACCTTCAGCTTCTAATTCTTCCTTCTTAAAAGCTTCTTTTTCTTCTAATCGTTTCAATGCATTCTTTTTAGCTTTAACGGTCTTAGCATTTCTTTCCCCTCCATGTTTCTTCTTACCTCTTTTATGTTCTCTCAAGGGTTCCAAGTCATTTTCAAACTTGTGTTTCCATCTTAACATATATCTTCTGGTTGAAACGTCAACACCCATACTTTTCAATTGTTTTGAATCGGTTGATAAAAACTTGGTCAAGTCACCTTCAAATGAATCCAAATGTTCTATGGTGTTACGGCCAATCAATTTGAAAAAAGTCTCTAAATCATGGACGTTTTCCTTGGTTCTGGTGGAAGTATTGGTTTTATAAAGAGTGTTGGAGTAGTGGAATGATCTAATTGGTGTTATGCATGGCGTTATGTGGGTTATGGACTTAGGATTGGCTGCGTTGAAAAGACGTGCGCTTGGTCTGACAGCGGGACTGGCTACTCGATGTAACATCGATGGTCTGAGCATGGTTGATGTGGTTTATCTTTGAAAGCTTACCTTCTGCTAGTTACCTTTTTTTTTTTTTCAATTTTCAAATTTTCAAATTTTCACAGAAAGAAAAAAAAAATTGAAAAATCACATATTGGTAAAGGCACACACACATACACCTTGAAAAGGACTCCGAGATAACACCCATACACCATGATCCCCTTATTTTTCACTGATTTCCCCGGTAAAAAAAAGAAAAGAACAGCCAAAATCAAAAAATGTCGACGGTTACAATTTCATTGATCCCACGACAATAATGTGATAATCCAAATTGAGGATTATGTAAAAGCATACATATATAGGTGAGTAAGATAAAGAAGTATATATTTTAGTAGAGTAAGGAGTCAAGAGGGAATAAAAAAAAGAAAGAACATATAAAAGAAGTAATTATCTATTTAAAAAAGATTTTTACAATAAACCTTTATTTTTAAATTCACTTAATAAAGAGTTACCTAATCTAGCTGGAGATTTTTCAACAATAACACCAGCGGATTCCAAGGCAGCGATTTTAGAGTTAGCATCACCTTTACCACCGGCAACAATAGCACCAGCGTGACCCATTCTTCTACCTGGAGGAGCAGAAACACCAGCAATGAATGAAACAACTGGTTTTGGACCTTCAGGTCTAGTTAAATTATGTTGTTTTAAGAATTCAGAAGCTTCTTCTTCAGCGGTACCACCAATTTCACCAATTAAAATAATACCTTCGGTTTCTGGATCATTTAAGAATAAAGTTAATGCATCAATAAAATTGGTACCGGGGAATGGATCACCACCCATACCAATAACTAAGGATTGACCCAAACCAACTTGAGTAGTTTGAGCAACGGCTTCATAAGTTAAAGTACCAGATCTTGAAATAACACCAACTCTACCCCTTTTATGAATATGAGATGGCATAATACCAATTTTACATTGTTCAGGAGCAATTAAACCAGGACAATTTGGACCAACTAATCTAGTTTTGGATTGAGTTTTTAAAATTTGAGCAATTCTAACCATATCATGTTGAGGAATACCTTCAGTAATAGCAACTGCTAATTCAATTTCAGCAGCAATAGCTTCTTCAATAGCAGCAGCAGCAATTGAAGGAGGAACAAAAATACCAGTAGCATTAGCACCAGTTTGTTTAATAGCATCAGAAACAGAAGCAAAAACTGGTTGATCTAAATGAGTAGTACCGGCTTTTTTTGGATTAGTACCCCCAACAACTTTAGTACCATAAGCAATGGCTTGTTCAGCGTGGAAAGTAGCTTGTCTACCAGTAAAACCTTGATAGATAACCTTGGTATCAGCGTTAACCTTTAAATTTTTGATGGTAGAAGCATAGTTCTTAGAAGGTCTGGTAGAAGCAAAACCACGAATGAATTGTCTGTTCAACATGATGAATTGAGATAAGTAAATGTATATATGAATAGATATTGAAGCTAAAGAAAAGAAGAAGTAACTTGTTTTTTTGGATTGATTTTTTTTTTTTCTCTCTCTCTCTTTTTACTTTTCCCTTCGGTCAATATATTTTAAATTTTCATAGTTAATTTTTTTTATTGAGAAGCTTTTTTTTTTTTTTTTTTTTTGCTGTGTTTTTATTCATTTTTGGTTCACTTTTTCGTTTTTGTATGGAGAAAGTTCGCGAATTTATCAAATTTATCGGGCGTTTAGTATCCGCTGGGGGTGGGTACTTTACTTCGAGTTGAGAGTCCTTCTTCTTGAGAGTGTATCTCTCTTTCAGTGTGTGTCAGTATCCAATAAGAGGCTGTTCAATTCGTGAATCAATGAAATGAATGAAGTCTAACCCCGACTACGAGGGACTAACGGATCCCTTAAAACACAACGTGTAAAATGGAAAATGGAAAAAAGAAAAGATATACGTAATGCCTGGGTGTATGGGTCTTCCTTTTTTCTTTTCCGTGTCGCACCGGGCGAAAAACAGCGGGCACACGAAGAACAGTGTTCCGAATAACTCCTGTGACCCGTTGACTTTAGTGGTATCAAGAGATATCAGTAAGTGTAAGTGTGATAGTAGTGTAAGTGTGATAGTAGTGTAAGTGTGATAGTAGTGTAAGTGTAAGTGTGAGAGTAAGAGTCAGTATAGTAAGAGTCAGTATAAGAGTCAATAGAGAAAGGATAGACTGAACAGCTCCGCTGTTAAGCAGAGCCCAACGGTTATATTGAAATAGCAATCGCATATACGCTTAAACAATTCGTTCTTAACAGCGGAGTGTCCATTTAAATCAAAAGATAATGTTTATTCATGATGATTTTTATGAGTTTGTATGTTTAAATGCATTTTTGTATGGAGAGATTTTTCAGCATTTTGCTTTTCCCCGGATTTTTGATTTTTTCCCTTGGGGGAATGAGTAATTGACGTCAAACGGGCTTTTTTTTCTACAATCATAAATTATTCATTAAATATTCAATTTAGTAGTTAATAACTTAGTAGTTAAATAAACTTTTATACGATATGCATCTACTTTCTAATAAATCCCAATCACTGTAAGTAATCCACATTTCATTAACAACTTTTAATCGTCCGTATACACTACCACCTTTCCAGGTTAACATTTCTGGATCAAATTCTCGAGGTGGTGGTAATACATTGACTCCATATGATTGACCTTGTTCACTAATACTATCAATATATTCTAAATCAATTTCGAATTTGGTTTGATTTTCAATGCTTTGTAATATTTCTTCACTAATTTCAATATCATCAACATTTGATGGAATTACTAATAATGGTTCATTCTTTTCTTGTCTTTCCTGATTAATTTCAGTCATTTCTTGTTTCCTCTTTTCCCTTTCTTCTTGTATCAATTGTTTTTTCAATGTTTCAGATTTGGTCTTTTCATTACCAACGTATTCTAATATATCATCAATTGAACTGGTTGATAGGAATTTGGGTCTCCATATATTAATTCGATCGTGTAATATTAAATCATATCCAGATATCTTAGCAAATCCTCCCCCCACTATTAATAAATTATCATATAATTTTTTGGTTTTGGTTAAATCAGTTGATATACCAGCATTTGTAATTGATTCAATAATGGCTTTTTCTAATGGTGTGGTTAAAGTGGGGATTTCATTATTTTTATATTTTTGTTCTTCTTCCGCTTCATCTCCAAAACTAAATTTGGTAAATTTTGGTCTTTGATATGGATTGGCTGATTTAATCGATATTCTTTCATTCAAAACGGTTTTTAATAAATCATCTTCTAACATATCACAATAACTTGTATTATTCCCCAATAATTCTTGTGATCTAGAATACGGATTATTGGATTTACTAGTATATTGATCAACACTATCAGAAAATAATTTAATTTGTTCAATAAATTTGGGAATTTCATATAATTCAGGATAAAATACCCCCAATGGAGCTAACATAACTTCATCAAATACTTTAAATTCATATTTTTCAGTATTACTAAATGGTTTCCTCTTGTAAAAATTATATAATTGTACCGCAATATCAGCATCTTGAAATGTAACAAAATTATGTTTTAATATTTGTGCTAATTCCCAATCATCAACCTTCAGTTCTAAATTAATATTGTTATATGGGAACAGTTGTTGTAATAATAATTTTATAAACGTATTGGTTATATCATCTCCTCCATAATTTAATTTGATTCTCAGATTATTTATAACCATTCCTTCGTCAACACAAGCAATTGAAGTAGTTTGTGATCCAATATCAACAACACACGCACTCAGAGCTCCAGCTCCAAATGTGGCAGCAACCGATTCTTGAATTATACCAACATTACCAAATCCTATGGATTTAAATAATAATTCAACCCATTTTTCAACATATTTCTTATCGTATAAATCAGGTATGATTAACATGGCTTTTAATTGTGATAATTGATTTTTCTTGATTTCCATCTCTTCTAATGATTCAATTATTATATTTTCTAAGTCTCCTAAAATCTCATGTGATGACCTATAATATGAACTTGATTGATTGAAATTCCCATTCAATATTGGATATCTTAATATCCAATTTTGATAATTTTCACAAAGTGGTAATTTTAATGCTTCTTCACCAATGAAATATTTTTTATTAGTGGGAATCTGTTTAATATCAATCCAATCTTTCTTATATGGATCATTATGATCAGGTATGATTTCTGGTTCTTGCTTTTTATTAAAATTCGATGCCGTTTCTCTAGAATTGGGTAACATTCTCCTTTTATAATATCTCATTCTTGATTTGAAATCTTTGGTTACAATTGATTTTATATTATCAAATGTTTCATTGATTTGTATTTCACCATCTTCATCAACATATCTTTTTGGTGAAACCTTGTTAATATCAATCTTTTCATTTGTTACATTTGGTACAGCGATTACCGTTGGAATGGTTTTTGGATATGAATCTGTTGCTCTACCAATTCTAATATTTGATGAACCAGGATGAATTACTATGGTATCAAATCCCATTCTAATTTTTTCTTCGCTTGCTTCTTCATTCTCACCCTCTTCTTCATCTTCTTCCTCTTCTTCATCTGCAGCAGCAGCGGCAGCTGCTGCTTCTGCTGCTTCTTTTGTATTTTTCTTTTTACTCATTTCAATTTCAATATCATTAAGATCAAAATCATCGAAGTTTTTAACTTCATCATCTTTCTTCGTTTGATTATTTGCTGCTGATGGATTTTTCTTCAAATTTTTTAATTTTTGCTGTAATAATTTTTCAGTTCTCCAATTTCTAACAAATGATACTTGTTCATCCTTTTTTAAATAATCTGTAAAGTAATTCTTTTGATTGATCAAGGGAATTGTCTTGACACTCGTCAAGTCAAATCTATTTTCATCTTCAAACCTCCCTATACCCGTCTTTTTTAAGTTTTCTGCTATCGTTATGGCTGCCTTCATTCTACCTTCTTTACGGCGTTGTAAAACTTCAGCACTCGGGGTTTTCTTACTTTGTTGGCTTGCTGCCTGCTTTTGACGTTTATCTTCATTATCCTCTTCGGTTGGATGACTGGTATTTTTACCATTGATATTAACCATTTTTCGATATATCGATTCAGATGAATGGCTATTAAGCTGTTTATCAGGGTTGTTTTTTTTATTTTGTCTTTTTTTCATTGACTTTCTGTGTTCTTTTTTTCTTTCTCGATTTTTTTGTGCGTTGAGCTTTTGAGCAAATCTTCGCATATTCTAGAAATCCATCTCATTGGCATCTTTATAGCTTCTTAATCAACACATAGAGAAAAAAGGCCTAAGCATTAGGCTATTATCATTAGGTCTATTTATGTAGTAAAAGGAAGTATCTAAGTAATTTGTCTGTTTTTACAAAATTTGTCAAAGTGATGAAAGATTAAGAAGCTGTGGAAAGTTTCCAATGTAAATAGCTCGGCCTAAACCAGTTTTTTTCAAATTTTGATCATTTTAAGAAAAATCTTATTTTATCTACAATAATTACTTTAACTAAGCAAAATGTAAACCACAACTAACTAACCGGTGTTCATCTTATCGTTAGTCTATATTAATAAACATCGTCTTTCGAAGTATTACAAATTTCAATTTACTTGCTTCATTCAAAGTGATTTATTACGGTGAAATTTGTTACGTGTGTCTTCATTTTTTGCAGCCCATCCATAATACCGCCACAGACATAAAAAAAAAATATGTATAAACCATAGAAGATATCCTTTTTTTCTTTTCAAGCTCTCCTTCTTTTTATTAAGATCCCAAGGAGTATAAAGATCTACTTAAACATCGTTAATACACAACAGCCAGACTTACTAAGAAACTAGACAATTAGTTTTACTAAGTAAAATAAACAGCTAAGTATAAAGATTATTCAAAAATTACTGATATTTATTTAACTATTTCGTATCTTGAAGAATCTTTTCCGATACATTATTCAAATTTGGTAAATTAATCACTGGAATGAAGTCACACGTGTTAATTGTTTAATAATGATATATGTGATTATTCAAGAAAAAAAGTTTAATATAAAACAAGGTTACAAAAAAACATCTATGTAGATCCAAAATGCCCAGTATAGTAACAATTACGACGACCCCGAATCAAGACAAACTTCTTTTGTAAAAAATCAATATATAAATTGAATGCAAAAGCCTCAGTTTGCAACTATAACTGTGTTTTTTTCGGCAACTAATATAAAGATGGTTTCAATTTCCAAGCTTATTAATACTGGGCTATTATTAATTAGTCAAAATGTTTATGCGGCCGAGCAGTTTAACCTATTCCAATTTTTAGATGGAGCTGGTCCATATTTTCAAAGAGAAGGTTTTGGTATTAGTTCTGAAATCCCAAATTAGTGTACTTTAGATCAAGCTCATTTATTATCAAGACATGGTGCTAGATACCCAACTAACTCTACTGGTAAATCATTTGAAGAAATTTATAAGAAGTTGAAAACTTATAATGAAACATTTAAAGGATCACTTTCATTTTTGAATGAATACGAATATTTCGTTCATGATTCCAAATACTATGAAAAGGAAACTGACCCAAGTAATTCCGAAGGTACTTACGCTGGTACTACTGATGCTTTAAGACATGGTGCTTATTTCAGGACTCGATATAACTCTATATTTGATTCAAATGAAACTTTACCAATTTTCACTTCCAATAGTGGTAGAGTTCATCTTACTTCTAAATATTTTGCTAGAGGGTTTTTAGGTGATGATTATAATGATGAGAATGTTAAATTTAACGTAATTAGCGAAGAGGCTGAACAAGGTGCTAATTCATTAACTCCAAGTGTTGGATGTAATAATTACAATGGGAGTATTCATGCTGATAAAGTTAATGAATATGACATGTCCTTCTTAAATAACATTGTTGAAAGGTTTCAAGATGAGAATCCTGGTTTAAATGTAAGTAAAGCTGATGTTTCACAACTTTTCCATTGGTGTGCTTATGAAATCAATGTTAATGGTTCATCACCATTCTGTCAATTATTTAGCAGTGAAGAGTTTATTAGATTTTCTTACCAAACTGATTTAACTAAATATTATAGTAATGGATCAGGAAATAATCTCACTAAAACTATTGGTGGACCTTTATTAAATGCTACATTACAATTATTAAAAGATGTCAATGCTAAAAATAAAATTTGGGTGTCATTTACGCATGATGGTGATCTTGAATATTTCCATTCAGCATTAGGATTGACAGAACCCTTGACTGATTTACCTACTGACCATATTCCATTTCCAAATCCCTTTATTTATTCAACAATTATTAGTCAAGGTGCTAGAATATATACGGAGAAATTTACGTGTGGTAATGAATCGTACGTTAGATTCTTAGTTAATGATGCTGTTTATCCTTTGCAACATTGTCAAACAGGTCCTGGATTTTCATGTCATATGGATAAATTTGAAGATCATGTTAATGATAGGTTACAGGGTGTTGATTATCTCGAGCAATGTGGTATTGAAAATGTTCCAGGTGAAGTAACGTTTTTTTGGGATTATGAAAATACTACTTATAATGCTCCTGATACTGATTCTTAGGGTTCCCTCGACGTTCTTTTTCTTTTTCTTTTCCTCTGATATAGAACCTAATATAGTACCATGACCTGAAAAGACTAGTTTCTTTATTATTTAGTACTGTAAGGACCAGCTCCTATCCGTTCTTCTTTTTTCTTGTTTTGCAATTACACTCTAGGGAATCCAACACGCGACTTATTACCCTTTGAATAGTGGCTTGAACCTCCATTTAGGAAACCAGATTTCTGAATTGAAACAAAAACGTGTATATAATCTCCAAAACGAAAACAACAACACCTCGAGTAGTTTCTACTTCGAGACCAACTTTACGAGTGACACTCCCAAGGCTGTACCATGCTCCAGAGTATGTTTGCTAAGTGATTCTCAATTGATTGGTTCTCCTCAAAAACAGTTGTAGAAGTGGTATGATGCTCCAATACAATAGGCAAATTACGGGAAGCATCCGATGGTAACTCGAACAACAACGTGGTTAGTGCTACATGAGCCGAATTACGAGTACACGAGTATAAGATCTCATAAGTTGTATTGATTATAGGGGTAAGTCTTACTTTTGAACGAAATGCTGCAAAAAACAAAAAAAAAAACTATTTTCTATTGAGAGAGCGGAAAAATGTTAGCTTCCGAACAATGGCAAAGGTACAAAAATAGATTACCGGCATAAACAGTCCGCAGCTAAAAAAATAACTTCCGCCAACGGAATTTTATAATTAGCACGTGGGTGAAGCTGTCAATTAATTTTTGACGTATTTTTAGTTTAATTACTTAGTTAGTGTTAAATTGAATTGATCAAATGATTCTTAATTAAGTAAAAAAATGGGTTATTAAAGAATGCAATGTAATTAGAATCTTATTCTCGAGTCAATTTACTAATTGGTAAATTGTTTTCGTATTAACCCAACATGTATTGTTAAAAAAGTCAATATTAAAATTGGGAAACCTAAAATCATTGAACCAATTTCATAATTTTAAGTTTGACTTCGTAATGTTCTAATTTAAGGGGATTACACGTGCTACTACATTGAGGTTATGATAATTTATGGTAACCAATTCCGGTTACTTAATGATCTAAAAAAGTATCTAGGGGGGTATGGTAGCTATTATTATTTCGAATTAAAAAGAGCGAAAACATAAACACATGTTAAACGTTGGAACTAAAAATTTTTCAAATTAATAACTCAGTATTAATAACTTTTTCAATTAAACTTGAAGTATAAATTGAATCAAATTTCAATTAGAAAATTTGTCTTGTACTTGTTCTTAGTTTTTTCAATTTTTGCAATCGTTTCTGCACAACTAAACAATCACAAAAATGGTTTCTATTTCCAAACTTATTAACAATGGGTTATTACTTGTTGGCCAAGGAGTATACCAAGATCTTGCTGTTCCAGAACAAGCATCTGTTGATCAATATAATATCATTCGTTTCTTAGGTGGACTGGCACCTTATCTTCAAAGAGAAGGATTTGGTATAAGTCCTGAAATTCCTAGTCAATGTACTTTAGATCAAGCTCATTTATTATCAAGACATGGAGAAAGATATCCTTCAAAATCTTTGGGGAAAACTTTTGAAAAAATTTATAAGAAGTTTAAAGCTTATAATGGTACTTATAAAGGGGAACTTTCATTCTTGAATGAATACGAATATTTTGTTCATGATACTAAATATTATGAAAAGGAAACCGATCCAAAAAATTCAGAAGGTACTTATGCTGGTACTAATGATGCTTTAAGACACGGTGCTTATTTCAGAGCCAGATATGATTCATTATTTGATTCAAATGAAACTTTACCAATTTTCACTTCCAATAGTGGTAGAGTTCATCTTACTTCTAAATATTTTGCTAGAGGGTTCTTAGGTGATGATTATGAAGATGATAAAGTCAAATATAACGTCATTACTGAAGATGGGTCTCAAGGTGCTAATTCATTAACTCCTTATGCTGGTTGTCATAACTACAATGATAGTATTCATGATGATATCGTTGATAGATATGATACTTCTTACTTGGGTGATATCGCTCAACGTTTCAAATCTGAGAACCCCGGTTTAAATATCACTAGCGATGATGTTTCTGAATTATTTCAATGGTGTGCTTTTGAAATCAACGTTAATGGTTCATCACCATTTTGCAACTTGTTCTCAACTGAAGAATTCATTAAATCATCTTATGAAGTTGATTTAAGTAATTACTATAGTAGTGGTCCTGGTTATAATTTAACTAAGGTTATTGGATCACCATTTTTAAATGCTACTTTACAATTATTAAAGGATGATGATGCTTCAAATAAAGTTTGGCTTTCATTTACTCATGATACTGATATTGAAAAATACCATAGTGCTTTAGGTTTAGTTGAACCATCATCAGATTTACCAACTGACCATATTCCATTTCCAAATCCTTACGTTCACTCTTCAATTGTTCCTCAAGGGGCTAGAATCTATACTGAAAAATATACTTGTGGTAATGATTCATACGTTAGATTCTTGGTGAATGACGCCGTTTATCCTTTGCAACATTGTCAAGATGGTCCTGGATTCTCATGTTCTTTAAGTGGTTTTGAGGATTACGTCAACAATAGATTGAATGGTGTTAACTATCTCGAGCAATGTGACTCTCACAATGTTCCGGGTTATGTCACTTTCTTTTGGGATTATGAAACTGCTAATTATACCGCTGCTGATATTGATTCTTAGATCAGCCTTTTTTCAATTCTTTCGTTCAATTTTTTTTTTATTTCTGTGCTAATAGCCTCCCTAAAATTATTTAGACTACTTAGATCTATGCTTCAATAAAACGTTAATACCACCATAAGACAATTTAGCTGTAGCGAAGTTACACTGAGAAGTTAGTTGGCATATATTTAAGATATACTAAAGAATTATAAACTATTAGGAAGATACTTAAAGCGTATTTACAGACAAGAAGTAGTTGAAGATGTCAATTTAACATCAATATCAATAAGAGCTCAAAAAATGAGACGTATTACATATCTACTGAATACTTGGACTTCCTTCTAATATATTTCCCATATTTATAAAATAAAAAAGGAACAGGGATCATTACAGCACCTACGGCACCTAATAGGGTCATTGCCCAACGGATTTTCATATTTTGCATCATTGCTTTACCAAAAAGTGGGAAAGCAGCACCAAATGAAGATCTCAAGAAAGTGTTGGCAGACATTGCTGAAGCGGCATAGAATAGATAACAGTCAATCAAGTAATTCAAACAAGGTAAAAAGATCATCATCAAACCAAAACCAATGAATGAACAACCAAGAGTTGGCACAATCCAATGAACTTTTGGACCAAAATCGCCAGCCCAACCAACCCAGAATAAACCAGCTGAAAAAAATGGAGCACCAACCATCATTGGGATTAATCTTTCTTCAGGTACTACTTGACCACCATTGGAGTTTAAGATTCGGACAAATCTCTTTTCTAAAAATAATGAAACAACAAGACCAATCAAAATTCCCATGAACATTGAAATATAAGGTAATTCACCAACACCCATACTAAACATATATTTACCTTGAAAAATTAAAGGAATAGCAGTCAAGCAAAGATATAAAATACCATAAATAAAGGCATTATATAAGGATATCAAGAACAAAATAGGTTCAGAAAACATTTTGAGAGGTCTTAAAATGTTCTTGTCAAAAATTTCTTTAAAACTCAAGGAAAACTCTTCGTGAGGAGCAGAAATACCCCAATTACCAGTTCTTCTTCTTAAAATTTCAGCTTTTTGGACCATTATAATTCCATGATGACTTTCTTCCAAACAAAATATGACTGCAATTAAAGCTAGAGCACCGACTATACCGGCAAAATATGAAGTCCATCTCCAACCTAAAGCAGTATTTTTGACGATAAAACCACTAGCAATAGGAGATAACATTGGTGACCCAAATACAACAGCGGCAAAAAGATTTAAAGCTTTCCCTCTAGTAGCAGGGCCGAAAACATCAGACAAGACAGCAGGTGTGATAACAACTGCACCACCACCCATGCAACCAGAAAAAAATCTACAAATCATTACCGTTTGAATATCTTTAGCAGTAGCCACGGCGAATGAAAAACAAACGAACAAAAATTGGGATAATATCAAGATATTTCTTCTACCATAAACTTCAGAAAGGGGACCCCAAGCAATTGGACCTGTAGCAAAACCAAAGACGAAAAGGGAAGTACCCAAAGCAGCGACAACATAACCTACATGGAATTTTTCCATTACGACTGAGCTTGCCTCTGAAAAGATTGCAGAAGCCATTGTAGCTGAAAAAGTACAAAATGCAACGGCACCAGTAGAAATGATTTTCTTACGTAAAGGCCAATTATGAGGATGTAATGGATCATCCAGACCTTCAAAGCTAACAATGTAAGGGGTTCTATCTGGTAATGGAGGAGGATAATCTCTTCCTTGGCCCATTTTAGGAAGTGGTTCACCTGATTTATTAGCTTCGGCAATCAAATCGTCGCCATCAGATAACTTTCTACTAACTTTTCTTGAGATACTAGCATTTGACTCAGCATAAAGAATTGGATCAGAACCCAAATCTTCTGGATCTTCAAAGCGTTGGTTGTCATTGTACTGTTTTACCAAATTTTCATCAATAGTAGTGTTACTAGAACTATTTTGTTGAGCATGTTCTGCTTCTTCATTGGGTGTGTGATAAGTAGCGTAATCGTCAACTTCAAATATACGATTGGATGAATTTTCGATTGAAGTCATTTTAGAAGAAGTATATAAAGCCAAAAAAGAAAAGTAAAATTACATCAAGAGTTGCAAAAGGGAAGAGATTAGCACCCTTTTATGGACGGAAAAATCTACGAATAAAGAAGAAGAAGAAAGCAAGAAAACACAAGCAAAAGGAATAGAGACCGCCGAAGACAACCTAGGTATAATAAACTCCGGACAGTCATTAAGTTTAAGATAAAGAGAGTTGCAGCTAATTTTGAATTTTTTTTTTTTTTTTCTTGTTTAACTATAGTAAAAGCTACTCTTAGACGTATGTTCAACTAAGGACATATAGTTGAATTTGATACTATGGAATAGAAAAGAGAGTTAAAGCCGGTAGCATTAGTAATCAGTACCACCACCAGTCGGTCACCAATATACTTCCACGAATGGTTTTTTTTGAGTCGGTGTCATGGTGTCAATCGGTCAATCGGTGCGCCGATTACTCGATTTTGCACCCGAGGTTAGACTTGCCCTGAAAAACGATGAGGCTGGGTTGCTAAATATATTACACTAAAGTATATTACTAGAGTATATTACCACTAAAGTATATTACCAGAGTATATATTACCAGAGTATATATTCACTAGAGTTAAATCAATTACATCTGAGTATGTTTTCTCCAGGTTATTCAACTAAATTGTAATTAAAGATAACCTGTCAAACTGTTTTTGACTTATGCTAGGGTTTAGATAATCTGAATATGCTTAGTTAAATTTCTGACGTGGAAAACGGATTTACTGAATAGTTTCAATCGGAGTATTTCCATAATGACCTATAAATTACTAATCAGCAAAGTTAACCGAAAGATGTTTTATAAAGTCATACTAAATTTATCGTACTAAGCTTAAACGTTAGTTTGTAGTCTAAGTTTGTTTGTAGTCTAAAGTTTATTGTTAGTTTACTAATTTTTGAAAAAAAAAACAAAAATAGACCACAGTCATACAATTTGTGGTTGCAATCATCTGAATACGGTTGAACGTTATGTACGTATACTAATGTACTTACTCAATGTACTTGTACTTATACTTAATACTTATACTGATAGATATACGATAATGGTGACCATTCAATTTGGTTGTTTACAAATTGATTACAATTAGGCATGTTGTATATCTATATGACTACTCTACTAGAAGTACAAATTACATAATCAATATTTCTTGTTTTGATGAAAAATATTATTCTTATTTAGAAACTCAATATCAACACAAGGCATTCTGTGTTTATCTAACATAAGATAATGATTATACGATTAATTACGATAAGATTAAGATTATGATACGATTAAAACTAAGATTATGATACGATTAAGGTTAAATGTAAAGATGCAACGGCCATTGGTATTGTTATACCCTGTTAATCCTTTACTATTTTTGCAGTACGGGTGGATCTGAACCTGATACACGACCTGTCAATTTGTGTCACCACCACAAAAAAGAAGATAAGTGAGAGATGAGCCGTTTGTTAAATTGGCACCACACCTTCCACGATTAAATACACGACCATAATACAATAAGATAGTAATATAGTAATAGTATAATCATAAGATATAGATACAAGGCTCATGCAAGAAAAGTAAGAGATCCAATAGGTGAGGGGTCTGCATCGTTGAATGGTATTCGAAGGGAATAGGTGGAATTCATCTTAATAAAACTAATATAGAAAATAAGTAAAGTTTTCAAGCCACCACCGTAGTGCCATTTGATTAGGGGACTCTCATTAAATTCGACTTCACACCTAAACAACTGATTTTCACATTACATACATTACATACATTACATACATTACAGACAAGACAAGACAGACAAGACAAGACATTAAGTTAATAGAAATCCAACCATTAGAGGATTCAAATACGATTAATACTCCTGCATAACTCCATATTGACTCTTTTTAGGTTCATGTAGGTAAATTAGAAAACTCCGACAAAAGAACCCCAAGTTTAATTAAAAAAATAGTGGTCGATACAACATCAGCACAGTATTGGAAAAAGAAATAATTGAGGCGTTAATAATGCTTATAGTGCTTATAATGTGCTTATAGTGTGCTTATAGTGTGCTTATAGTGTCTTCTTATCAATGTTTTAGGTGAGGCATCATCTCTTATCTTCTCTATTTCATCCAGAAAGTTACGGAGGTTTGTGGTTTTTCCTTTGGTCGTGTGATTCCGGATGTCAAAAGAGCCAAGCAGGCCAAGACAGTCAGTACTGTCAGTATTGACAGTACGTAGTACTGACAGTACTGTCAATGTCAATGTCAGATCTAGTGCCAATACTTGTGCCAATACTTGTGCCAATACTTGTGCCAATACTTGTGCCAATGTCAATGCCAATACTGTGCTAACAGTGGTGATAGTGTTAGATGTATACATATAATAATGGCAATCGATCTAAGTGGTGCCGTTTACTCTTTGGAAAAAAAGCCTTAATCGCGTAATAAAACTAATAGATTATCACCAAAAAAAGAAAAAGTGAAAAAGAAAATACTTCATTTTTTGACTGATAAACAATGTGCAGTCTTTAAAAATGGAATCCGTTTCTTCAGTCTTTTTGCAAACCCACTTATCACAAGGTGCACTTAATTTTGCTTTTTCATATTTCACTGCAACCTGGTAACAATATTTCTTTAACATGCGGCATTGATTGCCTTATTATAAGTATTATCCTTATTATAAGCATTATCATTCTAACAGCTCTGGTGATTTAGGACGCCTTTAGGGGTAATTTCTTTTTAATTACGGGGGGGGGGGGGTTTCTTTTTCTTTATATCTTACTGGAAAACTTATAAATAATCCCTTCATTCCACTTCCTTTTCTTACACTTCTTCTTTCTACTCTTTGTAACTTTAAGAATACCTACAATATACAAGATGTCAAAGGAAATTGTGGCTGAATCAGGCAAAATTGGTTCAATCGATGAAAAAGCTGCTCATTCAATTGAAGGTACTCATGTAGCTACTGCTTCTTCATTTGATGAAGATCCAAATTATGATTATGATGATCCTTTGAATTATTCAACTCATTATGTTGATGATTATAATCCTCGTGGTTTAAGAAAACCAACCGATCATGAAGCTAGTACTTTAACCAGAGTTTTGGGTCGTGCTAGTTATCCCGTTTATCTTATTTGTTTGGTTGAATTAGCTGAAAGAGCTTCTTATTACTCGGTTTCAGGTTTATTATCTAACTTCATTCAAAGACCTTTACCTCCTGGATCAACTACTGGTGCTCCTACTAGTGATTCTGGTAATGAAAGTGCTGGAGCTTTGGATGAAGGTACTCAAATTACTGCTGCTTTAACTTTATTACTTACTTTTCTCGCTTATGTGGTTCCACTTTATGGTGGTTTCGTTGCTGATGCTCAATTGGGTAAACTTAAAGCTATTTGGATTGGGGTTTTTGCTGGTTTTATTTCTCATCTCTTATTTATTATTGCTGCTCTTCCTACTGTTATCGCTGGTGGTCATGCCATTGTTCCAACTTGTATAGCTATTATTACTCTTGCCTTTGGTACTGGTTTCATTAAACCAAATTTATTACCTCTTTTGATGGATCAATACCCTTATCAAACCGATATGGTTAAGATTTTACCTTCTGGTGATAAAATCATTGTCGATCGTCAAAAATCTTTGGAAAGAATGACTTTGGTTTTTTACTGGGCTATTAATATTGGTGCCTTCTTTCAATTAGCTACTTCTTATTGTGCTAGAAGAATTGGATTTTGGTTCGCTTTCTTCATTCCAATGATTATGTACTTATTCTTACCAGTTGTCTTATTTATCTTACAACCTCGTTTGGTTAAAGAAACTCCTCATGGTTCCGTTTTAACCAATTCTTGGAGAATTTTTAAAATTACTTTTAGTGGTAACTTCATTAAAAGATATAGATTGGGAACTTTATGGGAATACGCTCGTCCTTCTAAAATGATTGAAAGAGGTAGAAATTTCTATAATATTAAAAAACAAACTCCAATTAGTTGGGATGATCAATGGGTTTTGGATATTAAACAAACTGTTAACGCTTGTAAAATTTTTATTTATTACCCAATTTTTAACTTGGCTGATACTGGTATTGCTTCCATTGAAACCAGTCAAGCTGGTGCAATGAGTCTTAATGGTGTTCCAAATGATTTATTCAGTAACTTTAATCCTTTAACTATTATTATCCTTATTCCAATCTTGGATTATATCGTTTATCCACTTTTACGTCGTTATAAAATCGATTTTAAACCAGTCTATAGAATTTGTCTCGGTTTTACTTTGGCCGCTTTATCACAAGTTGCTGGTGCAGTTATTCAATACAAAATTTATCAAAAATCTCCTTGTGGTTATTACGCTACCAATTGTACCATTGATGGTGAAAGTGCTGTTGCTGATATTAGTGCCTGGCAAGAAGTTTCAGTCTATATTTTATCTGCTGCTAGTGAATGTTTCGCCATGACTACTGCTTATGAATTGGCTTATACTAGATCTCCTCCTCACATGAAAGGTTTGGTTATGGCCCTTTTCTTATTTACTTCTGCTATCTCTGCTGCTATTGGTGAAGCCATTACTCCTGCATTGAATGATCCTAACTTGATTTGGCCTTTTGCCGGTATTGCCATTGCTGCTTTCCTTGCTGCAATTGCTTTCTTCTTCCAATTCAGAAACTTACACAAGGAAATGGAAGAAGAAAGAGTCTTCAGAGAAGAATTAAACCGTGATAAAGATGAAGCTGCCTATTATGCTGATCACCCAGATGCTGATCACCCAGACAAAATTGGACCAACTGCCATTAACGATGATAACAACTTAGAAGCTGTTACTTCAATTAAAAGTGCCGTTGGACGATAATTTTGATCATCCTTAAAACTTTCTTGTATATTTAGTGACTATTTATTTTTCAATTCTAATACATAAACTTAATAGTATTTCAACTGTTGTAAGATGATTAATACGAATATCTTTAAATGAAAAAGACCGGGTCGCGAAAATTCCTTTTTATTCTTTTTCTCTTAGTGGACTCAACTCTTGTAACTGAATGATGAATCAATAATTAACTCTGACCCTCAAATATGACATTCAAACTGAAAGATGAAATTCAAGGATGACATTCAAGGAAAAATTTAATAAAATAATAACACGGATATGTGCACAAAGTAAAAAGGCCTGATAAACGGCACCAATCAAGCAAGTTTCTTGATATGATTTGAAGGTGTGTCCGTGCAGGTAGAACAATTACACCCATCCACAATCAATTAGCTATCTACTAACTGAAATTCTTGTAAGTTATCATTAAGTCTCTGTAGCAATAGTTTTAAGATTAATGAATCAAAGGTGACTATTGAAACAAAGTACTAGGAATGGACTTGGTAGTTAAAACAGCTTCTTAAGTTGAGATCAAGCAGTCTTGAACTACAAATAAAGATATTAACAAATGATGTATGAATTAAGTATATACATATTTATAGTAACATATGAACACACTAAGATTTCTTAAAAAAAAAAAAAAAGAAAGAAAAAGACACCTTAAAAAGGGGTTAAAAAAAGAGGAGGATGAATTTAGATTAATCACCTCGTAAAGCTCTTATAACGGCTGGTCTTCTCATCATATATTTAGTCCATTTATAAACTTCAGGAAATTCAACTTTTAAGTTAATACCAATTCGATCAACCACGTTATTCCAAGGTACAAATGATAAATCAGCCACTGTAGCCCGATCACCAACCAACCAAACGGGATAATCAAAATATCTTGATTGACTTAAAGGAGTAGTACCAGCACTATAAGCAGCAGCATTTTCAACATCCAAATCCATAATTAAAGCTTCTCTTCTTTCCGCCAAAGCCATTTCAATAACTCCATAAACACGTCTAACTTCATCGGTATAACGTTCAACGGCACTTGGAACAGGACAACTATGGAAATAACGGAAATGTAAAGCTTGACCAATCATTGGAGCATGACCTGAAGTTTGAAAGAAAAGCCAACTAGATATTTGAGATTGTTCAATTAAATTATCAGACCAAAGAGGACATTCACCATTATCTTTTAAATGTTTTGAAACCAAATATAAAATTATAGCACCCGATTCCCAAATAGAAGTATTTTCATTATAATGATCAATTAAAGCGGGGACTCTTGCATTTGGATTAATAGTAACGAATTCTGGAGCTCTTTGTTCACCATTATTAAAATCCAAAAAAATTGTATTAAAGGGAGAATTTAATTCTGATAATATTATAGCTACTTTAAAACCATTTGGAGCAGATCGATGAGAGAAAAGAGTATAACCTTCAGTTGGTTGATTTTGAAAGAAATGACTAATTCTTGATTGTTGTTGTTGAGTAGATGCTTCATTTTGTAATTGTTGTTGTAATAAATTTAGATTAACTTCATTTTGTTGTTGATCACTAAGATTTACTGACTTGAGACCTGCTGACAAGTTAGAAATGGTTTGAGGATTATTATTGTTATTTTGATTATGTATTTGATTTTGATTTTGATTTTGATTTTGATTTTGATTTTGATTTTGATTTTGGTGATGATTTATATTTTGATCTTGATTATGATTTATATTTTGATTATGATTTATATTTTGATCCTGATGATGGGGATTATTTATATCTTCATTAAGATCGGTATCCATGATGAAACAATAAGAATAGACAAGAGACAACAAGGAATGAAATGCTAATTAGAATGCAATTAATCTAGAAGAAAGTTTAACAAAAAGTAAAAAGTAAAAACAAAAAAAGCACAAACAACAAGAAAACAGAAATACTATTAATGATAATAAGAAACACTAATAATATAATAATAATAACAATAATAATAACAATAATAATACTAACAAGAAGAAGCTATTAATACACTAGAACCCTTAGTTTTAATCTGGAGGTTGTTACAAAAGTACCAAATCTGTTTCGTCTTTTAGTTTTATTCCTGAACTTTGTTTGTTCTTTTTATCTTTTTATTCCTTCTTTCAGTATACGGACAAGTACAAGGGTAGAAGAGAGACTAAACGACTAATAACTAGTTCAGTATGGGGGTCATACAGGTATGATTGGATAGTATAGTGATATGATTGTAATGAATGAAGAAGGTCAAGCACAAGGTGTTTTAATTTCTGTCCCTCATTTCTCATTTCTCATTTCTCATTTCTCATTTTTTGTAGTTTTTTTTTGCCTTTTTCCTCTTCGGTTTTTTTTTTTTCGTTTTTTTTTTTTTTTTTTTTTTTTTTTTTTTTTTTTTTTTTTTTTTTTTTTTTTTTTTTTTTTTTTTTTTTTTTTTTTTTTTTTTTTTTTCAGTTTTTTTTGGGGGGTTTGAATTTTCTTTTTTTTTTTCTTAGTAAATTTTAATCCGTGGTGTATGGGTGTTTTTGGTGACTTAACCAAAAGGAATAGTAGACTATTCAATAATAAACTATATTGATACCTCTATATACTCCCAACATCTCCGGGACTCACATAAACCACAAGATTCAAACCAGCACAGCACAGCACAGCACAGCACAGCATAGCACAGCACAGCACAGCACAGCACAGCACACAAGCAGGGTACAGTACGGTACCGGTACTATAGACGGCAATTTGTAACAGATGAATACACCCGTGCACCACAGTACTATGGCATTATCAACTTTTATTAGTGGGAAAAACTTACCAAAAAAACTTCCACAGCGTGAGAACACACAGTGAGAACACAGCAAGTAGCACCGAAAGGTCGGTAAAAAAGATAACGGATTGGGTCTGCCACTACCACAGTATTAATAAATTATAACATCATAGATGAAGATTTATGACATAGAGACTTCAACCTTCTTCAATTCAATTAAAGGTGTGATTGGCTATTCTATTCTATTTAATTGTTTTTGTTTTGGTCTGTTTTCTTTACCACAGTCGTTAATCCTGGCGTTTGCTTTCCGTTTTGGTTAGATTGTGGAACTTTTGTCTATCGCCTTGCAAGAATAAAGACAACAAAATTGGAAAATTCACTAAATTCCACTGAAAAAGTTTGACAAACAAGAATATAAGTGAAATAGCCGTTTATCTGATTTTTTAACTTTCCTTCTCCGGGATCCTTTTTCTTTCACAGTCAAGTGAATTTTTTTTTTTTTTTTCTTTGTAACGAAGGACTCATCTCTAAAGTTTTAACGGTGGTTTTATAAAAATTTACCCTTGTGGTTTGTAAATCAAAGTTTCATTCTTGGAGTACTATAAATTCACATCGTTTCCTGTAAAACTTCTTCTTATTCTTCTGATTAAAAGCTGTTAAACTTTAAGTTTATTTTTTTTTTTTTGCAATGACTAAAGAAAGTGCAAGTCAAATAGCTATTCTTGTTCTTGATACTCCAATTGAAGGTATTACTCAACATTTTGGGGATTTTGGTGATAATGCTATTCATTTACTTACTACTGCAGTTGCAAATCAAGCAAATGAATTAGGATCTCATCATTATGATTTTGTTAAATATCAAATTGCTCAAGATACTAAACCAGAAGAGTATTTATCAAATTTGAAACAAATTTTTCAAAATTTAATTAATCTTATTAATCAAGGAATTATAAAAGGTATTTATTTAACTGGATCTCGTAGTGATGCTTTTGCTACTGATGTACCATGGATTAATGAACTTGGTAATTTTATAAGTCAATTCTTATTTAAATTAGAATATTTCCCAATTGTTGGGATTTGTTTTGGTCATCAAATCTTAGCTAAAAATTTAAATGCAAAAATTGGTCGTAATGATCCAAAATTAGGTTGGGAAGTTGGTACTACCAAAATTAATATTAATCCAATTATAATTAATAATTTAAAATCTCCCTTTTATAATATTTTTGATGAAAAAACAGTTTCAAATGAACAAATTTACTTAATTGAATCTCATCAAGATATCGTTCATGAATTACCAAAACCTTTTAATAATTCTACCTTCATCCCAATTGGATCTACTGAAAAATGTTCTATTCAAGGTTTTATAACTGAATCAGGTCCTTTAAAAATTCTTACTTTCCAAGGTCATCCAGAATTTTCAACTGATTTGGCTCTTGAATTATTGAAAAGAGATTTTAAATTGAATTATATTTCTAAAGATGAATTCGATGAATTTACTCAAAATACTAAAATTTACGTTAATCAAGGTCCAATTATTGGTAAAGCAATTAATCATTTCTTCCATAAAATTAGTGACTAACCCTTGTTCTTTCATCTACAATTCATAACTTCAATTATGAAGAAATAAAATATAATCTTAATAAAAAAAAAAAGAAAAAATAGTAAATGTATGAATATTCCTTGTGTTTTTAAAAAAAGTATGTCGATATACTACCAATGTAAAACTATATAAATGTGCGTGTTTTGTTTTTTTTTTTTGTTTTGCTGTGTTTATTTGTGGAGGTTGGATTTTTTTTTTTCGGTTTTTTTTTTTTTTGTATTTTGAATCGTTTTGATGTATTAATCATCGAAAAACTTCTTGGTTGGGGAAACTATACTAAATCCTTGTAATTTACCTCCAATTGGTTGTCCAGTCAATGATATTGGTGTTTCATTACCACTTCTTGAACTACCAATCTCCATTCTTCTACTTAACTTATCATTGATCGAATTAATATTTTGCAATTTACTTTCCAAAGTTTTGATTTTATCATTAGCTATTTTAAGTTCATACTGATGATTTGATGTCAACTTTGTTACTGCTTCTCTTAATTCTTCTCTTTGCGATTTTAATGCAACTATTTCCATATACTCTTCCAGTTGTCCATAATCACTTTCAATATCCTCAGAATTTTTTGTAATGACATCATTCGAAGTTTCATTACTACTAACCAACGAGAATTGTTTGTTTGAAACTGAACGTATAGTAGCTGGTCTATCAATATTATTGGATGAATTTAATTGTTTTTCTAAATTTGGTATAATGTTGAATTTTAAATCACTATTTTCACGTACCAAATCATTATATTTATCCAATAAATTTTCATCACCTTCACCCCTATTGAAATTATTATTGGTTGATAATTCATCTAATTTATCTTGTAATTGATTTACCATATCATTTTTAACCAATAATTGCTTATAAATTTCATTCTTTTCATAATTCAATTTCAATGGACTTGGATTTTGACCTTGTTCTAATAATAATGCATGTTCTTCACTAATGAACCTAAGACGTCTTTCATTGTTTAATTTATCTTGTAATTCACTCATCTGTTTCAGTTTCTCTAATAATTGCTTAGATAATGACTCATGGTTCTCATCATAATTGAAATTTCCTGATCTTAATTTGTTTTCTAATGCAACTTCTCGTTTGATCGATGATGCTAGTTCAGTGGTAACCAATTGTAGTTCATTCAATAAATCATTATTGCTGGTCATTACGGCTAAATCTTCTTTGGTAAATTTAATTGGTTTTGGTGGTTGTTGCTGTTGATGTGGTGGTTGTGATTGATTCAATGAAACCAGTGGTGATCTAGGGATTGTTTGAGCACCTCCCAATGAATTGTTTGATGATAATCTTCTGCGTGATAATGCAAATGATTGATTCAGTGTAACATCATCATTAGCATTCAAAATTTCGTCACCATTGAATTCGTCATTTTGTGAAACACTAGACCTTTTACCACCCTTGGAGAACCTTTTCAACAAGCTCTTTGATTTGCTTGAAATAGAGAAACTTCTTGATTTGGTCTTTTCGGATCTTTCTGTGTTGTTTCTTGAGATTGATCCATTTCTAGATACCGACGCGGTTGAATTTTCCTCAATTGTAGAATTATTCATCAAATCTGTTACGTTAGCACTTCTAATATAGTCTGGTTTATTGTTACTATGCTGATCATTGGAAGTATTTGCAGTTGGTGGAGTGCCAAGGTTTTCTCTCAGAACGGTCAGGGTACTTTTATCGGAGTTTGATTGATAGTGCTGTTGTTGCGAAAGAGGATCATCTCGGTCATGTTCATTAGATTCTTGGAGTCTATCGTTATAATTTTCATTATCATTATCAGAGTAGAATGATGATTTACTACCAGTGTTACTCTCAGGTGAATCAACATTTGTTGAGCGTAATTGACTAAATGCTGTATTGGCAACCAATGACTTATAACCAGGTTTTCTTTCATTTGATGGCGAGGTACTTTGTGAATTAATTGGTGATCCACGATCTTTCAAGGTACTATCGTGCTCATCTAAATCAGCGCTGATGTTAGCAGCATTATTCAAACCTCTATTCGGTGTCTTATTAGGAGAATTAAAGTCAGAAGCAGTCACGAAAACGTCTTTATTGAGTGATGTAGCATTTGAAGAATTGGTAGTTGCTGTAGCTCCCAATGAATTTAATTTAGTACGATGTTCATTTCTATGGGCCAATTCATCAGGATCATCGGTCTTAATGATTGATTCTCTTGGATTACCATGTTTTTTCAAGTTAAAAGAAGGTGAAACGTCAACTTCTTTGTCATTTGGAGTACCTTGGCGCGAGGGCGAACCTCCGCTATTGTTATTAAACAAATCTAATTTTCTTAATCTCATTGAATTTGATTTTTTCAAAGTTGATTTACGAGAAATAGAAGGACTTTCATTGAGATCTTCTTCAAAGTTATATACAACATCCTCATTACTGTCATCTTTCTTATTTGAATCACGTAAAGGTGAAGACGATGATAATGGTAATGAATTACCAGATTCATTTGATTCAATCATTGAGACTGGAGGTTTCCGACGTGGTCCACTAGCCTTTGACTTTGGGTCTGCTTCATCATCTTCTTCTTTTTCCTCTACAACATTCATCAATGAATCATTCGAGTTTTGTTGATTATTCGCTTGATTGTTGCCAGAAGGTGCTTGAGGAGGAATCATACCAACTTGTTGTTGACCAGCAACATAAGGATACAGACCTGAATTTCTTTGTCCATAAGGCATTGATTGAGGTGCAAATTGCCCATTTGATAAAGGACGTTGTCCCTGTTGATGTTGTTGTTGATGTTGTTGATGTTGTTGTGGTGGAAATCCATTGTTATATTGCATCATTGGGTTTGGACCGTTATTCAATGACATAGCCCTTGGGTTTGCAGGAGGAGGTCCGCTACTTAAAGACATGGTACGTGGATTACCATAACCAGCTCCCATTGTCATACCTTGAGGAGGCATACCTTGAGGGTGCATACCTTGAGGGTGCATACCTTGTGGAGGCATACCACCAGATCTCATTGACATTGCTCTAGGGCCACCAGGCATCATTTGACCATTTGGATGCATTGGAGTGATACCATTGGCACCATAGGGCATACCGTTGGGAACCGGTCCCATACGATTATTGAGAGACATTGCACGGGGGCCAGGACCAGTAGTTAATGACATAGCACGAGGTCCATTAGCAGGGAATGCACCATTTTGATTAGGAGCAATACCGGGACCAAACCCACCTAATGACATTGTTCTAGGATCATTTGATTGCATTTGATTTGGACTAAGTTGTTGTTGCATTGGATTTGAACCTGCAAGTGACATTGCTCTGGCACCAGTAGCTAGGTTCATCTTTTTTTGATGATTTAATTGCTTTCTATATTGAACATTACTAATATTTTTTTGATTCGTCATACCATTAATACCAGCTCCATTACCTAGAGTGGGAATAAATGGGGTAGTATCAAGACTTTTAGCACCAGTAAGTCCATAAGGTCCACGATCTCTTATATGAGTGATATCATCAAATGACATATTATTTGTAAGATCGCCAATATCAACACCTTCATTATCATCAAATGCAGCCCCTCCCGCACCTTTACGTTTGAAAAATTTATTCATAGTAGACTGAGATGTCATAGAAGCTTTACGAGATCCTGGAGCTTGAGGAAGTCCAGCATTTATTGGACTCATTAAATCATAATTTGTTAGCTGTTGAGGTTGAGGTTGTTGAGCAACCTGTTGGGCTTGTAATTGTTGAAATTGTTGATAAGTCATCTCTTGTTGAGGGTGAACAGGAAGTGCTTGTTGTTGCGGTTGAAATTGACCAGCTTGTTGTTGCTGAGGTGATGTACCACTAAGCACATCTATATCTTGTTCACCCATTAAGAGCTGTTGTCTAATTCTCGCTTGTTCAGTAGCGGCAGTGGCAGTACCCGCGTCCATGTTGAAAGTCTATAAGGTTAATTTGTACAAGAAGGGATAAAATCAAAAACTAAAAAAAAAAAAAAGGTCAAAAAAGCAAGGAAAAAAAAAACCACACAACAGTAATAGATGTAATTCCAATATAAGCGAGTGTAAGCTGTTTTGAGACGTGGTAACTAATGATTTAGTTAATTGATGATAGATTATTGAAGGGAGGCGTATTAATTAAGCGCCCTCGAAGAAATCAGAAACAGGAAAACGAAAAAAAAAAAAAGAAAAAGAAAAAAATGAACAGATATAAGAATAGATAATAAAAATGCAAGGATGAAAGGGTGAAAGTAGTCCAGGTAAGGAAGCGAATGATATATAGGACTAATAAATAAGGTGGTGATGATATGTTGATGTAGTTCTTAAAAAAAAAAAAAAGATGAAAACTAAATTCAAGGTTTCATATATTTTCCTAACAAAAACAAAACAACTTTTTTTTTTTTTTTTTTTTGTTGTTTTCTCGAAAAAAGTTTTTTTTTTTTCTTTTTTTTTGTTGTCTCTTTTAGTAGTAAAAAGGCGAGTGTTGAGTTTCATTTAATACCGTTTGTGTTAATTAAGAAAGGGGAATTCAGGCTTTAAATTTGTGTTAATGAACAAGTTGCTTTAAATGGTTACTAGCCTAGACTCCAGTACATCGGGCTACATTATTGGTCAGCGATTAGACCCAGATGAGATTGAATTTGTTTTTTAACAGACCTATAAAGAAGGGTTCATTATTAGCACACCTTATTGTTAAGGGTTTTACAGTTTCTAATTTAACCATTTACGTTGAATGCGGAATATCCGGTTACTATATTTAATTTATCTATGGGCGTCTCTATACTTGTGTTAACGATTAATCTATCAAACTGGAAGTAAGATAGAATATTTAGTGATATGTAAACACGTAAACTTGAATGAAATGGAGGCTGAATATACCCAATTGAATTTCAAGTGCAGAGCAGTACATAATCTCTTTTTTTTTTTTGATTGTTTGTTTTCAGTTCCTTTTGGATAAGGGTAGTTAGAATACGGGAACAAATCGTGTAATAAAGTGACGTTTTAGGTATTGAGGGTTTTTCTTATTCTAGTAAACATATTTCCCAAAATCTTTAAATTCAATCACCATAAGGATACCACCTATAAATAGTAAGAGCCAAAATGGATTTCTTTTCTAATACGAAATCTTATCTTTTGTAAAACATTCTTACGCTCTTTCTTTTGTGATCTTCTCGTGTATGCTTTTTCTCGCTATGCATTGTTTTAGCAATCGATGGTATAGGAACTTGACGATTCAATAGTGATTTAAACAGATGTACTATATAGTATGGATTTTAATAATAATATTAATATTTATCCTGTCAGCTGCGTCATAAATTCATTCTATAAATAATATCTCGATAAGTCCCACTAAAAAAAAAAAAAATTGATTCCGTGTATCCATATCAATTAATTGACAACAGAAATTCATGATCAACAACAATTCCAACGATTCTATATCGTTTTTTGAAAAATCCAATCCATTTATTGATCAATCCAATTTGTTTTTCATTCAAATCATCCATAAACCACGTATTTTCTTTATTAAAAGGATTTATCCACCATTCACCTCCACTACCTCCTCCTGTATTACCATTCAATTGTAATTTATTCAATCCAAGTAATCTTGATACATCTTTACCAACTAGTTTATGATAAGCTTTACCCGGTCCATAATTCTTGGAATTATTAGTAACATCATAAATGAACCCTTTGATTGCAACATAACATTGAGGTCGTATGATACCATTGTATTGCAGTAATTGTAGTCTTGTGAATATTGGTAACTCGTAAATATTTATTGAATCATTATAAATTTCAAATTCA
>JAJMOB010000064.1:19654-59016 GCA_030444945.1 Hyphopichia fennica
TTTTTTTTTTTTTTTTTTTTTTTTTTTTTTTAAGCCACAAACGAAAATCGAAAAGAAAAGAGAGAAAAAACGAAGAGGAAACATTTAATACTTATGGATTAAAGAATATCAACCAGTCTTTTTAATTAACGATAATAATAATAATAACGATCCAATATGTCTTCATCTGGCAGACCTGTTAAAAAGGGTATGCTCCCGCCTATAAATTTAATTTTCAAGTATTTACAACAACAATCTCCCGTGACAATTTGGTTGTACGAACAAACACAACTGAGAATCCAGGGTAAAATAAGAGGGTTTGACGAATTCATGAATATTGTCATCGATGATGCTATTGAGGTGTCAACTGCTGATGGAAGTAAGGAAGAATTGGGTAGAATACTACTAAAAGGAGATAATATCACTCTTATCTCAAGCTTGGAGACTTAGGATCAACCCTTTTCAGCCTTCAAACATGGTTAGCGTAGGAGTTGCAAGTGATAAAGTGTATACTGGTACCCATGGCTATCATGAAATTGGTTCCCTACTGGTCTTTTCGACTTAAAATGGTTTATGTATATTAGTTAAATAACAATAGATGTATAATTTATAACTTAATGTTTTACAAGATAAATAAATGTCAATAATACATTGGAAATAATTTAAGATTCAAAACTGACTCTTTTCTTCTTTTTTGGAGATTCTTCATCTAAAGATATTGGGCTAGCACTAGGCAGTATTGAAATATTTTCAAAATCAAAATCAGATTCAATGCCACTATTTCTTCTCCTGGATTGAAACCTCTTTTGCCGTTCTTCTTTAGCAACTAAGGTTCTATAAGATAGTACTTGTTGATATCTCTGGTGTGAGTTCTGTTGTTTTTCCGTGAGCGTCTTTCTTTTCACATATAAATCATCTTTAGCTATTGAATCTTGTAATTCTTCATTTTCTTCAGATCGTTTTTCCGGTGATGCAGTTTTGGGGTCCCTATTAGATGAATATTGACCAGTCCCCTTTTTAACAGGACTTCTGTTATGCGATTCTTTCGCCGTAGCTTTACGAACTTTCAGGGGGGATGTTATTCTGGTAGATTTTGGTGACTTTGGAGACCCTTGATCTCTCGTCATATTGGTCCTCTCATCAGACATATCAACATGTACATCGTTATTTCAAAACCTTCGAAATCACTTAAGCTCCAGGCGTTAAGTATAATAGTTGATATCTCTTCTACTTAACTCAATGACTAGAAGAGACAATTCCTAATTAGTTAACTTTAGTTTTAATCGTTTCTACTAGTCCTTATTTTATTTTATGTTTTTTTTTTTTTTTTTCCTCTCTCTGAGAATTTTCTTTGTGGAGCGCCAAACAAAAAAACGAAAACAAAAACATAAATTGAAATCAGTTACCTTTTTAAAATATATCGAATTCTTTTGAACTTAAATTATTAACTTCCTTTTCATTTAAAAAGTCAAAATGAATGGCGATAACGCGAGAAATAACGGTGGCTACCCCAATACTAACCATCGAGGCCCCCTGCCTCCAGCTGGTTTCGCTACCCCCAATCCAAATACAACACATCGCGTCCCCCCTCCGAATGCTCAAGCTAGCCGCCCAAAAATTCCACAACATAAGCCAAGTGTCTCCAAACCCTTTCAGCCTATACCATACTCTACTGAAGAGCACAGGTCAATCCAAGATCGGTTGAATAAAGTTTTAGGTCCTGAATATGTTAGTTTCCGTCCTGGTGGCGGTGGACAGAACGTGTCATACATCGAAGGTTGGAAAGCACTCAACTTGGCTAATGAGATTTTTGGATTTAATGGTTGGAGTTCCGAATTGATCAGTACAGAAGTTGACTTTCTCGACGTTAATAATGGTAGATACTCTTTAGGTCTTTCGGTTATCATTAGAATCACAATTAAAGATGGTACTTTCCATGAAGATTTTGGTTATGGATTCATTGATAATTCCAAAAGTAAAGCTGGTGCTTTTGAAAAATGTAAAAAGGAAGCCTTTACTGATGGGTTGAAAAGATGTTTAAGATGTTTTGGTAATGTTTTAGGTAATTGCTTATATGATAAAACTATCATTGCCAAAATGAAAAAGTTCAAAGTTGCACCACCTGAATTAGATAGTTCTGATTTCCACAGAGATCCTTTAATTGTCCAAAGAGAAAATATTAAACAAAACGCGGTTCGATCCAGTGTTCCTGATTCTTCATCTACTAATGTTAACCGTAGTATGCTCATTGATAATACAAGTTCACACCTTCAGCATGCTTCCAACGTTGGAGCCACTAAACCACCTGTGCAAGTACTGCCCCATGTACAAGCAAACCACATACAAAATCATCCTCCTCAATCCAGAGTAAGGAATAATGGTGCTATTGCTCCCGATGAACATAACCAAAAGAGTTATGCATCAGGTACAAAAAACTCAGAAGCCCTCGCGAAGACGTACGGCTTAGCAGATTTTGACTCGTTTGTTTTCAGTGATGATATGCCTGATGAAAATGAAATAGAAGATCATGATATGAACGATAATATCGATGAATACGATCTCAATCAGATTCATCACAAAGGCGGACGCAATGGAAATTTAGAGGATTCTAATGGACCAAGCAAAGCCACTACACCCGCAATTGATAATGCTGACGATAAAGCAGGTCTGACAATCAATAAATCATCAGGAGCAACACCTTTTGTACCGCAACAAGTCTCATTCATTAATGCTAAGCTGGCCAATATTTTACAAAAATCACCTGACGAAGTTTCAAACTTACCCACTTATGATACAAAATTCGTATCTAGTAGTATACGAAGAACAGTTGATCCTAACAAGTCTGTTCCAATAAAGAGGTCAGAATATTCTCAAAAACCAAATCAAATTTCTAGTACTCCAGTTTCAAGAGCCATAAACAATTCTGGAACGCCTCCTCTCGGGGGTAAACGAATGATAGGAATGCCACCTTCGCAAGCACCACAGTCTAAAAGACCACATTTAGAGTATGTACAACTTGATCTTCATCTGTAAATCGACATTTTACTAACATTTTTTGCAACTATAGACTCGCTGGAGAGGATGGGGGAAAAGACCAAGAAAACAGATCACCCACACCTAAGTAATATGTGACTTACAACACCACGCAACATCAGATTTCATGTTGAAGTTACTATGTAGATGATACTGGCTATATATTTTCCACATTTTATTTATTTTTAATGCTAACGGTATATTCATATATACGCCATAACAAATTGTAGTGCACGCGTTACCCTCGAACGCAAGAAAAAAAAAAAAAAAAAGAAGTATAAGAGCAAGAGTAAGGCAAATCCACACACTAATAATTGTAAATCCATCAATTTTTCGCCTATATAGTCATGCCAACTAGAGACGTATCATCGATATTACCGTTATTACAAACCATTGGACCATATAATGAGGTACCAGAAGATTATGATGTGGATGCTGCCATTGATGTATTGAATACTGCGAAGATTTTAGTTATAGGAGCAGGAGGGTTGGGTTGTGAAATATTAAAGAACCTTGCATTAACGGGATTTAAACAGATTGATGTGATAGATATGGATACTATTGACATATCTAACTTGAATCGTCAATTTTTGTTTCGTTCTAAAGATATTGGGAAGTCAAAAGCAGAGACCGCCGCAAACTTTATCAAAAATAGAATTAAAGATGATTCATTGATAATAAATCCAATATTTGGTAAGATCCAAGATAAACCAGAGAGTTATTATAAATCCTTTGACATAGTGATATGTGGGCTAGACAGTGTTGAGGCAAGACGATGGATTAATGCAACTCTAGTATCTTTTGTTGATGAAGATTTGAATAATTTAATTCCATTAATTGACGGAGGCACTGAAGGGTTTAGAGGACAGTCGAGAGTTATACTACCAACATTAACATCTTGTTATGAATGCACTTTAGATATGGTTACACCAAAGACAACATACCCCGTTTGTACAATTGCCAATACTCCAAGATTACCCGAGCATTGTATCGAGTGGGCTAGTGTCTTAGAATGGCCTCAACGGTATCCCACGCGTAAATTCGATGCAGATATACCAGAAGATGTTGAAATAATGTATCAAATTTCCCTTCAGAGAGCCAAAGAGTTTAATATAAGTGGAGTTACTAAACAATTAACACTAGGCGTTGTCAAGAATATTATACCGGCCATAGCTTCCACAAACGCCATAATAGCGTCCAGTTGTTGTAATGAAGCATTTAAGATATTAACCAATGTTAATCCAATACTAAGTAATTATATGATGTACTCTGGAGATGATTCGATTTTTACGTATACCTATGCCCATAGTAAGAAGAAAAACTGTTCAGTATGTGGGAATAAAATAAAGAAGATTGAAGCCCAGAGATGGTGGACATTACAGAACTTAATAGATAATGTTATAACAAAACAAGAGATTCAAATGAAACAACCATCGTTGAGTACCAGCTCCAAGAATCTTTATCTTCAAAAGCCAGCCAACTTGGAAGAGTTAACGAGACCGAATCTAAATATAAAATTGATCGACATGGTTAGCTTAAATGAAGAGATTATAGTGACTGATCCAAATTTACCAATTGTGTTGAAGCTAATTATAATTGATTTTACAGGACCTGAAAATGAACCAGATGATATCAATGCATTACTAGCAACATAGACTAAATACATGAATAACTTTCTTTTATTACAAAGAAAATAAATGAATAACTTTTTTTATTATAAGCTGAATAAATGAATAACATTTTTTTTATTATAGAATTAATGAAATAATTCTTTTATTATTAGTATTTAGAACAAGAAAGACCATTAGTAGAAGAAGAATACCTGTAAGCTATACTTTAGAATTTTAAAAAGCTGATAAGCTTTGATGTTCATCAAATTTTGACATTTCGTCAATTAATAATTGATTAAAAGCAGGGATATTATCCAAATAGATATGATGACCCGAATCTGGGATTTCAATAACCAGGCTCATTTTATCAAATTTATTCAAATTATTTAAAATTTTACTAGCCAACTCTCCACCTTTTCTATCCATCCAATCATCTTTACCGTAACACCATAACATTTTACAATTTAGCCTGTGTAGACCACGTTCAATCAAGGGGAATCTTGCATCTGCACCAGGAGCCAATAAGTAATTCAACATATATTCACCCGAACCTTTTGATTGGAAAATACCATAGGCGTAACGATGCAACAAGGAAGATTCCAATGGAGAAAGGTTAGCAAATCTTCTTGAAGACCACATACTAACCAATTTGGAACCCAATGGACCAGCTTTACGAACCAAACTAAAGGGAGAAATGTTTTGTTCCCATAATTTAGCAAAATAAGTTGGAACTGGAATTTGTTTACGATGTTTTAAGACTGCACCAGGAGAAATCATTAATAATTTATTACAAAATCCAGGAGATCTTTTGATACCATAAGTAGCCATAAGATAAGCACCCATTGAATGAGCCATAATCAAATTTTTATTTGGAGATAAGTGTAAATTACGTTTAATCAACCAAGTTTGGAAAGAATCATGAAACCAAGATTCAACTCCAACTAAATCATTAGGAATAGGATTAAAAGAAGGTCTTGAAGAACAACCATAACCTAACAAATCAATTGAATGAACAATCCAATTTGAATTCTTCAGAATATCATTATAATTTTTCAAAAAAAATCCGAGACCACCACCATAACCATGAATCATAATTAAATGATTATACTGTAGGTAATTATTTGAATTATAATTAGGAGGATAAATAACAAATTCATTTATAAATTGATTTGGAGCAACTTCAGTTTGTATAGTTTCTGAAGATCTACCCATGGAATCTGGGTAAGGATAAAAAGGTAATAAATTTAATAAATCATTTTGAAATTTTAAAGGGTTTAATCTATATTTATAATCATTGATTGATTCTTTTACAGATAGCGGGAAATTAGCACTGAATAATTTATTGAGAGGTAATGAAGTTGGATGAGTTGACCTTTTATAAGTTTTAACTGGATTTTTACGTAGTGATGGTTTGTTTATTATAGCATGTTTAGTCTTTTTAGTATTGATATAATTCAATAACTGGTTTATACTAAAGGACGGCGATGATGATTTTATTTTTGAAGTAGTAAAGAAACGTATTGGGATGTGAGAGACCATTATGAGAAGCAAGTATCTGGGAATCTTATGACTCACCCCAATAGAGTTAAATCATTGAATAGTGACGATGAAGTGTTAAGATGTAAAAGAGAAGAAAAAAAAAACCTAGCAAAAAAACGCATCAATTTACCGTACCTCGATTAAGTGGAGTAAAAAATCCTACCCACTATTGGATATTTGGTTGCATTCATTACGTAAGTGCTGATGTAAGTGATACTTTTCAGAAATGATTACATAAGTGATTTTATAATCGTGTTTCAAATGATTACATAAGATATTACATAATAATATAATTACATAAGCACTGACATAATCACCGACACAAAGGGGAGACAAGAAAAATCCCCCAGGAGAGAAAGATCTGGAGGTGCCAAACAAGCCTTTTTTGAAATAGTTACTACATAATAGCCAATAATAATAATAAATGAATCAAACGGAATCTAACATTGAGAGCAAATGAATAAATGAATATCAGATCAAGAGGAACCCCGGGTAGGAAGAATAACCGATCGATGTGATTAGGCAATCAGATAAGTAATCTTTGTTCCCAAATAATTTTTATGACATTTTGAATAAAATGTATAGGGTCCTGGCGCCCCTTAATGGTAGTGAAAATAGTTAATACACGATCGTATATTTCATGTGAAAGGTAAGTAAGTACCCTAACCGACAATTAACAATTGACAATTGGTCCTATTGACCCATTTACCCATTTAGCCATTTAGTCATTGACCCCATTTACTTCTAGAACAAAATTAATACATATTTCCAGAATATGATAAAAATTTGTAACCAGGTGAATCAAAATTTCCCGTTTTTTCTCATTGTATCAGATGAATGAACAATTCAAATAAATTTAAAATTTAAAATTAACTAATTTTAAAATCTAGAAATTTAGAAATTTTAGAATCTAGAAAATTTATAATAAAGGCGAGTACAAACCCAACCAATCAACTCCGATGAAATACGAAAAACAAAAAGAGATTAAAAAATATTGTGAAAGCAAAAAGGAAGATAAATGCATACTTACTTAATAGACTCAACAAAATGAAAATGAAAGTTAAAATTAATATTAATATTAATATTAAAATTAATTGAATAGTGGGAAATCACAAATGGATGTTTAAGTGAATATACATTTGATGAAAATCATTAAATGATAGTCAGAGAAAAAAAGAAAAGAAACAGCAAGGACAAAGACAAAAAAGAAAAGAGGTTGAACAGGGGAAGAGAGCCAATGAGAATTGATTAATTACTTTCAAAAAGGACACAAAAAAATACTAGGATAATGGCTCATGATTCCAATCCAATGACTGGTAAACGTACTGATGTAACTGATAATCAAGATAATGTTACATTATAGTATCTGTATATGTACATGATGAGGCAATTTAGCTAAGTATCAAATTCTTGTATCAGATGATTATGAACATCAAGTATTAATAGAATTTCTAGTGATACTACAAGATGACTTTACAATACATTTAATACAACTACAATACAATACAATAGGGTAACTAGTTAACTTTGAGTTATGGTACAAATCCGACATACCCTCAATGAAAAGGCAAAAGGAAGGGGGCATTATAGAGTAGAGTACAGAGAGTTAAGCTTGTAAAGCCAAGATTAGTATACATAATTAAGCCTAATATTATGTACTGTTGCCCAGTAAGGCAATTACAAATGCGATGGTCGGATTGTTTTCCTGCCTGCTTTTCTTTTTTTCTGTTTTTGGGTGGCTCACATTTCCTACTCAAAAAAAAAAACGGAAATTAAAAATTTTTATCTGATTAATCAAAAAAAAAATTTTTGATTTGTGTAATTAATTTAGAGTGATTTTTTGTCAGTAGACGCTTTTGGGAGAGTGCGTGCGCGTGTGTGCGTTATGGTTGTGCAGCCCCGTACACATTGACAGTGGCAGTTGACAGTGACAGGTGAGTGGCTACTGCATGTACGTGCGATAGAGACAGTCGGAGGGAGAAACTATCCGACCAGACGGTACGGCACAGCATATACCCCCATCAGTCAGTACAATAGATGAATAGTGATTACATAGTGAATACATAATGAATACCATAGTGAATACATAATGAATAGTGAATTGATATAGTCACTTGCACTTGTTCCGACCGTATTTGCTGGTGTCCCCAATCCCCCCAGTACCAGTATAAGTATCAGTGCTGTAATATCAGTATTTCATTACTGATCTGATCAGATTAGATAATTATCAGTACTGGGACCGATTTTTTAACTTTTGGTCAATCTTATATTGGTTGATTTCAATCATTGGCTGGATTTTTCAATCATTTTGATTCTCTTTTCTTTTCTATTATTATTTTGCACTTATTTTCTTAGTATTATGTGCCAATTAAATTTTAAATTTAATTAAAATTTTTATATTCCTTAGTAAAATATTTCTAATTTCTTTTTCTTCTTGTTCTTGTTCTTTTCTTTTTCTTCTTCTTCCATTTTTTTTTTTTTTTCTTTTTCTTTTTTGTTGGTATTATGTATATTGCCTACCTGTTGTTTCCTTCGTAAATTATTTCTCATCAAAATGCTAATCGGCCTAATGTAGGAGAATTCCACTTCATTCAGTTATTGATTCACAAAAAAGGATTTTTTTTTTTTAGGATTTTTTTTAAATTTTTTTTTTTTCTTTTTTTCTGTTCCTTCTTTATATAAATTTCAATTTATTCCCACTTCTTTTGAGCAGTTTTATATTTCCCTTTTCTTCTTCTTTTATTTCTCTCTTTCTTTATCTTTTTTTTTAAGTATCTCTCCTCTATAATCTCCCCTTTTTTTTTTCTTAACCTTCTTTCCCCCCCTCATCTCCATCCTTAGCCGTTTCTTGTTGCATAACAATTAAGAAAGAAAGAAAGAAAAAAAAAAAAAAAGATTCACAGATAAAGTAAAATAAAGAAAAAAGAATAAAGATGAATTTCTCTATAGTACTTTTCATTTCTTTTTTCCTTAGTTTGGTTTCTGCTGAAACTCATACTTGGTACTATAAAACTGGTTGGGTTGATGCTAATCCTGATGGTTGTTTCGAACGTAAAGTTATTGGTTTCAATGGTTCCTGGCCTTTACCTAACTTACGTGTTAAATCTGGTGATCGTGTTCAACTTTACTTAATCAATGGTTTTGAAGATCGTAATACTTCTTTACATTTCCACGGTTTATTCCAAAATGGTACTAATCAAATGGATGGTCCAGAAATGGTTACTCAATGTCCTATCCCTGCTGGGGAAACCATGTTATATAATTTCACCGTTCCTGATCAAGCTGGTAGTTACTGGTACCATTCCCATACCTCTGGTCAATACGGTGATGGTATGAGAGGTGCTTTTATCATTGAAGATAAAGATGAAGATGACTTCCCTTATGAATATGATGAAGAAGTCGTTTTAACCTTGGCTGAATGGTATCATAAAACTACCGATGATTTAAATCCAACATTTTTAAATTTATATAATCCAACTGGTGCTGAACCAATTCCTCAAAATTTATTATTCAACGAAACTAGAAATAATACTTGGAAAGTTGAACCAAATAAGACTTATTTCGTTCGTATTATTAATGTTGGTAGATTTGTTTCTCAATACGTTTATATGGAAGATCATGAATTCGAAATTATTGAAATTGATGGTATTATGGTTGAAAAAAATACTACTGATTTATTATATATCACCGTTGCTCAACGTTATGGTGTTTTAATTAAAACCAAAGATAATACCGATAAGAATTATGCCATCATGACTAAATTTGATGACACTATGTTGGATGTTATTCCTTCTGATTTACAACTTAATTCAACCAATTATATCATTTATGATGAAGATAAAGATAAGCCAGATCAATATACAATTGATTCCATCGATGATTTCTTTGATGATTTCTACTTGAAACCTCTTTCCAAGGAAAAATTATTCGATGATGCCGATCAAGTTGTTACAGTTGATGTTGCTATGGATAATTTGGATAATGGTATTAATTATGCTTTCTTCAATAATTTGACTTACGCTAAACCAAAGGTTCCAACCATTGTTACTGCTATGTCTGCTGGTGATTTGGCTACTAATTCTTTGGTCTATGGTACTAATATTAATGCTTTTGTTTTACAAAAAAATGATATCATTGAAATTCGTTTAAATAATCAAGATACTGGTAAACATCCTTTCCATTTACATGGTCATGTTTTCCAAGTTATTGAACGTGGTGCCTCTGTTGATGATGATGATGATCCAGTTGCTTATAATGAAGATGATCACGCTGAATTCCCAGAATACCCAATGATTAGAGATACCGTCTATGTCAATCCTCAATCTTATATTGTTTTGAGATTCAAAGCTGATAACCCAGGTGTTTGGTTCTTCCATTGTCATATTGAATGGCATTTGGATCAAGGTTTGGCTCTTGTTTTCATTGAAGCTCCTTTGGAAATGCAAGAAACCGAATCCCAAGAATTCACTAAAGATTTTATCAACTCTTGTGAAAAGAATGGTATGAATGTTACTGGTAATGCTGCTGCCAACTCTAAAGATTATCTCGACTTAACCGGTGAAAATGTTCAAGAAAAAGCTTTACCTGCTGGTTTCACTGCTAGAGGTATTGTTGCCTTGGTCTTCTCCGCTATCGCCGCCGTCTTAGGTTTGATTGCTATTGCCGTCTACGGTATGGCTGATATCAAAGATGTCGAAAAGAGAGTTGCCAGAGACTTGGATGTTGATATCTCTCCTGAAGATGACGATGTTGAAGAAATCCACGAATCTTCTTCTTCTGACGCTATTGAAAGTAATCGTAAATAATCTCATCAAATGAATTGATGATTTTGTTTCGTATTTGGTAACAATCAATGTTATAAAAGTCATGAAAAATGTGTGTGTAATGTGAATTAACTTCTAAACATTGATGCTATGATACCTCCTTTTACAATCGATTTACTAAGCTGAAGAACTAAAAAAAAAAATTCCTAAAAAAAAACTTGTAAAATGTTGCAAAATCTAAAAAAAATACTTTACCTCTTTTATTTCTTTCTATTATTGTTATGTTAAATCTGAACGGCTCGGCTCTATAACGAATATTTCATCCCCATCCCCTACTTACTAAATTTTTTTTATGACCCCCAAGACCCCCTTTTTTATTTGCTTTTTTTTTTCTCTCTTTGACCCTTTTAAGACTTTTAATTGTATCTAGTATATAGTTGTTTAATTTTATTTTTACCCGTTATAATTTAATTGCTTGTAGTCGTCACAACCGTAATTCCTGGTTTGTGGTTGTGGGAACTGTTGTACGCTACTAGTGTCGAATCTGTCTGGATGGTAACATTCATACAACTGTAAAATATACCCCTGAGAAGGGATCCCACGTATACTAGAATTCTTTTTTTTTTGATTAGTTATACATGCATACCGAATAGATAGTGGAAATAACAGAGTTCGGGGGAAGAATCATAATGGTTTGCTGTAAGTTGAAATCAGTTCGGTTAGGGTAGTCTGATCGGGATTTATAAAGTTAAAGTTTATTCCTTTTCATTCCTTAGTCTATATCTCAATGGGAGAGAGATCGAGCGATAGCCGATAAACAGTTCTGGTCTTACTAAACTAATTCTTTAATTATTTCCATTTACACTACACTTTTTTCGGCCCGTCCTACCAGATTTAAGTTGAATTAAGCCCTAGCTCTTAAGTGAATATTCTCGAACGTCTTGTGAATTTTTGAATTATGTGAACATTTCATTAAAAATGAATTTCCGTAGTTCAAAATTCGTAAACTGAGCTGGCAAATTTTTACTGCTACCCTTTGTTTTTCTTTGAAATGGTTAGCTAAGTAACGTCAATAATGTCATTCAAAGTGCTGATCCAACCTGGAGCAAACATAGCTTTTATCTAGGAGACGATTCAAATCCTGAGTCCTGATAACGGATTTCAGCCCAGTTTAGAGAAATGGAACCGATCCCAACCCATTTATTCTTATTCTTATTATTATTATTATTATTTCTTTTCTCTATAATTTCTTTTCGGAAATACACAGGTTGATAATTATGAATTAACGTAAAGCTAATGATTAGAGCCAATAGTAAGAATCATTCAGTTAACAATTTTCAACTTCGCAGACTAATTTAGTCTCAAAAAGAATTTAGCATAATAAGTTTGAGCCCCATACAAAAGTTTTTTTTTTTTTTCTTCCGTGCGCTCAACTTTCGAGATTCAAAAGAACTAAACTTCGAAGAATCAATACTTTCTTCTTAACTACATCAACCATGTTCGAAGCTGTTTATATTGCTGATAGCAAGAATAGCCTAATATTTGAGTATCTTATCTCTCTTCAATCCCCTCATTTCAAATCTTTGATAAATATTATTAATTCAAAACAACAAGATGTCACTGATACGAGATCACCATTAATTCAAATTAATTCGGAATATTTCGTATGCTGTCATAATACTTCCAATATTATATTTTATTTATTATGTTCCAAAACAGATGAAAATCAATCAAACCCAATCTTACCGTTTGTTTTCATTAACAGATTAATTGAGGTCATGGAAGATTATTTTGGTACACCATTAGCAATTACCAAAATTGATGCTAATAACGATACTTTAACTTTATTAATAAATGACATGATTGATGATGGTATACCGCATGCAACAGATTTCAATAAATTACGTGATTTAATTCCTTTCAAAAGCTTACTATCAAGATTTTTGGGTACTGGAAACGAATTAGCAAATGCCGCTTCTCAAAAATCTTTATCCAACAACAATAGAAATTTAAATCCTATAATATCACTTTCTTCTAGTGAAATAGATTCCATTCCTTGGAGAAGAGATAACGTGAAGTATACCAACAACGAGATGTATGTGGATGTGATTGAAACTATAAATCTTATATTGAAACCAATAAACCAAAGTCGTAAACGAGACACATCAGTGTTCTCTAAGAACTATGACTCTGCATTCTATTCTACATCTTCATTTGTAAACCAAACTAAATTGATCCCTATCATGGGGACTATTAATGGTGAAATCAATTTTTTATCTCATTTAACAGGTATACCATACTTGCAAATGTTGCTAAATGTTCGAGGATTAGAGATTGAATTACCTCAATTCCATCCGTGTATTAAACTTGATAAGTGGTCGGAACAAGAAGGGAACTTATCCTTTATACCTCCTGATGGAAACTCAACTTTAATGACCTATCAAATTGATTTTGAAAGATTTAATAAAAAAGTTCAACAAGAAATGCTAGGATTATTAGAATTTGATTACCAATTTGAATTAGGTGCAAACCAAAATGAATTTGAAATTAAAGTGCTAATGAAAAATCATAGATCAGTCTCAAAATTAGAAAACGTTATTATTGAGGTAAATACCTCAAGTAATAACGAGTCAGGAGATTCTGATATCATAAATATTAAATCAAACAGAATAACCCATGGGGACTTCCAGTATAAAGGTAATGGTAAAGGAGAGTGGAATTTGCGTAATCTAACTAGTGGTATTCAACCGATTTTAAGAGGTTCGATTATTACCTCACAATTTGATGAATTCAGCTCATCATCCACCCCTTCACTCCATGAAAATCTCATTGAAGTTGAAACCTCAAACCAAAAGTCTTTGAAACCAATCAAACCAAGCTATATTAAGGTTAGTTATTCAAACAAAGGTTGCGTACCAAGTGGCTTAAAAGTTGATAGCTTGAAAATTTTAAGTGCCAAAGGCTTGGGGGATACAGTTAAACCGTATAAAGGGGTTAAGTATATCACTAAAACTGGTGACTACATTATTCGATCATGAAAAAAATAAGTTTAAATGTAAAATTTATAGATTATACAATTATACTGATGTAATTATTTTTTTTTTTTTAATTTAAATGGTCAACCGTAAATACAATATGAATTAAAGATAAAAAGATAGAAGCGTTTCGATAAAGAAAATAAGAGATAGAGAATTAAAAGGCAATTAAGAATCAAATGATGACTGCTGCAATAAAGCAGCCCTAGTATCATCTTGATTCACATCACTATTGCGTCCTAAGTTTCAATGTTGTTAATAAGACATATTCCTGAGAAAAAAAAGAATCATTGAATTTAGAACTTGTTCAAAAGAACAAGTAACATACAAACTTCAAAGTTTTAATCAGATTTCTTACTTTTCTTTAATTTTTCCTTTTGAGCGTTTTTGATTAATACATTACCGATAAATGAACCAACACCTAAACCAGCTAATAACAAAAGTAAGAATGGTAATTTAATGGCATAATCTCTTGGTAAGAAGAAATATTGTATGAAGTTACTTTCATCAACAAATGGTAATACGAAAACCCAAATAGTATAGTAAGAAAAGACTGCTGTAGCAATTGCAAGCATAGTAAGACCAATTAATTTATCACAAGCCTAATTTAGTTGTTAGTAAGCAAAGCTTATTTCAAGACCCTCATACTTGATTCACATACCATTGTATATAGTATTTGTTGTACAGTGTAGATAGATAAAAAGCTGAAAAAAAAAAAACAAAAACAATACTAAATCAGCATAAATTTTGATAGACCGCTCGTGTTGTGTATTTTCTTTTTTTTTTTACGTGTCGCTTTTGGTGATGTTTTTCTCTTGAGTTTTCGTTTCGTAGGTGGGTTTTTTATATGAGTGTCACGTGCACCCGCTTTGAACTCTGGAGAATTAACTTCGAAAACAAAAAAAAAAGAGAACACTTGGTATTTGATAGTTATGAATCACTTCTGCTGATAAAGAAATTAGTGGGAAATGCTTAATAAATTAAAGCTGAGAAAGGCTCCGCTCTCACTCAGCTCGGTTTCAAATGTCATCAAAACTGCCGGTGTGTCAGATCTTTCACCCGCCGACATCAATTCAAAGCATATTGATGTTACTACTATAAATCAATTAGGTATACCTAAAAACTCTATAGTGGCAGTTACTTATGACCCAGTTCAGTCTCTTCTAGCAGTGGCAACCACTGATAATCAAGTAAGAGTCTATGGTCAACATATGGTCGAAGTTGTTTTCGAATTCAAGTCTGCAACCCCAATTTCAGCATTGAAATTTATTAAAGGGGTTTACTTGGTTTGTATTCAACCGCTATCTGGGAATATCATTGTGTTGTCTTTACATACCAAGCAGGTCTTAACCACCTATTCACCACCAGGTAAAATTCAATCAATTGAATCAGATCCTTCGCTTGATTTTTTAATCATTGGTTTAATGAATGGTCAGTTACTTTTTTACGATGTCGATAGAATGTCTTTGACACCTTTTAGAGTGGACAACTTGCAAAAGCTTATTTTGCCAAAATATAAAATGTCACCAGTTATAGGAATAGAATGGAATCCAAGAGATGTAGGTACTATTTTAATTACTTATTCACATTGTGCTATATTATACTCAATAACTTCCGGGTCAATTAAATCTTCCTTTGTTTATAAATTAAATAAAGGTGATAAAGGTTATGAGTATTCAAATTTTGTTGCAAATGGTGGTAAGAAGAAGATATTTGGATCTTCAAAAGAAATTATACCTGAAGTAATTGAATCTCATTTTCACCCAAATGGTTTGCATGTTCTTACGGTCCACAAAGATAATACTTTAGCCTTCTGGGATGCAAATGACGAAACATTGTTAGAAGCTAGAACGATCTTGGATACCGGCTTACATAAACAAAATTCGATTTCTTTGGAACCCCCAACTGATGGTTTTGCATCAATTTCAAATGTCAGGTGGATAGCAGGAAATGACCCAGAGATGACTCAATTAGTTATAAGTGGTGGTGACTGTACTCGTGGTAATATCCTAAGTGTTCTTGATTTTGGTTTCACTTTGAAGTATTCCATGACTTCCCATGAAAAACAAGGTGAATTTTATGCCAACCCTCAAGGCCAAAGTATTATTCCAGTAACTTTTTATGACCAAGACGAAGAAAAGGGCCAAGGTGAATTTATCGAAAAGATTGTTCCTGTGTGTGGTGAAGCTCAACCTTATTTTAATGGTAACCATAATCCTAGTTTTTTGATGTTATTAAGTAATATTGGTGCATTGTATATCATAGAATATTCCGTCTTTGGGACTGCTCAAACTGGTGGTAGTGATTTGGGTCGCTTAATATTACCTCCATCTCTTTCATTTGTGAACCCGCCCGTCATATATTCTTCTGTTCAGCTAGTCAAAAGACCCGTTTGGTATGGTATCGTATCAGCCAGAACAGGTGCCAGCTCTAAGTCAAAACTACTATTAATCGGTGGTGCTGCTGTTAGTCATAAATCTGCCCCTCGTCCTATGGGTTATAATGATAATTTGAGAAGTATCTTAATTACAGGTCATGAGAATGGTCAAATCAGAATGTTGGATATATCCAGAGGTGAACACCAAGAGCCGGAAAGCATTCTACAAATTAGTATGAAAGAAACGTTATTTGATAATGGTGACCCAAAATCTTTACAAATTGTAGAAGTCTCATGTGCATTCGAAAGCAGAGAAATGCTTGTTGGTTTAGCTAATGGTAATGTTGTAATTTCAAAATTTGGTAAGGTTCCAAATTCTAATCAACCACCTGCTAGTGGCCAGGATTACCGTGATTGTCCAACTCAACATCAAAGCGGAGATGCTAAGATTATCAATATAAAACACAGAATCCTGGGTAGCTTTGCAAGTAGCTCAACTTTCTTACCTTGTCATATACTTCAGATAGACGGACATGATGAGATATCCTGTTTAAAAATGAGTGATATTGGGTTTGCTGCTATAGCTTATAAATCAGGTAAATTGGTTGTTTGTGATATTTCAAGAGGTCCAGCAGTTATCTTTAATGAAGAATCAGTTAGCAGATTCGTTCCAGCTGCCCCAGGCGGAGGTTCTATTCATATCACTACTATGGAATTTTCAATCATGGAATATGCACAGGATGGGTACTCATCTATTATTTTAATGGTTGGTACTAACGGTGGTGGTAACTTGATTTTGTTTAAGATTGTCCCTCAAGGTAATGGTGGATTTAGTGTTGACTTTACCGATAAGACCGTTAATCTAAATTATAGAATGTTAGGGAATGAAGATCCGATCTCTTCCAAATTAGACCAAATCATTCCTATCAATTCAAAGACTGGTGAATCAGCTGTCGCCACTCTTGATGTCTTTCAAAGGTTAGCAACGGGTCTTGTTATTCCCGGCTTCATAATCACGGGATCTCATAGAGATATACGAGTCTTAAAATTACCTAAAACGAAGCTTTCTCATAAGGTTGTTGATGATGAATGCTTGCGGTGTGGTATAATTAGGGTGCGTGACAAAGGTATTGTGCTAGCAACTTTAGTGAAGACTGGGTTTATTAAATTTTCTTCTTTGCCATCTTTGAGTGATATAACTGATATAAAGCTTCCAAAAGACGTTTATAATAGAACCAAGGAGGCGTTGGAGTCAGGTGTTGCATCTAAATCTGACATATTGGCGAATGGTGAGATATTCGTTAGACTCAGTGAAACAGAATTGGTTTCTTTGTGCTCCTCTCACGATGATAGTAAACTTCGAAAATTACATAAAGAAGATAAGAGTACGGATTTACTATTCAATGAAAATGCAGTAATTCCACCAAGACCTTCAGTTAGTGCCTTGCAATGGGCTAAGGGTAATAGTAAATTTACTAGCACTGAAGATTTGGCTTTCTTGATCGCTGGTCCTAATAGAAAACCCGCTAAACATCCCGAAAGTAGGTTAGCACATAATATAAGTCCTGAAGCTAACCCTCAACAAGGATATGGATTTGGTGGTTCTGGAAATGATTCTCTGAAACCCGATCCAAATGATCGTGGATATAAAGAACCTGTGCGAAAAGGAACCGCAACTTCCAATCCATATGCTATTCCAACTGCAGGTAGTTTTATGAAATCAGTGCAAACTGGGATAGAATCCGTGGAAGAGTCTATGAACGGATATGCCAATAATATGAGTGAAGCTATGACTGAAGGTATCGAAGGTCAGAAAAAGTCAATGTATGGTGCAGCTTTCAAGAGTAAGTTTGGCTTTTGAATGTTTGTTTTAGTATATATATATTTCAATACAAATATAAACTTTCCAAGTAATAGTTTTTTTATTACAGCAGATATATGCTTACAATATATAGCTTGAATTTATGTAGGTTTTAAAGCCATCTATCTCATGACTAGGACACAAAGATTTCAATCTAAAGTAAGTTTCGTGATGCTAGAGCATATTAGTACTTTTCATGTTGATTTTGCAGAAAGGTAAAAACATACAGTGTAAGGACATAATTTAGTACACTCTTCTGTGAGAGCCCGAATGTAGTAACACACACAATCTGCATCAGCGTTGAAGCATTTGCTTAGTTTTTCGGCTACTAACGTGTGGCATCTAATGTAATTAGTTGTTTCCTAAGGTTTGTTAGAAAGATGAAAAGTATGTATTTTCAATTGTAAGATCATACACAAAGGGGTCCAAAGTCCAAGAAATTGGCAGCTTTGGGTGGACCAGCAACGACACATCCAATAGTCAAGATAAGGTGGTAGAAGTTCATGAAGTCTAACTGTTCAGTATATATTCGACGATTCTACTTCTGGTTCTGAGTTTGTGGTTTAGTGAAATGGGTATTCAGTTTCTTATGATTTACCCGTAGTTTTACTTTTTTTCTTTGGTATTTGAAGGTTTTCGCCATAAAACTTTATTTGTGTAATAGTCGAGTTACAAACTCTTTGCTATAAACTATCGTGTTTTCATGAAGCTGTGAAAACTTATGTTGATCCCGCTTAAAGCTAAATACTATTTTTGCATCTTTTATACAGGTTAAGAATGTGAGGATGTCCGGGTAACCTATGTGACTCATGCTCTGTATAAGTTTTTCACGATGACACACTAATTTTCGAAAACGGGTAATTGGATTTGGCGCGGTAGGCAATCTCTGAAAATTCCTATCGATGAAAAAAAAAAAAAAAATTATAAAAGGAGATAATTCTCCTTGAAAAATTTTTCAATTTATTAATAGTTTTCTTCTCTATTAAATTTTTGGATTAATTATATTTCACTTCAAATTAGACAAAAAAAAAGAAAATACATTATGTCTAAAGGAAAAGTTTGTTTGGCTTACTCTGGTGGTTTAGATACTTCCGTTATCTTAGCCTGGTTGTTAGAAGAAGGTTATGAAGTTATTGCTTTTTTGGCTAACATTGGTCAAGAAGAAGATTTTGAAGCTGCTGAAAAGAAAGCTTTAGCTATTGGTGCCACTAAATTTGTGGTTGTTGATGTCAGAAAAGAATTTGTTGAACAAGTTTGTTTCCCAGCTATCCAATCTAATGCTGTCTATGAAAATGTTTACTTGTTGGGTACCTCGTTAGCTAGACCAGTCATTGCTCAAGCCCAAATTAAAGTTGCTGAAGAATACGGTTGTTTTGCTGTATCTCATGGATGTACTGGTAAAGGTAATGATCAAGTTAGATTTGAATTATCTTTCTATGCCTTAAAACCCGACGTTGTTGTTATTGCTCCATGGAGAGATCCAGAATTTTTCAACAGATTCGCTGGTAGAAATGCTTTGTTGGAATATGCTGCTGCTAAAGATATCCCTGTTGCTCAAACAAAATCTAAACCATGGTCAACTGATGAAAACTTGGCTCACATCTCTTTTGAAGCTGGTATCTTGGAAAATCCTGACACTACTCCTCCAAAAGATATGTGGAAATTAACTGTCGATCCAACTGATGCTCCAGATACTCCAGAAGATTTCTCTGTTGTTTTTGAAAAAGGTTTACCTGTAAAATTAATCTTAGATGGAGGTAAGAAAACCATCACTGATCCAGTTGATTTATTCCTTGCTGCCAATGCCTTAGCTAGAAGAAATGGTGTTGGTAGAATTGATATCGTCGAAAACAGATTTATTGGTATCAAATCTAGAGGTTGTTATGAAACCCCAGGTTTAACTATCTTAAGATCTACCCATATTGATTTAGAAGGTTTGACCTTAGATCGTGAAGTCAGAGCTATCAGAGATCAATTTGTTACCCCTAGTTACGCCAAGTTGTTATACAATGGTATGTACTTTACTCCTGAATGTGAATACGTCAGATCCATGATTGCTCCATCTCAAAAAACTGTTAATGGTGTTGTTAGAGCTAGAGCATACAAAGGTTCTTTGTCTGTTTTAGGTAGATCTTCAGACACTGAGAAGTTGTACGATGAAACTGAATCCTCTATGGATGAATTGACTGGATTCTCTCCTGAAGATACCTCTGGTTTCATTGCCGTACAATCTATTAGAATTAAAAAGTATGGTGAGGCCGCTAGAGAAAAAGGACAACATTTAACTTTGTAAGCCTACTTTAGAAAAGTATAACTAAATAAAAAACTAAAAACACTTGTAAAACAAATAATGATTCTTCAATGATTTCTTAACACATAGTATTTAATAAAGATAAAAATATATACGTAATTACCTATAGATATTCATTTTTCAGACTACATGTTATTGAGAATTAAAAATTAATGTATTAAATATTAAAAATTAATGTTGATAATTATTTAAAGATAGAAAGCCAACCCCGCAAATTAGTCTTTCACTCATCATACTCATCCTCCTCCTCGAAATCTAAAATGAGCTCGTCTTCAATATCGTATTTTTCACCAACTAGAGATTTGACTGTGAAAGAAATTTGGTCAAGTCTTTTATAAATCAAGTGTGACAACAATAATGCTACTACGTTCAACTGGCCATCAGCACTGAACAACCTCTCAAAGTCTAAGTTATCAAGAAGAGTATCCCCACCAGAATTGCCTCCATTGTCATTTACTCCAGACGTGTATAGTCTTTCACTAACTGACACTTTATTTATTCCCCATTGTTTTCGTAAAATCTCGAGGTGCTTTATGGACAAGTTTGCCAGCACAATTTTTGGTAATGAGTTTTTAGATCTTAAGGACTCAGAAGACATGTGTACCAAGGAAAAAACATCTGCTGTCAAATCCAAATTGGACCAACCAGCTCTACCAATTATATGATCCATCCATGTATTAGTATCCTCCACCTGGTCAATTATTCCAAAGACTAGAAAGTACAACTGAACTATATCATTAATCAATGAATGGAGCTTAACGTATCTATCTTGAGGCCACTTTCCATAGAGAGGAACTTCATACTGAATTGGTTTCATGAGACCTCTCACTTTTGCTAAAGTCAATAGGATTTGCCTAAACTTTTCCACTAATAAATCGTGCCTAGCTGCAATGTGAACCGATGGATCTCTTAACCGCTGAATGCATAATTTTGTAACATTGCAATGTAAATCTCCAATACTCTCAAGTGCATTGGCCAAAGTCTTTCTAACAGCAGCTTTACTACTATTCACTCTTGGAATGACTGTAGCTAAGAATGCAACAGCTAACCCGATCACAACACTTACAAATCGAGTGATTCCCGGGCGTAACCCAAAACCAATATTAGCCAGATCACTATAAGTATCTACCCAACTAGTGCCTAAGGTTAAAATTGGAGTTACGGCAACAATAATCGACGGCATAGCTGTAGCATGGATTGCAAAGTGCCTATAGTATGACAAAAAGAAATAGATTACGGCTGTAACAACAACATAGCCATAGTAATTTCCATGACCTTTACCAGTGGAAATGTACCAACCAACTAATCCAACAATAGTACCAAAGAAAGTGTACAAAACTTTACAAAAAAACATATAGATTGTTTCTGCAGAATACTCAGCAGTAGAGACGGCACAAACAATCGGTAACCAAATTAATCTATTATTAAAATACCAAGAAGCAGTAGTACGACAAAAGTATGGAATACAACAAATAACAACAAGACCACCGACACGGATCCAGAACCATAGATGTTCATTCATAATCTTTGTATTGTAGAAATTGACGCATATTTTTCCTATTTTTATATACATATTTGATGGTGGCAATGCATCAGGGTCCCTTGATTTGACGTGATTATCGAGGAATTGTCTAGACGAGTCAGTTGGATCTTCGCGATTATTGTTCACAAATGTAGCAGCATGGACGTATTTTGATTTCGTAAAGTAACTAATGAATTCAGCTTTAGGTCTTGATTCGTCGATTTCAAGAAATAAGTTTATAATTCCAAGTAATTCCTTACCCTGTTCCTGAACGATGTGGTACAAAAGCGAGGACTGACTAACAAAAGTCAAAATAGTTTCTTCATTTTTATGTGAAGCTTTCATTAAATCTGCTTGTCTCCGTTCAGCATTACGTAAGAATTGAAGGCTGTCTTGTAATTTTTGTTTTGCAGCAACGATTTTCTCGTGATTTTCTTTTTGTGCTATTTCACTTTTACGACGCAACATTGGAATGAAGTAGCTATATGTTCTATATGTGTTTGCAGCTGAAAGCCAATCCAGGATTGCAGTGAAAGCTTCATTGGAACAATCCATAATTGGGTTAAAAACTTCTTTGATGATTTCAGCAATACTATCCAAATCAGCCAAAGTAACACGCTCAGTGGGGTCTTGACTTTCAAACCTATTCCTTAAATCAGTCATTCGTTTCTTATTCTCAACTTTCCCAACTTCACAATATGCTTCTCGCAAAGTTGATAAAAGCTTACTATTCCCAGAGGCAAAAGCTATGCTCGAAACACTACCTTTACGTCTCAAACCAGGAAAAATGTTAGCTGCTGTGTCTTTTCTTTCAGAGAGTAATTGATAGAAATATTCAAACCCAGCTGTTATACTAATGAGATTCTTCAAGCGAGAACGGAATTCACCCATATGACCTGCATCAAATCTTCCCCAAGATATCTCTATTCTAGCAGTTGTCACAAACAAATCGAGCAGAGGTATTTTGAGTCTAAGTGCAGTTATGTCCTTTGGAAATTGATTGAAATTGCCAAGATTGTCAGCAGATGGTTTAAGTGTCCTAAGGAAGCGTGCGTTACATTTATTGGCTTTTCCAAGGGCCTTTAAAATACCACCGGATCCATCGAAATATTTATAGTTTGAGGTGAAAGGAAAAATAAAAATTCCATTAAAAATTCTGAAAGCAAAAGCAATACCCATGGGTTTCAAAATCACAAAGGGAAGATCTGTAGGAAGGAAAATGGGAATCATCACATTATAAGAGCATTGAATAACAAGCATAATCGTACCACTTACAAATGGTAAACGCATAGCAGGATGAAGCCCTTCCAATAATCCAAAGGTAGTCAACCCTATAATCAAAGTGAAAATATAAATCACAGTTGTTCTAGTTTCCAAATAACGACCGGAGAAAAACACAAGCAGCATACAGTCACTAGCATTTTCTACGATACAAATATGTTCACTAATCAATTGTGCTAATATTGTCTCTTCTGTTGGCCATCCTCGTATTTTAGTAGTAATGGCCATTGCAACAACAACAAATAACCAAGCCCAAACCATGAAAAACCCACATCCCAAAGTGATTATTATATTTAACGACACCAGCTGGCCCCCCGGTGCCACTATAAATCCAATAATTTGAAGTAAATAAGCCCCTGCACCCAACCAATTACTAGTTCTTGGGATAACACAGATAAAAACTGTAACCCAGACTTGGAAAAAAGTACTGAAAGCAACTTTGAATGAATTAAAATCAAGATGGTTCAAAAACCAACCTGGTCTAAGGGTATCCAAATATTTACGCCATACGGGAGTTCTTTTCGATACTGACTCCAGGGTTAATTCGGTCTGAATATCTGAATCCTTGTAGACGTTGAACGGTTCAGGGGTACGCTGTTTTTTTTCTTGTTGTTCATCTTGATGTGGTTCTACACCTGGTTCATCTGTTTCATCGTCTACCGAATTGTTATGGTGTTTTTCATTTTCATTGTCCGGGTTATATCCTTCAGGATACTCCATGGATGACCTTGAAGTAATTGAACTTGAGGAATGGACAGAATTGCGGTCAGAAGTCATAAGTTGAATTGGTGGTTATTATACAAATTTTATCTAAATGGCATGCCATTTTGATAAAGTCCTGGTTATTTATACATTCACAACAATTTATAATTCTAAGGATATTTTGTAGACATTGCGCCTGCAAATGGAACTTTCATATGTTTACCTTTCTTTTTTTAATGCTGATTCAGCCGATTGCTGTATAATCGGCCAGCTTTAAATACTTATTCTGGACCGATCACCGGGACGAATGGTTTGGGACGACATTTTGCGGCAGCCCGCGACATTGTGTGACAGGTTTACCTTTAAGTCAATTTGTTGTTCCATTCAGTTAACTTATCCAAATATTCCGGAACGTTTTTCCCTATTAACTTAACGGGAATTGAACGTTTGGCCACTGGGTTAGTTTTGCTAAGTTCGTAGTGAGCATTAAGCTGGCTGATTAGTTTTCGTAAAATGATACATGATTTATTGTGCACTGGACTTTTTTCGGTCTCCTCATTTCGACCTCCATTAGGACAATTTTCCGATTCTTGCTTAATTTGACAGCCTTCAACATCCGTCAAAAATTCAATTTGATGATTATAATAATACCAACTAGTAAGCCACAATACTTTATTAAACATTGGGAATCTAAATTTGCTAGGTACACCAGTTTTTTTTTCAATTTCAGTTATCTTAAGGTGCGTTTCAAGGGAATTTAACAGTAAATAATTTCCTCCGATGACCACTGAATCATCTGGAGTATACACGGCGTGAATCCAACCGCTGGGGATGATAAATAAATCACCTTCCTGTAATGTAACTTTAAACCCATCTAACGGTTTTTGAGGTTTCCCCTTATAGCTTTTAGTATATTCACTAAACCACGTAAAGTTTTGATTAGGCTCAAGACACCAGGCTGTATACAAGAACAAGTTTAAGTCGGATGGTGGGTACATCAAGAATGTTTTTTTACCCTTACATACCGTATAGTATACGCAAGTACCGGAAAAATCAAGATGAAAATCGGTATAAGAGGATTGAACTGACATTAAACAGTATTTGGTCACTTGTGGGCGAGGTTGTTCAATTTCTCCGTAATTCCAAACTTTATCAACCAAATCGAGATCCCTCACGAGTTTGGGTCTTGAAAATTCTTTTCCCACACCATCAACTTGTGATATTTCCAATGAAATGACATTGCGTATACGGTCTCTACTTTCGGGGTCGGTGTAGAAATATTCTTTCCATTGACTCATATTCCAGCCTGGTTGAACGCCTTGCTGGGTAAGAACATCCATTACTTCAACCGGTGTATCACCCCCAACTCTACTTTCAACGAATTTAACATCAATTTCTTCTCGTGGTGCAGGTAACTTCATTCCCGTTAACTCTAGACTCGCGTTGGGGATAAGAGCTGGTTTGGGAAGTCCAGTGGTTAAAACATAATCTTTAGTTATTTGATCACTCTCTAATACATCAATATATGGATTATTTTTAACAAACTCTTTAGAATTCGCATCCGGCTCAAAATTCAAGAAATTGTTAACATGAGGGTGGGCTGATTTATCAACAGCAAATGTTTCACCCTCGTTAAGGGCCACATAATCGATCTTCACTCTTGCTCTCTTCAGCTTTCTTCGAAATACTGACTCCCCGTGAGTCCGGTGACACCCACCACAGTGATAATACTGTAGGTTGTTGATTTCCATTCGAGTAAGTTTGGAGCAAATAGTATGGTACCATTTTTTACATATATCACATTGGATCCATGATTCTGTTTGAGAAGCCTCTAGTGATTTTGCGGTACATAGTGGACACGATTCTGTGCTCTTCATGGTCGGTTCTGGCCATCAAATTGTTAAAGAGGGTTATAAGTACCAATTGAAGTATCAACTAAGGCTAACGTTATCAGATGGTGGAGATCAAAGTGTTTTTTTTTTTTTTTTTTTTTTTTTTTTTTTTTTTTTTTTTTTTTTTTTTTTTTTTTTTTTTTTTTTTTGCACGCTTTGAGTTTTGTCTTTCTTTTTTTTTCCTTCATTTTTGGAAATCTACAGAGATTGACTCATATCGTTCCACTTGAGTTCAATACTTTATCTATTTTCTTTCATTCTTGGCCAGGCTCTTGAAACACTAAACGAGTATCTGATCATCCTTGGTAACCATTTCTAGACTATGTTGAAGTTAAACAATAAGTTGCAGAGACAAGCGATCGTAAGACTAAGGCAAACCCTAGGGTATCGGTTCAGAATAACTGGACCGATTCGACGTCTTTCTAACACGCCAATATCATTCAATACAGAACAACCTCAATCGTTTCAAACAGCTTCAGAGCAACAGAAAGTGTTTCTTCAGGAATATAAAATTAGGTCTTCTTTGGAAAGACTCATTTATCATTATGCCCTGAAACCTTTGCCCAAGTTTTCTATCAAGGCATTGTATGAACAATCCCGAAAGTTATCAGAACCCTTCATCTTACAAAATGCTAGAGATACAATTGAAGCATTACTCGCTTACAATGCTAGAAGACTTAAGGAATTCAGGAACTTACCGTACTTGGTTATGTTGAACCCTCTGATTTCTGAATCTTATAATATGTATTTAAAATCAATGTCGGCTTTACTCAATGCCTCTTTGAATCCTCCACTCACCGTAGAGGATAACGTTAAGTTTAAGACAGAAACTCTCGATGCATTTGTTGATATCCATGCTGATACTTTACCCAGTTTATCGAAAGGTTTTAATGAAGTTATCCATTTAATGTCTGTTGACCAAATCAAGCAATTCTTGGATGTGCACTTGAAAGAAAGGATTAGTATGCGGTTAATCGTCCACCAACATATTCAACTCTCGGAGTCATTAGCAGACCTGGACGTTTTTGAAAAGGGTGGTGACTTCAATGGGGTTATCAAAAATCTCAATATTCTGGATATTGTAAAGAAAAATGCTGAATTGGTTAATGATATTTGTTTGATGAAATACGATACATCTGTTGCAATAAAAATTGACCATAATCTTTATCCAACAAGTTATTGGAGTAGACGTGATCCACCTTTACAACTTGATGAAAAAACTGGAGATATTTACTTCCCATACATAGAGTATCATCTTGATTACATTTTCATGGAATTATTTAAGAATGCATTCCGTTCACATGTTGAAAATCAAGTGACGGATCCAGTGCAAATTACTGTTTCAACTTCTACAAATCCATCTTATCTTGAACTAAGAATTCGAGATAAGGGTAAAGGTATACCTCAAAGTACGTTGGATCATATATTTGATTACTCTTTTTCTACATATGAGTCAAATGAAGGTGAAGCCTATAAAACTCTCAATGTACCACCTGGACTAGGTGGTAATACGGTTGCAGGAATGGGTTATGGGCTTCCTTTACTGAAAAACTATGTTGAAATCTTTAATGACACTTTACATGAACATTCCGATGACGAACCTAGTGTTAAAGGTCTGTTATCAGTACAAAGTTACTATGGCTGGGGGACTGATGTATATCTCAAAACCGTAGGTGTATAATCAATAATCATTTATATTATTTATTAATTGAGTCATTCGTATTGTAGGACTTCTCCATTTTTTAAAAATTGGAACTCGTAGCTGATGTAATCTTATTGTAATGAAGTAATTCTATTCTTTGTTCTAACGATGATGTTCTATGCGCTATTATACTAATTGCTTGCGATTGAAAAAACTAGTGGTCATAACACTAACCTTTTTTTTTTTTTTTTTTTTCTTCTCTTGTATTTGTTCGGATTGTACTTTTTCTTTTCCAGACATAATTTACGAAGTACTAACCAGACGGCTTCAATTACATCAATTAGCTATAAGTTAACACATTCCTTACTAAAAATACCTCCTCCATTCTCCCCTTTAATCCCCAGAGTACTCTCTTTCACTTAAAGCATTGGTCGGCGTGTTATGGGAGAGCCAATGTTTGAGGCAGCTCAATTCGACTACCTGTCGACAGGTGATACTATTCATGATAGCCCAATGCCAATTACTTCCTTTCCGGTGATCAGACTAAGTAAGACAGAGCTCAATAGAGAACTACAACCTATTTTGATCAATAGTGACGCTGGCGAAAGTAATACAAACTTGTGTACCTACTTCAAAATTATTATTGATAATTTCTATTTTCAAAACGAAAATGACGAAGGTACTAGCAGTAATTATCATCACCTTTCAATCTATGCCCTTAAATTACTTGACCTGAATCTATTCATTAAAAACTATACATTATGTATTGGTAAAATATTGAGTCTTCTTCAATTTTTTATCGATGTTCAAAACTCTCCCGATAACCTTGGTACTAGCAAGGCTTTACAGCAAGAAAGTAAATACATGAAGGAATTCTTATGCATTACTCTTTTGTTACTCCTCAAATTGAAAAATGCACCCAGAAATAGCCTTTTAAGTGAAAATGGAACCGAAGCATACGTAGAAAGCAATTTCAGCTCTATTGATACTGAACCACTATTTCAGACGTTGGTTAATTTAAACTTCATAACAATTATTGGAAATCTCATATCCGCACACATTACCCACTCTGAAGCTGACCACGCTTCATTCGTACTTTTGAAATTTTGTGGTGATATCATGTTCGAATATTTGTACCATGTGGTCCTATTATCAGATCAAGAATTTTATAATTTGACTAACCAGACTAAGTTAATCCCTACCCTAATTAAGGACTTACTTTCAAATGAAAATTTTAACAACTATGACATTGATGGTGATGATTTCGAAGATGAAGATAAACTTATTGCTTATGAGGAATTTAAACTACTTCTTTTCATGAACGAACAATACTTAATGAAGTCTTTCAGTACTAAAGACATTCCCAATAAAGTTTTTGAGGGTTTGATAAGTGCATCCAATAAAGAACCGGATGAAGAGATAGGTCCTTCTGCTAGCAGTCTATCAGGGTTCATCAACTTATTGGTTTATCATATCAATAGAGAAGAATCTCATATTATAAAGATATTAATTCTTAAATTCCTCTATTTGGTATTCACAACCTCTTACACTACAAAGTTACCCTATGTCAATGACTTGAAAATATTGGTTGATATTTTTATCCGTGAATTAAATGATCTTGACTACACTGACGACGCTACCGATGAAAATAGAATTCTTATCATTACTTACTTGAAAGTCATGTACCCGTTGTTAATGTTCTCTCAATTGAGTGAGCTTCAACAGGGTTATAAAGTCAATGAAATCTTGGAGCTACTTCGAAACTTGATTCTTAATGCTGATACCGCATCTTCAAAAAAATCTCCAAGTAAAGATTCTTCTGATAGTCGCCAAGAGAATATCATTGTCAAACTCTCCATGAAGTGTCTCTCTGTTTCTTGGTTGAAAAAGAAAAAGAAATCTAATTCACCAAGTTCGGACTCATCTGATGCTAGCACTCATGTTCCAAGCTTGCCGGCATTTGACACTAATGGGAAGAACTCTTCTACCTCCTCTTTGGAAAGCAAACTGAACTTGACGGAATCAAATGAGCCTAATACATACGTGGAACAGAATAGTTCCTCTGATTCGTTGGCTGCATCCTTCACTAGAATTGCATCTGTTAGAGCATCAAGCACAAATGACTATCATAAACATACGACCCTGCATAACCTTGGTACAGCTCCATCTAATGAAAGCCAAACAGCATCAATTATTGAGAACAATGGTAATCTATTCCTCCAGAAATCAATGTCTAACTTGAATATCAACAAATCTAATGAGGCTAGGAGTCCAAATCTATTAAATTTGCCTAAAGAATACTTGAAGGATAAACCTTTGCCTCCTGTTTATGGATTCTATAATGGGAATGGATCTAATGCTTCATCTTTATCATCCATATCTTCATCAAATTCCTTGTTCAAGAAAGCATTGAAGAAGAAGGCTCCGCCTCCACCGCCTCCCCCTCATAAAAACCCTTCAAACAATTTAAATGTACTGTATCAACAGTTTAAAGACAGCAATTCTAGAGCTGCTCCACCACCTCCTCCTCCAAGACGCAGGCGTTAATAACTTTCAGATTGATTTATCTGAAAACAAGTCACTACTTATTCTATTTTTTTTTGTCACCTTGGTGTTTGATCTGTGTATTCATCCCATCTTCCATTTGGGTATCCGACCTTTCTTTCTTAATCTTGTTCTTATTTTCGTTTTTATCTTGCGTTCGTCATTTTTTTTCCTTTTCTGATATCTATTTCCCAGGTGGATCTATTTAATTTTTAATTTAACCCTAATACTACCATTCGTAATTGTTTTACATTTACATAAAAATAAACTATTACTGTTGATTTACCAATATATAAAAAGTATAAATTATATTACATCGTTATATCTTCTTTGAAGCTTAATACATCGTCAAATCTTAATCCGTTAATCTCAGTCCTCGTGTAAGAGTCTAACTCTTTATTAGTGGTGTTTGCATCTTCGTCGACCTCAAAATCATTTGATGCGACTAGTATCAAACCTCTAGATCTTATCAAGGGGATCAATTTAGGAACTAGATTCAATAAGTGGATGGACGTAATTAATCCAATCAAATTATTGTTGATAGTAAAGTTAACAGCTTCTTTTATTGATCTTATTGTTAATTCTTGGTCATTAGCAAGAAGTCTGTCTTTACGCACCTTATTTTTTGAACTATCGGAAATAGACAATGGAAAGCCACCAGCTGAATCGTCTTTCAAAGCATCAAGCATTAATCCATTAGTAGTACGAGACTCAAATTCATTCTTAGAACTATTGTACACAACACCATTCATGATTAAGAATACCGGGAAGTTTGGTTGTTTCCAATTAAGAATCTTACAAACTAACGAATTCGATGATAAGAAAATAATTGATCTAACCGAACTAGGTCCGTATTTAAGCTTCAGCGATCTAATGTGATTGAAAACATCATTTAATGTGAAATCAATGAAGCTGTTCAAGTTCAGTTGAATATTAACAACAAATGGCAAATTCTCTAATTCGTATAAAGAAGGGAAGATCAATTCTAAATTCAAATTGATCTCCACATTAAGTATATCCAACAAAATATCTAAAGGTAAATAGATGATTTTCAACAACTTTTTTATTAAGGGTAACTCCGCCTTGGTCATTTTAGATAAGTCATGAATCACTTTTCTGTAATCGAATAGGCTATCAGTCATTGAATTTAGTTGCTCAAGAGATAAGTTTGGTAAGTATAAATCTATATTTTCAGTCACTGGAATAGACCAATGTGGACAAACAACGGGAGTACCATCATTTAACAAACAGATTTTGATTCTTAAGTATTCACCTGATAAGGATGTAGCGGTAACAAACGAAGACGAGGTACCGTTACCCGAAATTAGTTCTGTTGTTGAGGTAACTGTGTTAATCATATTATTTCCGTTTGCATTACTTGTGACATTATTTTGACTGTTACTGTTATTGTTATTACCTTTTCCAGTTTGTAAACTCGAGGGAGAGAGAAAGTTAGTTGGAGATAAACCACCAGCTGCATTGAGCTTTAAAGTTTGGTTATTTTTAACGAAATTAGTTGAAGACTTCCAATAAGTATCGAACTTAGAAGTTTCCAACAAATTACCAGAAAATGGGAAAATAACCTGATAGTTGAATTTTAACTCTCCAATATTTCTAAGTCTCAAGTCAAACAAGGGTAATTGGATAGAACTAATTTCAGGGGATGAAGTGTCAATTTGGGAAAATGCCAATGCTGTAGTCTTGGCAATTAGCCTAGTACCGAATTTAGGGAATATTTCAAAATCTATTCTAAATTCATTAAGAGAATCCATATCAGTTTGGAAGATGCATTTGTTATTACTTTTGTTTTCATCAGCTACCGGTAATAATATGTTTCTGGGGACGATATCCGAGATATTAGAAGTTAACGTTATTCTTCCGGGCTTTAAGTCGGTAGTTGAGTTGAAGAGGTTTATGAAATCAGAGTCATTCGAGAAGATCAATTCAATTAGAACCTTTTGCTCTAAGAAGTTATGACCATACCTCCTTAATGGTAAAATAGGAGGAGGCAACTGGAGATGAGGGATTGATTCCACGTTGCCCTTTTCAATACCACCGCTGTCTTCCGAATCATCACCTTCGTCCAAGATGGACATAGCAGCACCATCCTTATTTGAAGCATCTTCCAGAGAAGAAGAAGAAGTAATACTTGTTCTCCCATTCAGTGGTGTTGGCGAAAGTATAGGAAAATTCGTGTTTCCAAATGCATGTCTATAATAAGTTAATAGTTGATTTAGCACGTCTATATGGCCCTCCACAACGCAATAGTACAAGACGTTGTAACCATCCTCATCAATAATATTGAGTTTGGCACCAACTGTAATCAATTCTTGAGTAGTCTTTACATGACCTTCCAGTGCTGAATAAAACAAGGGTGGCCACTTATTTAATCCATCCAACTTGTTTACATCTGCTCCGTATTGTATTAAAAGCTTGATTAATTGGTGATGACCTGATCTGGCCAATACATGTAATGGTAATAGCCCTTCGACATCTTGTTGGTTGACTAATGCTGTATTGGGATCACACGAAAATAGGAGGAATTCAACAGTTTTAAAATCACCAAATTTACATGCATAATTAATTGGTAAATATTGCAATTTAGAGTCATCAAGTTCAGGGAAACAATTACTACCCATTTGGACTAATTTCTTGATAACCTCAAAATTTCCATGCTTTATAGCTAACAATAAAGCAGACATCGATTCATTGTCTAGATCATCAATATGATTTTTAGGAAAAGATGGTAGTACGATGTTAAGTAAATCCAATCTATTATTTTGAGACGCGTAATGTAAACAGTTGCGACCATTAAAATCTTTGCATATAAGTAGTCTTTGTAACGTCTTGTCGGATACTTCCTTTAAAATGTATTCAACGATGAATTTTCTCGAATGGTTTATACTATCAGTTGAATTGAGTACCTTAACACCATTATTTATTAAAACGTGCTGACTGCTTTCATGTGTAGAAGCAGGAGGTATTGAGCAACACTCGTGTATTATATTCTTATTGCTATTGAAGTCGTCACTTATAAAACCAAAATCTAGTTGATGATTGATTAATTTGAGGAAGGATTCTAAGAAATTATCGGAAATTTTCAAATTGGTAATTGATAATAGGAAAATCTTAGAAAGCTTGAACGTCTCGGCGCTGTTAAAGCGAATAGGCAATGTCTCTCTAATTTCATCCTTATCCACTCCATCCGTCACTTTTCCTTTCACTTCCGTGTCGATTTTTGATGGGCTTCGCACCTTATCTATCCATCTACTTAATACTGATAAATCAGTATCTTTAATAGTTGCAACATTGACAAAACTAGAGTACAATTCATCGATTTCATTATTTTCCACATTGGCAATAGATCCATGTCTAGAGGAGTTAAAATTATTAATCAGACCATGTCTTTCAGGATCTTCAGAATGGACATTTGAATTAGAACTGGTACGAGAAAATACCGGTTGTTGTGAGGGTTGTGATTGTTGTTTAGCAGCAAAAATACCCGTATAGTTATCTAAAACAGAGTAATCACCATCCATTATGGATTCGAGATCGAATAAAGATTGAGTAACCAAATCACTTAATTCATTTATTTCGTTCTTATGAAAGACGGGTTGAACACTAACAGCAGTTGAAATAAATAATTCTTTGGTATGAGATTTTGATCTTTTATCCCATTTTTTAACAACTTTACTAAATCCAGTTTCGTTAAGTTCTATAAATTGTTGTAATCTAATAAGATCTTGATGAATTTTTTTAAAATTTTGATACAAATTTAGATATGAAATGGAATTTTTAAAATTTGCACTCGAATTATGATGATTATTAATATTTTCTGTATATTGAATTGATTTTGAAAATAATTCATCTCTTTTCATTATTAAAAGATCTAAATTTACAGCTAAATTAGCTTGTTTCTCCAAATAAAATGAATTAACTTTATCTAATTCTCTTTCAACCCTAAAGAAAAATGAAGCTTTATTTTCTTTTAATGTTTGTTGAATCTCATCTTGTGATAATGGTGCATCTACTCCATTCTTAGAAGCAGTAGCAGGTTTGGCTAATTGTTTAATTAACTTTTTCAATGCCTTGTAATCTATAAAATGACCGGAATATTCAGGTAATTCAAGCTGCCTCGAGGCAAGGTATTTCCCAAATTTCATTGTAACTTCTTTTAAGTTGACAAACTAATTTTTGAATGAATCCAAAAAAAGATGAAAACAAAATGAAAAAATTGAATAAAAGAAAAAGAACAACTAAAGTGGAATTAATCTTCAATTTGAATTATTTTCATTAATTAATATCAAATAAAGTAAGATTCGTTTTTTCTACCTCTGCGTGTTTGGTCTCTCTCTATATATTGTTAGCCCGCTGAGATATTTTAATCTGCAAACCACGTGGATTGGGCGCGACAGCACTAAAAAAAAAAAAAATACAAGATAAAAATAAGTAGCAGAGGACGCGTGTACGGGTTTTTGGCCAGCTTTTTGGTGTAAGGATCTTTCTTTGGTAATTACAACCCGTACACCTTCTCTGGCTCGACATACTATAGCTTTCATTTATGAAGTGGGACCTACTTTATTGGTGATTAAGTAAATTTTACTTTGCATTATACTCTATATACTAGTTGTTAGATAATTGAAATCAGTAATAAGAGAGGATAGAAGAATTATGGGGGGGGGTGAAATGAATGATATAATTGATCGGATCGTAAACAAGAATAAAAAAAAACAATATGAAAACATGTCACATTCCACTTAAGCTTTGATATCTTTGGCTTTATCAAAGTATTCTTTGAATTTATCGGCATTTTCTTTGGAACCAAATCTGATGGCAAGGGTTTGAGCTTCTGGTTCACCTTCTGAGATATCAGCGGTAACGGTATAAACCCAAGATCTATCAGAACCGATATTTGGTTTTAATTCATATTCTGGAGAAATTAAATGATTGGCACAAATTTTTAAAGTTTTATCTCTTCTCATTAAAATTCTAGTTTTACCAGATTCTTTATGTTTTAAAAATTTAGCATCACCAGTACCTCTTTCTTTCCATTCTTTAGTATCACCGTGAAATCTAAATAATTTAGCACGAACTTTAAATAAAACATCTTCACTTTCTTCATTAGTTTTAACATCAACTTTTTCTAATTGAACTAACGGTTCGAAATGAACATCAGCTTCTTCTTCATCAGCACCATCTTCACCTTTTGGTGCATCTTCTTTCTTTTCTTCCTTAGATTCTGATTTATCTTCAGATTTGGATTCTTCAGTTGATTCTTCCTTTTTTTCTTTCTTACCACCAAACATAGAAAAAACTTGAGAAGTTGGTGGTTTAACGGTTTCTTCGGTCTTTGGTTTGGTTTCTTCGGCTGACATTTTATACTATGTATATGTATGAATGATATATTAAAAGAAAAGAATATTTGTTTTCTTTTTTCTTTTTTTTTTTTTAAAAAGTAGTTTTCTTCATATCGAGATCAGCTCGCTCAGAAAATTCAAAACTAAAAAAAAAAAATGAAATAAAAAAAGAACATTAGAGAAACATATAGGTAATTGGGGAGCACACGACACAATATGTCTTAAAATTATTAGTATCCTAACATAAGGTCTACAGTATAGTAAAAATTGATGAAGTTTATATGTTTAGATCAATTATGTACATAATCAATATGAAAACAGGCAAACACAAACAGATATTATTATACACGATTAGAGATATGAGGAGGAGGGAAAAAAAACAGTAATAAGCATATACGACAAATTATCGCTGCAAAATTCCATGAGTAAAGCAAATAAAAAAAAATCAAAAAGAAACGAAACAAAACAAAACTATAATGTAATAATGAACAAAAAATGGGTGATGAAAATATTGGTACCAATGAGTAAATTAACCTTTTCAATTTAATCATCCATTTCTGAAGGTTTAACTAAACCACCAACTTGTAAATCTTTTTGTCTTTGAAGTCTAAATTGTTCTTGTTTTTCAATTTCTTTATCTTCTGCAAATAAGTAATCAGTAGCATCACCACCAAATTCTTTAATTTGAACTAAGAAATCTCTTAAAACACCTCTAAACTTATTTAAATCTTTGTAAACAGAAACTAAAACATTCAAGAAATTAACCAATTGTCCTTCTTGTAAGTTTTCAAATGCAGATGATAATAAATTAGCCAAAAATTGTTTTAAATATTGAGAATTCGAGGTTCCTTCAGGAGCTTGATCAGATGTATATAATGGGTATTTAATAACATTGTCTTCAACTAAATGAATCAATTGAGCTAATAATTGAGCTTGATATCTGAAACCAGATTTATGATCCGGTTGAGTTAAAACGTAAAAAGTATCCGATAAAATTTGTAAATAAAAGTTATCGTAAAATGCTTTAGTGAATGGAGTATCACCTAATTTTTCAACATTTTCAATCAAATCTAAAGTAAGTGATAACCCATTATCTTCAACGTCACGATTATTATGTTTAAAAGCCCATAATGCAGCATTAATTAATGATTGGAATGCATCACCAGATAATTGTAATAAAGCAGAAAAAGATCTTGAATTTATTTCTTTCAATAATTTATAGAATTCAACCCTATGTTCTGGGTATTCAATAAAATCATTTTCAATCATATCTAAAGTACATTCGAAAACATTTTGTAAAACTAAAACAACTCCATCAGGGATCATATGACCAACTTTAGTAACAAGAGCAGTCATACAGTTTAAAACTTCAGCATCTCTTGCATCAGGAACATTTGATCTGTAATCCTCCAATACAGCAGCAAATAAGGGTTGTGATAAATCTCTGACAATCTCTTCCAAGTTATCGGCTTGGTTGATATAAGTTTCAATCATTTTCAAGATTTCCTTTTTGATTGTTCTTAACCCTCTAACTTTTGGAGTCTTGGTTGCAATTAAACCATTTTGAGCAACTAAATCAGAAATCATGGTTGAAACTGCTTTATATAATGATAACATATCAACATACATTAAGCCTAATTGAGAATAAAATCCAGGACCTAAAGCTTTACAAACCGAAACATTAGTTTTGATGATATTAGCAATAATTTTAACGGTATCAGTATTGGTTAATAGTTGTGGATCTTGACCAGCTTGTTGGATGATTTGTTTCCAAGCAATATTTGGTAATTCCATTAATTCTGCTAATAATTTATCTCTTGCATCTTTTGAAGTCTGAGCACTAACAATAATACCACAAGCTTCATAGAAAGTATGAACTTGTTGGGGTTGTAAATCTTCAGTAATCTGTTGAATGTTATTGATGATCTCATGAATGAAAGCCTCGGTTTCTTGTTGCTGAATAACAACAAAATGTTTTTTACATTTAAGAGTGATTTTGATAAAGGTATCACAAGCCATATCTTGAACCCCTTCATGAGTTTCATGCATAAATTCGAATAATTTATTCACAACAGTTTTCAAAAATTTCCAATGAGCTTTTAAGAAACGAGGGTATTGACCAACAATATACATAATATTCGAGGCCACAACGGCTTTATTATCTTTACCACGTTTCATTTCAGTTAAACTTAATAAATCTTTAATAACTGAAACTAAAAATCTTTTTTCCATATCTTCATTCATAGTACCAGAAATTGAACCAATTGCCCAACATAAGGTATTAATATTTTGCCAGGACCATTCACTTTCATCGATTTGTCTTGCTAATTTTTCACTCATAATTTGTTGAGTATCAACAACATCCAAATGGGTTAAATAAACAAGAACTTCTCTCATTAATTTATATAATTGAATTGTATCACTTTCTTTAACGAATTCACGAACAATTTCCCCTTCATCATTTTCAACAATCAAAACTTCTTCAGGTCTTACCATATTTTCAATTATAACTAATCTTAATTTTGATAAAATAGCAGAATATAAATGAGCTCTTAATGGAAATTTAGCTAAAACTGAAGGATCTGGAGCACCACTAATTGATCTACCTATACTTGAAGAATAAGTTAATTGTAACATGGGGCTTAATTCATTTTGAGGTAATCTTTGAATTTCTTCAAAAAGTCCAGAAACAAAAATATTCCAATAATCCAAACAAGTTTTGAATAATTCACGTTCTTCAATACGTGACAATTGAATTAAATAATTCAAAGAAGTAACTAACAAATCTCTTAAACTTTCAGTACTTTCCAAAGGTAATAAATGATTTGATAAGAAAGTACATAAATACATTGCTAAATCTTGTAAGAATGATTGATCATTTGAATTTGCAACTGCATAAGATTCTTTTAAACTTGTAGTTGGAGGTATAATTTGAACAATTTGTTCCATTGAATTTTTAAAAAGAATAATAAATTGATCTTCATTTTCAGGACTAGTTAAATTAGCAACTTCGGTTAAACATTTTAAAGTAATAGCTCTAGTATCAGTAGCAGCCAAAAATTTTGAAGATAATAAAGAAACTAAATCAGTTTGAAAGATATAATTTAAAGGAATCCATTGAATATATTTTAATAAAGCATTTAAAGTAGCAATAATTAAAGAAGGTTTACCAGTTTTATCTAAAACTTCATAACAAAGTTTAAAAATTTCTTCAAATTCAGCTTTCATACTTAATTTTAAAGTTTTAACTTTAGCTTGAGTTAATTGATCCTGACCATAATCAAAAACTTCTTCACTTAATAATTTTAATATAATCATATTATTTTCACAAACATTAAAACTTGATCTTGAACTCAGTACAATTTCAGGAATAAATTTTGGCCAATTATGAGGCCATTCTTGTTTTAAAATACTAACCAAAGTTAAATCAATTTTATTTATTAAAGCTCTATCATTTTCAAAAACTGAATCATTTTCACATAAGGCAATAATCATATTAACAATAAAATTTCTAATACCGAGACGTTCATTTTCAGGAATTGTTTTCCAACGATATTGAATTAATTTATTCAAACATGATAAAGCAATATATTTTGATTGAGAATTACTTGAACTCGATAAAATTTGATCAGATCTTTGCCATGAATCAGGATGTTCTTGAAATTGATTTAAAACTTGTTGAGCTTGTTGTTGATCAGATCCAGATCCTTTATAAAAAGAATCAACCACTTGATCAAACAACGCAACATCAAGCTCTTTGGAAAAATCGAGAATTGAATCCATGATTTTTAAAAGAGTAAGTTATTATTAAGCGTAGAATTAAATTTTAGTTTGATTGATAAAATTTGATTTGGCGATGATCAAGTTTTGAACTTTAAAAGTCTGTATAGTTTGGTTGTTGTGTTTTTTTTTTT
>JAJMOB010000065.1:0-54736 GCA_030444945.1 Hyphopichia fennica
TTTTTTTTTTTTTTTTTCCCCTTCTCTAAATTACGTAAGCATTTCATAAGAACGAAAGAAAAAAAAAAAAAAGAAAGAAAGAAGAAGAAAACTCAATAATACTGATCACATTCACTTTATATAGTACACCTTCACTCTAATCACAACCATGGACGACTCAGAATTGAATGCTATTAGGGCTGCAAGACTCTCTGAGTTACAGAAAAATTCTGGCCAGGCCAACGCCGATGCTCCTGCCGGTAATGATATGAAATCATCTATGCTATCTCAAATTCTTGAACCAAGCGCTAGAGAACGTTTGAGTCGTGTTCGTATAGTAAGACCCGATAGAGCAGATGCTGTGGAAAATTATATTGTTAAATTGGTATCGATGGGTTCTATATCGAGAAAATTGGCTGAAGAAGATATCGTGGAGATCTTACAAGGATTATCACGAGATGAAAAGAAACAAAGTCTGAGTAAAATAGTTTTCAATAGAAGAGGTGATGATAGTGATAGTGATTTTGATTGATATCTCTTATAGAATATATATAATTTTTGATAATGACTAGTTTGATTCTAATATAACATAACTATAAGTATAACTATAAGTATAACTATAAGTATAACTATAAGTATAAGTATAAGTATAAGTATAATTCTAACTCTAGTTCCAGTTTTAGTTTCACTTCCAGTTTAGTTTCAGTTCCAGTTCAGTTTCATTCTAATTCATATTCATATTCCTTTTTTAATAATTTTAATTCTAACTAAACTTTAATAAACATCTTGTATAAATTGTGTAAACTAATATCAAATTTTTGTTACTCCGATACGCGCTCTCACCGATTTTTTTTGTTTTGATTTTTCGATCTTTCTAAATTTTTTTTTTTTTGTTTTGATTTTTTAAACGCCCTTCTTTTGATTCATTGATACTAACTTCACATACACTATGTCAGATCCTCCGCCTTCAAACATCCAGGTCATAGTTCGATGCCGGGGTCGTAATTCTCGTGAAATCAGTGCAAAATCTCCCAACATCATTGACCTCCCCGATGATATTTATTCCATTACAAATCCTTTGGTTACTGTTAATCAAGAAATTGATTCGATTACTTCAACTTCTCATTTGAATCTGATGAATTCTAAAACTTTTAAAGTCGATCAAGTCTATGGCTCTCAAGCTGATCAACAACTTATATTTAAAAATGTTGCTTTACCACTTTTCCATGATTTTATTCATGGTTTAAACGTTACCATACTCACTTATGGTCAAACTGGTACTGGTAAAACATATACCATGTGTGGTGAAGAAAATGATGATGGTCAAGGTATAATTCCTCGTATACTTCATGAATTATTTAAATCTTTAAAATCTTCTGAAGATTACCTTGTTAAATGTTCTTGTATTGAACTTTATAAAGAAGAACTTAATGATTTACTTAATGATGAAATTAATAGTGCTAAATTACGTATTATAACTGATACAAATTCAAATATCATTACTCAAAATTTAAAAGAAATCCCCATTGATAATGATCAATTGGCTTTTAAAATGTTAACTAAATGTCTTAATAAAAGACGTGTTGGTTCAACAAAACTTAATGATCAATCATCTCGTTCTCATACTATTTTTACAATTAACCTTTATAAAAAATTAAATGGAACTTATTTTAAACATTCAAAAATGAATTTGGTTGATTTAGCTGGTTCAGAAGATATAAATAAATCGGGTGCTCAAAATCAAAGAGCAAAAGAAGCTGGTTCAATTAATCAAAGTTTACTTACTTTAGGTAAAGTCATTAATTGTTTGAGTGAAGGTAAAGATATTAAACATATACCTTATCGTGAATCTAAATTAACAAGATTACTTCAAGATTCAATTGGTGGTAAAACTAAAACTTCATTGATTGCCACGATTTCTCCTGCTAAAGTTAATTTTCAAGAAACTATATCAACTCTTAATTATGCATCCAAAGCTAAAAATATTAAAAATATACCTCAAATTGGTCAAGATAGTGAATTGGTTTTGAAAAAAATATTGGTTCAAGATTTATCAAAAGAAATTGTTAAATTAACAAAAGATTTAATGGCTTCAAAAGATAAAGAATCTGGTGGTATTAAAATGAGTATTGATAATTATAAAGAATATTCAAAAACTTTTAAAAATTTTGAAGTTGAATTAAAAGAAAAAAATTCTCAAATATCACTGTTAAATTTAAAAGTAAATGAATATCAAGATCAAATTAAAATTTTAAATGAAAAAATTTTGGAAATTGAATCTTCAAATAAATCTTTAAAAAATGATAATTTAACTCAACAATCTCATATTAATGAATTAAATTCAAGTTTTATTAAATTAACTGAAAAATATCAATTACAAAACCTTCATTTAAGTAAAATTGTTGATTCAAATTTAAATGATATTAATAATTTAGTTGATAATTTAATCAATGAAATTAATCAATCAAGTAATAAAATTGATTTGAATTTTAATGGTTTTATTACTTCTTACAAGAAAGAATTAATCAATTTAAAAAATGATTTAAATAATCATGAACGCCTAATTAATAATAATATCAATGACTCTCATAATCAAGTTGAATTAATACTTTCACAAATCTCTTTGAAAGATTTGAATGATCAATTAACAAAATCAAGAAATGGATTATTAAAAGATTTAAAAGATTTAAAATCTTCTCATGATGATTTTTCTTCATTTATCGAGTCAAATCATTTAATAAATGATAAAGAAAATCAAAAATTAATTGAATCTCAAGTTAAAGAACAAGTTGATCAAAATGAAATTTTAAAACAAAAAATGTTAAAACAAGTTATAAGATTCATTGATGAATCATTTCAAGAAAATAATAAATCAGTTGAACTGTCAGTTACTAATTTCTCCACAAAATTCCTTGATTCAAATAAAAAACAAATTTCAATTATTAATTCAAATTCTTCTCAAAAATTCAACTCCTTACATAATAGACTTACTGCCAATATTACCCAATCAAATGAAATAGTTAAGAAATTTGATAATGAACTTCTAAAATCATTGAATACAACCACTAATGATATCGTCAAGCACTATAATAATTTGATCAATCCTTCAATCAGTAAAAATATCGATCAAATAAATAATCATGATTTAATAAAATCAATTCCTGAAAAAATTAATTCACTTAATGATTTATTTAATGATCACAATAAACTTAATAATCATGATTTATTGAATATCAATAAAGAATTGAAAGAATTTCAAAAATCAGTTAATGATTTATCCGCTGTTGTATCACCGGTTAAGCAAAATAATACATCTTCTTCTCGTTCATCATCTCGTTCATCTTCAAGGCCACCATCTCGTACTCCAACAAGATCTCCAAATCGATCTCCTAATAGGTCTCCCAATCGGTCTCCTGTTCGACCATCTTCTAGTCAAACCATGAGATCCCCAATTAGATCTGCCCCCGCATTGAGGAGAAATAATACTTATACATTCCCACCCAACCAAGCAAATTTTCAAGCTGAACTTACGAGATCAGTTTCTTCAATTATTCCAAATGAAAAACAAGAAACAAGATCAAATCATACGAAGAAACCTTCACTACTGAGTAGTAAAATTCCTCAATTATTTCATCTGAATGGTTCAGACAAAGAGAATTTGACTTTCAAAAGAAGAAGAACTTAATATCGCCTTAAATTCTATCTTGTTTGTTTATTTCTATTTTATCTTAAGATTTATAATCTTAATCTTAGATCTACTAATTAATTTTTCTCTTCTTCTCTGTATTTATATTAGTTTAATAGATTCAAAAAATTTATTCCGTATAATCTTCCAAGTGCGTCAGTACGCTTTTCTGTGCGTTGCGGTCTGACTGGTGACAACAAGAAAAATCAAAAAAAAAAAAAAAAAACTATAACCAAAAAGATAACAACGCACTAACGAAACAGCACCAAATCAGGACCTTATTCAAAGAGACTAAATACAACCACAGCACACTCAAGCAGTAAAGTACTCAAACAATTAGCGATGGAGTTGAGTAAGATTACGAGATACTTCATTGTGTACTCATTGATCTCAATAGTATCCTTGGTGTGGTCAATTTATGACTCGCTAAGGATAACTACCAATTTCTTATCATTAACTAGTGAATTAACAGATGGTTATAAATTATCAATAATCGTTAACTTCTTACTTTTCACATTTCTTGTTGTTGGTAAAATACTCCAGTTGATTGTATTTGGGGAATTGAGGATCATTGAAAGTGAACATATTTTTGAAAAATTGCCAATGTTGGTAATAAATTTATTATTGATAGTTAGTAATGATGATAATATAATATTCAATTGTTTCTTATTACATTCAACCATTCTTTCCAAAGTCTTTCATATTATATTGATAGACAGAGTTGATTTTATTCAAATAAAGATTTGGAACAGACCTAATGATGAAAACTTCACTACTTTAAGTGTCTTGAAATATTACTCATCAATTTTTTGCCTTGTTGCTACAAGTATAGTAATGAATTTCTTTGTTGCCAAATTCTTAGCATACGATGTATTTCAAGGGGTTAACTCTGTTGTGTGCTTATTGATTGGTTTCCAATTTGCAATTCAAGGTGTTGAAAGCTTAACTTATCTTGGAAAATTAATATTAAATGTTTATGAACTAATCGAATACAGAGCAATGGCTAATGGTCCCATTGAAACAGGTTTGGAAGAGGACGAGCATGAAGACGAGGAAGATGATGATTCCGAACGCGTTTGGGAAAATAAACCTTACTATACTAAAGTGATTGATATTATTTCTTCATCTTTAAAACTGATATCTTACGTAAGTTTTATTTATCTTTTGACTTTTAATTCATCATCTTCGCTTCCATTATCAATGCTTCAAGGTACTTTCTCCTCAATAAAACTGATATACACTGAAGTCAAACAATTGATCTCTTTTATCGAATCTACTAAACGTCTTGATAGTCAATTAAAGAACGCTACCTGGCAAGATTTGGACGAATCTGACAATTTATGTATAATTTGTCGTGAAGACATGTTTTCAATTGATGAGTACGAACAAACTCATAACAAGCCACTACCCTTGAGAAAATATCCCAAAAAACTAAGATGTAATCACATTCTTCATATGGGTTGTTTGAAAGATTGGTTGGAAAGATCCGAAAACTGTCCCTTATGTAGAAGAAGTGTGTTTACAAATGGACCTACCCAGGATGAGCCAGAACGTCCCCAAGAAGAGCAGAATGTACAACATGGACCACAACAACAAATTCTCGAAGAAGCACAACCGGAAAATTACATGGATGTATCCCGTGAATTTAATATCCCTGGTGAGCCACCCTCAGCCACTGTAAGTCCTTTTGAAGGAGTATCATCTAATAGCTCGAGACCTCTCAACGATTTTTCAATTAATCTTCCTCGTAATGCATTGGTTCCACCCGATTGGGCAGTACTACCTTTATCTAAGAATCCAGATGGTACCTACACAGTTTCCTTATCAAGAAATGAAACGGCTATCTTGACTGTAACGGGTAATTCGAATAAGCTGGATGCACTTCACGAGTAAGTCTGTACAAAGAAAAGAAATAACTTTATATGATTAACGATAAATATATTAGGAAATGAATGTCTATATAAATATAAAATGTAAGTTTTCTGTAAAATTTTACTCAAAATCAAAATCAAAATCCATCAGTTCGAAATCATCAGGCCGTACTACCTGCCTATCTGTGATTTCGTCTTCAACATTGTCGTTATCTTGTTTATCAGATCGAATATCCAGCATTTCATCATCATCGGAGTCGTTACCTTTTGTGTTGATTTTACTGACATTATTCATTGTGATAGAATTAGCAGTCATATACTCAGACTCTGAGTGATTATTTTGATCCAGTTCTGAATCAGAAGTTAAGTCATTATCATCTTGATCGTCAATACCTAATTTTTTCAGTAGTTTTTTCACTTGAGAAATAATTTCCAGTTTTGGGTAGTCAAATCCTAATTGTTCACATGTTGCTAGTAGCTGAAATATAGCCTTTTGATTTGTAAGGAATATTTTAGTTATTGAAGATTTACTGTTGGAATCTAAGGGATCTATGTTATAAGCCACATCTTCGGCTTCTTCTCGTTCATCATCATTAACATCCAAAAATCTTCCAAAATTGATATATTTCGTAGCCAATCTCGAGTTTTGAGCTAAAATGTACAAAGCTTTGAAAAAATAAAATATACCATCACTACTATAAGGTGGCTGTAAAAGAAATTCCTCGAGCCTTTCGCTTAGTTTTGCATAATTTTTGTTAATCATCAAATTCCATAGAGATGTCATGGCGAAGATTGGGCTATATGTTCTTGACCCTGATCTCCAATTGGGAGCCGAAGTTGATTTTCGCGGCTGGTTTCTACTTTGTTTGAAAGACATACCTGTGTAGGCGTAGAATGAAAGAAGCCAATCAAAGAATTTTTCGTCTTTAAACAATGATAAACTTGATTCTGACAGTGACTCTTCCTCTTTCCTTAGTAAGATTTCAATACCTAAGGGCCAAAGACTTCTTATATCAATATTGGGTATCCTAATTATAACGCAAAATATATTATACGCAAGATTCCAATTTTTTTTCATGATATTAATGTGTAAAAGAGTAGTAAGGTTATTGACATGTTGCACACTCACTGCTGGAAATAATTTATAGGGTATTTTATGTGATTCTGTATTATGAACGGGTAACATTTCCATACCCTTAGATCGTATGATATGATTGGCTTTTGGCCAAGATGTACTTTGATTACCATTAGTAATCTCTTTCAATTTTAATTCAGATACTTTACCCTCTGAAATTTCTTTTGCTTCGTGTTCTCGTTCTCGTTCTCTTTCAATGTCGACTTCATCAGCAGTATTCGTTTCACCATCTGATAACCCAGAGCCAGAAACAGACTCACCTTCAGACTCGTCATCATCAGTTTTTTTTATCAGTTCATCTTCTAGTCTTTTGATTTCTTTCAAGATTGCATTATCTAGATCATCGGTACCTATGCTATTATCAACGTGTTTTGTATGTTCATGCCAAACTTCAAATGTTTCTTGAGGGGCCCATTTCCTTTGCTGCAAGAGCTTATTGATTTTTCTTAGAAGAAGTTGTTTATTTTTCTCCTTCGTTATAATCTTCTTTTGATTCTTCGTTACTTTTTTAGACTTTAGTATATGACTTAGGTGATTTAATTCGATATATTTATCCTCAACTTTACGATGAAGCGCTTCTTTCTGGTATAAGACATGTCTATGTACTTCTTCGAACATTCTATATCATTATAGTCTTAGTCTTGATTTTTATCTTAGCCTTGTAATCGTATAATCAAATGAATAACTCGAAGATTGGTTTTGATCTTAAAATTTCGATGCGCTCTAGGCAGCTTTTTTTTTTTTTTCTTTTTTTTTGTTTGTTTTTCTTTTTGTATTTGAAAAATTTAACAGGCAGCACGTACAAAATTACAAATGCTACAATTAATCAAGATTTAAATACATGAATAATAATGTTACCCTATTGATAAACTATATACAGAAATGGCCCTTGAAAAAGGGAGAAATAAATAGAGTAAGCTCAAGATACATAGTTATGTATACGTATTTATATCATAATCTCGTACTTCAATGTCTTTATTGCCGTTGGCTTAGAAACCCATACCTGGCATACCACCGGCTGGAGGAGCGGCTGGTGGACCCTTAGCTTCTGGGGCATCAACAATAGCACATTCAGTAGTAGCTAATAAGGAAGCGACACCACTAGCGTCAACCAAACCATTCTTAACAACTTTGAAAGGATCAATGATACCAGCAGCAATCATATCAGTGAATTGACTCTTAGAGGAATCATAACCAGTGTTGAAATCAACGTCATCGTAAATTTTACCAACGATAACAGCACCTTCTTCACCAGCGTTTTCAATAATTCTTCTAGCTGGCTTGGAAATGGCGGATCTAATAATTTCAACACCTAATTTTTGATCAAAGTTAGCAGCATTAGCTTTAACTTCATCTAAGATCTTAGAGGCTTTGATTAAAGCAGTACCACCACCTGGTAAGATACCTTCTTGGACAGCAGCTCTAGTGGCATTTAAAGCATCATCATATCTATCTTTCTTTTCACCAACTTCAACTTCGGAAGTACCACCAACTTTAATGACGGCAACACCACCAGATAATTTAGCTAATCTTTCTTGAATTTTTTCTTTTTCATATTCAGAAGTTTGAGGGTCTTCAATGGCAGTTCTAATTTGTTCACATCTAGCTTGAATATTATCTCTAGAACCTTCACCATTTAAGACAACAGTATCTTCTTTAGTAACGGAAATAGAACCACAAGAACCTAATAAATCAATGGTGACATTTTCTGGTTTTAAATCTAATTCTTCAGTGAAGACAGTACCACCAGTTAAGATGGCAATATCACCTAAAGTATTCTTTCTATTATCACCGAAACCTGGAGCCTTAACAGCACAAACTTTAACTTGACCTCTTAATTTATTTAAAATACAAGCAGCTAAAGCTTCACCATCAACATCTTCAGCTAAAATCAATAATGGTCTTCTAGTTTGACTGGCTAATTCTAAAGATGGTAAAATATCTTGAATAGAAGAGATTTTCTTTTCGGATAATAAGAGCAATGGGTTTTCAAATTCAACTTTACCGGATTTGGTGTTGGTAATAAAGTAAGGAGAAATGAAACCACGGTCAAATTTCATACCTTCAGTAACTTCTAATTCATCTTCCAAAGTTCTACCTTCTTTAACAGTGATAACACCTTCTTTACCAACTTTTTCCATAGCAGAAGCTAATAAGTCACCAATATGTTGATCACCATTAGCAGAAATAGTAGCAACTTGAGAAATTTCTTCAGAAGTACTAATTTCTTTCTTATTTTCTTGTAAAAATTTGACAACGGCTTCAACAGCAGCTTGAGAACCTCTTCTCAAATCCATTGGGTTACAACCAGCGGCAACATTTTTAACAGATTCAGTGAAAATAGATCTACCTAAAACAGTGGCAGAAGTAGTACCATCACCAGCAGATTCATTAGTTTTAGAGGCAACTTCTTGTAATAATTTAGCTCCCATATCTTCAAATTTATCTTCTAAAGTGATTGATTTGGCAACAGTAACACCATCCTTGGTGATTTTTGGAGAACCAAATTGTTGTTCGATTAAAACATTTCTACCCTTTGGACCTAAAGTAACAGAAACGGCATCAGCTAAAGTATTAACACCTTTTAATAAGGCAGCTCTACCTTCAACACCGAATTTTAATTCTTTATGAGAGTAGTTACGGACCAAAGAGATGGCGCTTTTCTTTAAAGAAGGACGAGTAGATCTCAACATTATTACGAATGATTGATGAAATTGATTGATACGAATATCTTGAAAATATACGGAAAAAAAAAAACAACCAAAAGAAAAGAAAATGTTGGGGAAGAGTAGTTTATATAAACTGGAGGTCAATTCTCTCAAAAGATTTTCCACAAAATTTTCACTTTACCAATTTCGGTCGGAATCTTTCCAGAAAATTCCACCGAACACGTGACCATAACCAAATCGGTTTTAAAAATGATCGTGGTGTATGGGTGTAAAATCTATAATAATACTGAATAATTACTTCTGTAGTATTTGCAACCTGTAGCTGATTGATTCTCTAAGCAGCTAAATAAATATATTAATATCAAGGAACACAGAAGAAGGGCAATTGCTCAATAGACTTATTACGAGTCGTTTGAATTTAGTATGGTAAAAATCAAAATGTAAGTGAAAACAATCATTTGTACAAATTCAACCTGAGAATGTGCAATCAAGAATAGAACTCTGATTACTCTTTTAAATTCATATACGTTTAGATGTTGAATATATGTTCCGCTTAATATATATCACTGATTAAAATGATTATCCGGTATGAAATTTTGAATAAGAAGCAAGAAAATGTACGGGTGTGGGATATTTGGATAAAGAAGCTAATCACAGAGGAAATGAACCCTTAAATTGTAGGAATTAGATCAATTGATGACAAATTGGAAGCGGAAGACGGCAAATGATTCCATGTTGAAAGTTACTCAAAAGTATCTTATCGTCATTATAATCGTGTGGTAACTCAGGGGGGGATCATCATCACTAACAACAACAACAACAACAACGCCATAGTTTGAGGGGGGGATCACATTATTTGCAGTCAAAACGAATGAGAAAGGGAAGAAAAAAAAAACGACAACAAAAACAATGAGGAAACTGTGGTTCCCGGTAACAGCCCCTTTGAAATTCCTTCAAATCAAATTGATCTTGGTTGACATATAAGACGAGATCAAATACCTTCATGTCCAAAATGAATTATGAACTTGATGAACTTAATGAATTCAACGATAGCATACCTTTAGAAGCGATGTCTGAAGAAGAAAGGGGTCGATTACTAAAGCCATCTCCATCAATTAGTACAATTGAAATTGATCAAGAAGATATTGATTCAAGAATTGATAAATCTAGTTTATTTTATAAGTTCAAACTATTTTGGAATGATAAACTTGATAAACACCCTCATGAACAAGAATATCTTTCGAAACTTGATAAATATTTAACGGTATCAGCATGTTTGGGATATTTTGCCAAATCATTACTTACTTCAAGTATAACAATATCATTTGTTAATGGAATGGATGTATATTTTAAGATGGATAAGAATCAATTCAATTTTTTATTAAGTTTATGGTCAATTGGATATTTTATTGGTCAATTTATAAGTCATCGAGTTATATCAAGGGTTAATTTAAGATATTTTCTTGGATTTTTACAACTTTCATGGTCATTAATTCTGTTATTACAATTTTATGTAACTACAATCAATCAATTATATTTACTTAGATTTATACTTGCATTATTACAAGCTCCCGTTTTCATTAGTTTGGAATATTTATTAGGATCCTGGTGGACAAAACAAGAATTAAATAAAAGATCAACCCTTTTAGCAATATCATCATCACTGGCACATATAATTGCTGGTCCATTACAACAATTTGTTATAGTTCAATGTTCAAATTCCAAATCAACTATTCCAGCATTTAAATGGTTATTTTTGGTTGATGCGGCAATTACATTACCAATTGGTATTTATACATTAATTGCCAATCCAAATGTCCCTAGTAATTCAACTAATTTTTATTGGACTAATCGAGATAAAAAAATCATGGAATCAAGACAAAAACGAATGGGATTAAATGAATCAAAAAATAGAAGTGGTAATTGGTTTATTTGGGTTTTTCCATTAATGTTTTATGCATTTAATAATTCAGATCATGCCAATGGACAACCAACATTTATAAGTTGGATGAAAATTGATTTAAATTTACCAAGTTCAAAATTTAATATAATACCATCATATTTAAAATTTATTGGATTAACTTTAGCAATATTGGTTGGATATTTATCAGATTATTTAGGAGGACAATTAAATCATTGGTTTATACTGATTTATTTTCTTTGTATGTTTATAGGAACAACATTATTAGCAATTTGGGAAATTCCTAAATGGCTTCATTGGTTTTGTTATATAATTATAAGTTTACCTCTGGGATGGGTACAACCACAAATATTTTCTTGGGTAAATAGAGAAATGGTTGGAGATAATGAAAAAAGGTCATTGGTAGTGATGTTAACTAATGTTTTGGCTTATGTAATTGGAAGTTGGGTACCAATATTTGTTTGGAATACTAATGATGCACCAGAATATTTTATTGGTTTTACTTATACTGCTATATTGAGTTTATTTGGTTTAGCCATGACATGGGTTGCAGTTTACTATAGTAGGAGAGTTTTCCATTATACATTAGTATAATTGAAAATATTAATAATATTACTAATTTATAATATATATATATATGCTATAAAATAAAGACTTTTGTACCCTAGATGATTATGGAGAAAGAATATTGAATACAACAAGCCACTTTCAAAGCATTTCCAATGCATGAAAGAGATGTCCCATCATCCGTCAAAAAGCGATTTTAAGCCTGCGAAGAGAGTTAATTAACAATTACGAGAGGCTCTTACCCCAACACCTATATGAGTGGCTTCATTATAACATCTACTACATTAGTCTAAATATATCCAAAGATAACTACATATGAGTATATATATGTATATATGTGTATACATATATGAGTATATGAGTATACTCATATACTCATACACATACAAATAACTAAGCCAATATAAGAACTAATAGACAATAGAATAGTGAGGCTCAAACTTTTAAATCGTTTAATTAGTTAATATTTTTTTAATAAAATATAATTTCAACTATAATTAGAAATAAGATAAAGAGTTAAAAATCTAAATAGGGATAAGTTGAGCAACCAATACGTAAAAGTATGAGAAGCGGATTATATCGGATGTTCAAACACGAAAATAAAAATAACAGGGGATAAATGGGCCACATAAGACGTGTTTAAACCCCACGTGTAATGCACGAATACGAGTACATGTCTTATAAGTCTAGTGTTGTCTTACTTTGAGTCTTATGTTTCTAATGCTTGAGTCTAAGGTATGAGTCTTATGATTGTGTCTAAGGTAGTCTAAGGTTTGAGTCTAGTGATTGTTTAACCTGTTGACAGCAAATTACGAGTAAGCCCCATCTAAAAATCTTGGCAACGCTTTTCTGGTGAGTTGAGTCTTGTAGGTGTACAAAATTGGAAAAACCCACACAAAACCAACTCACAAAACTCACGAAAACCCGAAACCTCAGAACAATAGGATTAAAAAACCAATTTTTGAACCACAAAAAGCGAAACTACCAAAAAAAAAAAAAAAAACAACAGCAGACGAAAAAAAGTAAAAGAAAACGTAATTGTAATTGTAATTTATAAATTATAATTATAAATTATAATGATAACTTTAAATAAAAATGTATTAATTAAGCTAATTAAGTTAATTAAAATAACTTTTAAAATAAGTATATAAATAGAAATTTACTAATGCTTAATCATCTTATCGGTGAGTGTCTTTGCATTGCATACGGGAAACCATCATAACATGAATACTAATACAATATCAATACAATATTAACAATGTAAAAAGATGAGAGAGAGGGCACGGCATTTGAACCAGTCGGGGATTGTAGTACAGCCCTTTCCAATTTATCAGACTAAGGCTGTAGTTTGATGGGCTAATAAAGATTGATAAGCCAGTGATTCCGGCAACTGAACTAGAGAAGTAAGCCTTGCAGCGTATGAGCCCATTCAAAGCCCAAACCCAACTTATTTCCACTTTTGCTTTGTTTTTAACCCACTCAACAAAAAAGGTCAAACGCCGGCATAAGCCTGGGTAGGCCTTACGGGCGCAGCTTCCACTTGGGGAATACCACCTGCCAGTATACCAGTAGTATAGTTTACTAGTAGTAAGCTACACCTATACTAGTAATATACTGGTAGTATACTAGTTGTATACTATTCTACCATCCTATACTGGAAGTATACTACTAGTATACTATTAGAAGTATACTACTAGTATACTACTAGTATACTACTGGTGTACTGGACATCCATGCGAAGAGGAAGTATGCATGCACGGCCCGATTCGACACCCGACAGACTATGACAGGCTGCAACCACCCGCACCCAGAAACAAAAACTGCACCAAAACTGTACCAGAACTGCACCTACCAGTGCATCTGCCAGTGCACGAGTCTAGACCATGCTTCCACCAATTAGGCTGGCCGTATTTCCGAATCAAGTGGATAAACCGTCCCCAGTGGCCCGTATTACCAAGCCGATGAAAATAAAAAAGACTTGATAAATAAGTTACTGCCAAGACACCACTCACCCCTCTTTAGTCTCAGGTCCCCGAATACGATGACACCTAGACTTCAGATGCACACTCTAAGTCACCACTCGCTCGGATCAGCACCCGATACTTCTCTGAGCCTGGTTCCATAAGCCGGGAGACCCAATACCCCCCTTCTGATCTATTCTTATCCTACTGTACTGTATTGTTCTATTCATATTGTAATACATATTGTAATTGATATTGATATTGATATTGTAATTCATGTTCATATTGTAATTCAAATTCATAATTGAATAAAAAATAACAGACAAAAGAAAAAGAAAAAGAAAGAAACGAGGAAAATGCGGGATTATTTGCTCAAATGTCTAACGGGCTTTTTCTCTTTTTCTTATAATGACATATTTTTGGAAACTTTTTTTTTTTTTTTTTTTTTTTTTTTTTTTTTTTTTTTTTTTTTTTTTTTTTTTTTTTTTTTACTTTCTTTTTTTTTTTTTTCGTTTTTCTATTTTGAATCACCGATTTTTTTCTTGGCTTTTTTGTTCATCCCCGAAGTATTTATATAAGCTGATATCTACTTTTTTTAAACCTTTTTTTTTTCCTATATCCAGATAACAATACTCACTTTATATATATACATATACACTATATATGCTCATCTATATATACTATAATTAACATTCATTCCACCATGTCATTTCAGCCACTCCATTCATACTATAATCCTACTCAGGATTACTACCAACAACAACAACAGCAACAACAACAACCTCAACAACAACAACAACCCCAAGTTCAACAACCAGTTTATCAATACATTGATAATCATAAATTACCATCCATATCATTACCTCATCCATTCCCTCAACAAGATTATTATCAACAACAAGTTCAACAAGCTCAACAAGTTCAACAATCATACTTACATCCAACTCATAATATGTTACATCACCCTCAACTTCATTATGATACTCAATATCCAGTATTACCTCATCTCTATAATTATACTCAACAACCAAAAAATTATCCTATAAGTCCTGCTTCATTACCCGCTTCACTTAATGAAAAGGATACTTCACCAGAAAAATTACCAATTGATTATTCATCAATTGTTAGTTATACTATTAGTCCAAGTTTGAAAAGACGTCGTAGAAATAAATCTACTTCCAGTGATTCAAATGATATGTCTTATTCTTGTACTCAATGTTCAAAAATTTTTCAAAAAGCTTATAATTTAAAATCTCATATGAAAACTCATTCAACTGAAAAACCTTTTAAATGTACTATTTGTTCAAAAGCTTTTGCAAGATCTCATGATAAAAAGAGACATGAATTATTACATGGTGGTAAAAAAAATTTTAAATGTGAAGGTTATTTAAAAGATGGTGAAACTAAATGGGGTTGTGGTAAAAAATTTGCTAGAAGTGATGCTTTATCAAGACATTTTAGAACTGAAACTGGTTGGTTATGTATTAAACCTTTAATGGATGAAGCCAAGGATTTAGATCAAAAACAAATTAAATCAAATGAAGAAATTTATGATAATTCAAATTTTATTAGAAAATTAATTCAAAAGTGATTTTTTCTGGTCTTTAATGATACTCTTATGATATTGCATTTCCTTCATTTCTTTTAGTTCTTGTCCTTCTTTTACCTTTTTGTCTTGTTCTTTTCTTTCTCTTATCTTTTTTTTTCTTTTCGATCTTATTAGTCTAAGATCAGTTCGTTCGTTCGTTCATGGGTTTGTTTTCTTTGTATATTAAATATATTTTTATTATTAATTTTGCTGTATTCTCTTATCTAAAGGGTTCGGATCTAAAATACTATACCGAAGGTATCCGGTAATTTCATAGACTTATTTTTGGAACAAAAAACTTCCAAAAATGCTATTAATAAGCCTGCCTGTAGTATGATGTAGCATTGGCTGAAGTTTACTATTTTTAACCTGCTCGCGAAAACCGTTTCGCGTCCCTCTTATTATTGCAAAAATTAAGAAATTCTCCTATTCTTTTTCTTAATCTTTTCTTAGTCTTATTCTAATTCGTTTTCTTAATCGTGTGTCGAATTTTCCATTTAGGGTTGCTAAAATTTCTTAATCAATTTTTAGTAACATTGAGAATCACAAAAACTTTAAAAAAAATGGTATCAAAGACTACTTCAAAAAAAAAAATTACAAAAATGAAAGTCTACAGCACGATGGTTTCCGGTATGGTCACCCACTACCGTACTCAGCATCGCTCTTAACAGCTTAATAATTATTGATCGGACGGGTAATCATGCTTTATGTTAGATATGGCCGTAGACATTAAAATGGTTTCTACAAAGTGTTCAGCTAGGGATCAAGAATTAAAATATAAAAATAAATGAGGCTTTAAACTCCCTAAGCCTTCTTTTTTAAAAATGTCAGTTTTCTATCAAACATGTTTCTCTCAATTCATTGTCACATCTGTCAAACAAACAATTCTAATAAGTACTCTTACACCTGCACTATTCTAGAATACTTGGAATATACGCTACTTGTTACGCATGTAGGACATGCTCTTTTTTTTTTTTTTCTCAAACTTATGTTCGGCTAGAGCCGTTCAAGCATATGGACTGAATTGAATGTTCAGTAAATAAGCAACCAATTGCTCTTCAAATGACTTTCACTCCTTTTCTTAGTACTCTTGTATCATTTCACGATTCGTCTACAGTTAGGATTTAGGGTTAGCGAATTACTCAAAGCATAAGTGGACTTATCTTGGCTAAATTTCTAAGCGTAGAATGAAACAGCTTGGAAAAATTAGTACTGACGAAGTTGTATACTCACATTTCTCTTATTCCTTCCTGTTGTATTAGAAGTAACTTATACGTTATTGAGTATTCGTATATTGGTTTACTCCTTGGTTCTACTCTTTGGTTTTACTCCTTGGTTTTAATCATTGGTTTCTTCGTATTTGCTAGGTTTTGTCTCTTATTTTGTCTGAAAATTCATTTCAAAACAACTAGTTTTAGTTTGACTAAGACTTTTAAAAACCACTAGTTTTAGACTAGTTTAAAGATCCATTATTGACTATATTTTATTGTCTATGTACTCTAAGGACCATAATCTACTAATTACTTGGTGTACGGATGTTCTGATTTGCAGCATTTAATAAACCACCATTCGATCTTTCAGTCGTGTAAAACTGCCAAAACAAATATTGCTGTTGAATTCTTAGATACCCCACACTTCACCAAAGGGAAGGAATAAATAACATAGAGGAATAAGATGACCCACTCTTTTAATTTAGCCAATTTATAATCCATTTACAAGTTCCCTTTGGTATTCATGGATAACCATAACCAGAAGAACATGGCTTCGACTTATAAATTTGAGCAGAGTTTACCGCGTTTACCGGTACCCCCCTTGAGTGTTACCACTCAACAATTACTTTCAGCTCTTAAACCATTAATCCTGCCAGAAGAATATGATCAATTACTCGAAGAGCTGACTCATTTTATTACCAATCCCACAATTGCTTTAATTCAAAAGCATTTGGAATCCGTTTATCAAAATAATCCAGATTTGACATGCTATTTATCATCAATTAATGATGAAACAAATCCAGGGATATACGGTGAACTTCGAGGTGATATCTTACCAAGAAATCCCTACCTTATATTGGAAGAAGATCCATATTCGAAAACTATTAATCCACCAAATCAAGCCCAAAGAGCTGCTAGTTTGATTAATTCATCCCTTAAGTTTATCGTTAGTCTTCGTAATGAAACATTAAAACCAGATACTACCCCGAAAAATGATACACCTCTAACAATGAATTGTTATCGTAATTTATTTGGTACCACTAGGATCCCCGACGATTCAAAATTCCAAACGAATACAATTTCTATTAAAAAATCACCCCTGTATAACGAATCTCGTCATATTGTGGTAATTTGTAATAATCAATATTATAAATTAGAAGTACTTACTGAAGTTGAACAAAATTCTAAGTCTCATCATCATATTTGGTTTAATGATTTTGAGTTGAGTGTTATTTTAAATGGAATCATTGATGAATGTGATCAAGTTGATAATATCGATTCAATTAATAATTCGATTGGATCTATTACTACACAATCATATTCTCAATGGAAATTAGGTAGATTGGAATTGGCTAAATCTAATTTAGGTAATCTAGATATTGTTGATAATGCCTTGTTTGTAGTTGTACTTGATGGTGTCAATTCTCCCACTGATGATCAACTGAAAACAGCAGTCATCAGTCATGGTACATCTACTTTGAAACCTGGTACTAATATCCAAATTGGTTCGTGTACTTCCAGATGGTATGATAAATTACAAATTATAGTCACACGTAATTCTGTTGCAGGTGTTGTATGGGAATCTACATCCATGGATAGTACCGCTATACTTCGATTTATTAGTGATATTTATACTGATCTGATTTTAAAATTAGCCAGAAATATTAACGGATCAGAATATACATTGTTTGATAGCAATGTTGAATTTGTTCTGAGTAAAATTGAAAAACCAAATAAAATTCAACTTCTTTTTAAAAAAACTCCTGAACTACAAAATTTAATTCATTTATCTGAAACTAGATTAGCTGATATCATTAATCAACATGAATACAAAACGTTAAACTTGAAGTTAGATACCCATATTGTTAGTAAAACAGGAGTATCAATTGATTCTTTTTTGCAAGTATGTTTCCAAATTACTAATTATACGTTGTATGGTAAAATGGCCAACACTCTAGAACCAATAACCACCAGAAAATTCAAAGATGCTCGTACAGAATTGATCCCCGTACAAAACGATCGGATGTTAAATTTATGTAAACAATATATCACTCGTTCCAATCGTGATACATTGTGGGATATGTTCATTGAATGTTGTCATAACCATACTAAACAATATCATGACGCCATGCTCGGGAAAGGATTCGAGCGTCATTTTACGTCATTACTACACATTCTAAATAACCGTGGGGTTATTGATTATTTAAATAAAATTAATAAGAATTTGGCACCTTTAAATCTTGACCGTATTGATGAAATTCCTTTTTTACTGAATCCTTTGATTGAACGTATTACAAAGCCAGAAATTTTAATTAGTAATTGTGGTAATCCTGCTTTACACTTATTTGGGATTCCACCAGCAATTGATCAAGGTTTTGGTGTGGGGTATATTATCCATAAAGATAAAGTTCAAATTACAATTCTGTCAAAACATCGCCAAACTGATAGGTTTTTGGATACTTTCACTCGAATAATTAATGATATTCGCTCAATTGTTAAAACTAAACTGAGTATGTTTGTAAGTTTGGCCACCGATTCATCTGTCCGTAAAAATGAATTACACCAGCTAAGAAGAGAACACGAATGGAAGAATATCAATAAGGATTTGCCTTCCACTAAGCATCCGATAAATCTTACAATTGATAAAACAACCATCCCACTAGAGAACATCAATATGTCGCGTACCAGGTCACTGTCCTCATCACTGTCATCAGAAGACTATGATGTTTTGGGTGGTTATGGATATTTTGATTTTGGGGAGTTAGACATTAGATCTGATGATTTGTCTAGAGGTCAGTCATATCTAAATAGTCATAGCCAGTCTGCTATTGGTTCTAAAAATCATTCAACCACAAACTTAAAGACTTTTTCGAGTAACCTGTCAACGTCTTCGACATCATCTCAAACTGACGTCAAACAAAAGTTTTCTTTGAGTGAACGAATCAGAGATAAATTGTCACGCAGTGAGGACACCCTTTCCCACCTTAGTTTAGATGATGATGATGATCAAAACAGTAGTAGTCTTGGCCAGAGACCAAGAAACCAGGTTGGAAGGCAATTAAATGTTACCAGATTACCCTAGTTTAGCAGCATAAGTAAGTAGTGTATAGTTGCGAATTAAAAATACTCTTTTTGTCATTACGCATTCATTTTTTTTTTTTTTTTTTTCTTCGTTCTTCTCTTCTAAAAAATGTCTACTGTTCTTGCTTTATAATCAATATTTTAACTTTCAATAAAATTATCCAACACCTCTACACAACTACGATTTCGATATGAGAGTTCCAGCATTAGGAATTTCGCCACTATCGAAATCACTTATTCAGATCCGAGGTCCGGACGCCACAAAGTTTCTCAATGGGCTAATAACACTGAGATTACTTCCAAATGTTGTTAAGAAAAAGCAGCATACGATTAGTGATAAAGAAGACAAACATGCCAGATTAGTTGATGTGATTGATGTAAAGAAAAACTGGGGGTTAATCCATGAAGATATCTATGACCCAGACCAAAATATACTAATTAGAAGGGATGGAATCAATTCGATGTTTTTAAATTCCAAGGGAAGAATTGTTAATGATTGCTTTTTGTATAGTCAACCATTTCATAATTTTGAAGAAAAGTTTAATAATGAAATAAGTGAACCGAATTTTTTGATTGAACTTGATCAAAACTTCACTAGTCAATTACAAATGTTATTAAGATTGCATAAACTTAGTTCAAAAATTAAAGTTACTAGTAGGAAAGATTTACATTCATACTATTATTATAACGATAGTGTTGAATTTGATGAATGGTTAGATGATTTACAAATGAATCATTTTGATAGTTTTGATCCTATTGATGCATTACAAAAGGCAAATTCTTTTATACGGCAAGATGTATTATTTAATTCCAAATACGCTGGAAATATTGTTGGATTTGCCATTGATAATAGAATACCTAATTTTGGTTTTAAATTTATAACCAATAAGGAATTGACTGTTGAAGCAAATGGTGATGAAAATAAGATTTCTTTGGATGATTTTTTCAGTGAACAGTTTACTAATCAATTCCCAATTGAAATTACCTCTGAAGAATATATTACTAAGAGAAGATTTCTTAATGGATTATTTGAAATAAGTGATGCACCTAAAGGAACTTCATTATTACCATTTGAAACCAACTTAGATTATACCAATGGATTATCTTTAGATAAAGGATGTTACGTGGGTCAAGAATTAACAATTCGAACATTCAATAATGGTATTATACGTAAACGTATTGTACCAATTCAATTTTTTGAAATCACTGATGATAGTATTGACATGATGCAACAACAAGAATATGCTATATTAGATAAACATGATTCAATTACGGAAGTATTGAAAAACATTAATTTATCAACTCTTAGTAAGATTGATGTATCACCATTGGAAATATCAACCGAACAAGAATCAACGGAGGAATCGGAGATTACTGCAAATAATTCAAATAATGCAAATAATGCAAATAATCCATTTGGTTCCAAGCCAGTATCTTCGGCTAGGGCATCGCCATTTGGAGCAAGTTCTAAGCCAGTACGTAAAAGAAAAACTTCAAGGGGTAAGATTCTTTCATTAGTAGATAATTTAGGGTTTATGTTGATGAGTGTAAGTGATTTACAGTCCAATACATTGTATGAAATGGAAATTCCATATTTACAAGGGGGCAGTGAACTGGGAGTTCAAAAAGTTGGTATCAAAGCCTATAAACCAGATTGGTGGATAGAAGAAGAAGAAGAAGTCGAATGATTGAAGGCGATGTTTGATCAAACCAAAAAAAAAAAAAGAAAAAAAAGAACAAAAAGAACAAAAAGGAAAGAATGAAAGATAGTAGTAGCACAGACATGTATAGTATTATGTATATAGATTTCAATAATTTATTCACTCAAAGTATAGTATGTTTGCTATGTTATTGTGCGTTGGGAAGAAAAGGTTATCGCCACACTGTATAGTGTTGATGGGCCCTTACCCTTATTCCCTTTCCATACTACTATTATAGTAAGCCGTCAAAGCCAAATAAGCCAACAGAAGGAAAAATAAGGAAAATCTCAATCTCTGATTAAATCGCAGCACTCGACAAAATCACAAACCAAAACAAAACAAAGCAAAACAAAGCAAAAAAGAAAAAAAAAAAAGGAGGACAAGTTAACTGCCTCACTCTGATTGAAAAAGAAAAGAGTAGAACAAGAAGAAAAAGAAAAAGAAAACAGATACTTCTTCTTCTTCTTCTTCTCTTCTTCTTCTTGGAGGTTAACATATCATGACAAGGAAACAGAGTACCAAGACCATACGCTTGGTGGTAGTCACTGTTCTTCTAGTAGGTTCATTTGTCTTCTTATGGGCTTCAGATATTCATAAAGGGGTATTGACGAGTTCCAGCGATAATGAATTAAACAAAGTGACTCAAATGCCGCCAGTTCACCAACCTCAAAACAAACCGTTGAAAGGAAATCAGGATACTGATAAATCTGATGCGAAAGAAGAGTCTGTTGATGAACCTAATAAGAATAAAGATTCCAATAAAAACAAAGAATCGGGTAAGGATAATAAAAATAAGGATACCAGTAAGGATAAAGGTAAGAATAAAGATAATAAATCCAATAAGAATGATAAACCAAATAATAAAGAATCATCAAATGATTTAGATATTGAAGAATCAAAAGATGAAAAAACCAGTAATAAAAAACCAGGTAAGAATAATAACAATAATAATAATAATAAACCCAATAAAAATTATAAAAATCCAGTTAATAATGATGAAGAAGAATCTGATAATCTAGATAATAATGAGGATTTCAATGCATTTGAATATTATCAAGATTCTGATAATAAAAAGAATAATAATAAAGATCCTGATAATCCAAATGGATTTTTGGGTGATACTACCGAACTTGATCCTCAAGATCAAGAAGCCATGGCTGGTATATATGATGATGATACCAAAGATGCTAGTACAGAAGATTCTTCAGATAGAACATTATTGGGAGCACCTGGTCCTAATGGATTTGATATTCCTAATGAACCTGCATCTACTGAAGATAAAGATTTCCCACAAATTCCTAATTCATTTACTACTGAACAAATTAATGATCTTCAATTCCGTATCTACTCTCATAATGTTAAAAATGGTGGTCATCAAGATTTAGTACCGGGTGAAGAACCTTGGTTAGACAGATATCATAAAATTACTGGTTCTATTAAACAAAATGCTTTGATTAATACAGTGGTTACTTTACAAGAAGTTTATCGTTTCCAACTTGATGATATCATGGATGATTTAAATCGTTTTTCTCCTCAGGATAAACCAGAATGGTCATTTTATGGTCAAGGTCGTATCGATGGGAAAAATCTTGGTGAATTTGTCCCCATTTTATATAAAAATGATGAATGGGAATTGATTTTTAGTGATACTCTTTGGCTTAATGAAAAAGATCCTCGTACTGCTTTTGAAGGTTGGGATGCTAAATACCTTAGAATTGTATCAATGGTTACCTTGAAACATCGTGCTACTGATAATTATATTAACGTATTCAATGCTCATTTCGATCATGTGGGAGAAATTGCTCGTATAGGTTCTGCTCAACTTATTGTAAAACAAATGTCACAAATTAATGATTGGCCATCATTTTTAATGGGTGATCTTAATACTCCTCCACATGAAAAAGCCTACAAATTATTATCGGATAAACTTAAAGACCTGACTACTTTAACCACTCCTTTCAATCATTATGGCCATTCAAAGTCAACCGTTACTGGGTTTGAAGGTGAATACTTGGCTCAAGGTGGTGAATGTATTGATTATATTTTTGCTCCCAAATATGCCATCAAGATTAATCAACAACCAAAGTGTGGTGTAAAAAATAAAGATGTCGCATCTCAACATTTAAACTTACAACTTCGTGGATTTGGATTATTACATTCTAAATTCGATGGCTTATACATGAGTGATCATCGACCTTTGATTGCCGATTACTCGTTGTCTTCTAAACAGTGTTAGTTTCTTATTTGTTGTGCTCCTATTCTTCTTTCCCTTTTTTTGATTCCTGCTCTACTTGTATAGATTATGTTTAGACGATGAATGTGAAATGTATGTTAATTCAATTAAGTTTGCATCTTTGTAATAAGGAGGGGCTTGTCTTTCTTTCTCTTAATGATTTGGAAGTGTCACGTGGATTTACACGTGACCTGTTGGTGTATGGATCTATTTCTGGGCAGAAGTAAGAGAAAAAGGCATAACAAAACAAAACAAATCAAAATAAAACAACAAACCCTTGATTACTTACCACTGATATATTCTTTTGATTGATCATAATGGCAATGGATAGTCCTCATGAACAAGTACAAAACGCTTTGTTATCTCGTATTGTGAACAATATGGTACGTTTAGCTTATTGGTTCTCTTCGATCAACATTTCTGATACTAACGCCAACAATAGAGTAATTTGAATGATTCTATAGCCAATGTTAATGAATCATTACGTGAAATTAATAAGAATAACAGAGATACAGAACTAGTTTCGAAAATGTGGAGTAATTATTCCAAGAATTATGAATATAATTTACAAGCTACAGGTGAAAAACGTGAACCCATATAAAGAAATGGATTTGAAACTTATAAAAATGGTTTTTATTAAAGCTAAGGAAAGATGAAAGAAAAAAAAAAATTTCAATAAAATTTGGAAATGAAATAGAAGCGTATAAGCAACAATATATGTAAATATCGATTATGATAAGATGATTGATCACATAACTGGAAAATCTATTATATAGTACAGAATAAGATGACGTACTGAACCCCGTCAATATGAATGGAGTCAGGTTTCTTTTGTCTTTTTTTTTTTTTCGTTTTTTTTTATTTCTTTATTGGTTTGTCTTGGATATAGAACTAAAGGAAGTATCTGATGAATTCAAAATAACTTTCAGTCAAGATAGTAGATTTATATAGAATTAATAATTAATTTTTTTATTCAAAACATAATAAATATTCTCTTAAACAAAAGTCAGACGTAAACAGTAGATAAATGGTCATATTTATTCCTTGTTGATTTGAGTTGGTAATAAACCATATCTCTTTTTCAAGGTGACTCTTTGTCTGGAGTATTTATCATCAGGAGAAAATCTGGCTGGATGAGCAGATTTGGTGATTTCTCCATCTTCAGTGATTTTGTTTAAAGTATAGACTCTCTTGCCATCGGCACCTAAAGTGTACATTAAATGCATATTGTTGTAGTTGTTTGGTAGTTATGGAATGGTTATAAGGATAAGCTTCGACTTTTCAAAAATTTTCATTTTAAAAAAAAAAAAAGAGATGAGTCTGTACAAAAACGAAAAGAAAGGAAAAAAAAAAAAAAAAGGTTTGTGCACTGATTTTTTTTTTGCGTGTGGTGCACGACTTATTCTTTTGAACATAAATCAGTAGATCGAACACCAAAACAGAATCAGTAGATTCCAACCATTCTTATCAATTCAAGCTACTGCTGGTGAACTTAACAGACCCGATTGATATAATTGGATGCTTGGAAACACTTAACTCAGAAACCCACATTCTCTCGCTCATATTCAATTGTTAACCGCCTTTTAATAGTTTGAAATTTTTGGCATAGTAATTGGCATATACTCAGAATCTTGATTATCTCTTTTAAGACTCTTTTGATATCAAAATGGTTCCTCCCAAGAAGGATGCTTTTGCTGATTTGTTCCAATCAGCTACTTCCAATTCATCCTCATCGTCATTAAACAACAAGAAACTTTCGTTGTCTGAACAACAATATAAACAACAACAGAAACCAGGTAACAATTTCAACAATTGGTCAAACCTCGATATTTTATCACCTTCTCCCCATCCCAATTCGAGTTCAAATCCAAACTCAGCTGGATCTTTGAGTAGAGATAATACACCAGGATTATCACAGTCTGAAAATACCAATGGGTTCATTGATGATCCCTTTGATATTTTTAAGTCACCAGCACCAATACAATCAAAACCTATTCAACGTACGCAATCACCTGTTACACCAAATCCTAAAAACATCAATAGTACCTCGTTATTAGATGATGAATTTGAGGATGCATTTATCCCTGAACCTACCCCAGTGACTGCTGAACCTGAAGAATCACATTACTCTCAACTAGACTCAGATGATTCTGCATCTAATGAAAATATCCCGTATAATTCTAATTCAAAATCTAATTCAAAATCTTCGTCCGGTAATTCACTAGATAAAAAAGATACTGTACTCGCTGAGTTAGTCGATATTGGATTTTCAATAGAAATATCTAATAATGCAATTGCCGAAATGGGGCCCGATCTTCAAGCTTGTGTCAACTTTATCATGAGTGGAGGTAAATCCAAGGCTAGTGATAAGAAGCCACGTAGATCTCAACAAAGGCCTTCCAATAGTCGCCATAATTCACAACAGGGAGATATTGCTACAAGTATCAACGATTTGTCTAGTGATTTTTTCAACAAAGCTTCTATATTTTTTAATAAATCTAAAGATACTGTCATGAAAAACATTGAACAATTCCAACAAGATTTAGGGGGTGAACATGCCGATAATAGAAATAATAACATGCCTGCATGGATGAAGAATCAACACAAGTATAAAAAAGATGCTATTGAAAGGAAACAACACGGCGGTGGGAACTTTGAAGATTATGGATCAGATGAAGAGAATATTAATCAAGAAGATATCACTAAGTTCATGGAAATGCAGAAACAAAAGGAAAAGGAAAGACAGAAACAAAGGTTAGATCATTTCAAAGAAGCTGCCAGGAATAAAATAAATGGTACTTCCCTGGGTAGATCATCGCCAGATAAAAGACCGTCAAACTCTTCTCAGAGTCTGTCCACCAACAAAATACCGCAACCCAAACAACACCAAGAACCACGGTCTGAAGTGAAGCCTCCTTCAAGACCCAAAAAACAAAGTCCACCTGCAAGAAATACCCCATCATCCCACAATTCACCTCAGCCAGATGTTGATCTCTTAGGTTTAAGTGGTGGTCCAGCATTGTCAAGAGCTGAAAGATTCAAATCCTCAACCCCGGACGATCAATTGTACGTATCTTCACGTAGAAGACGTAATAACAACTCAAGCCAGGCAGAACCTCCAAGAAAACCAAGAAAAACTACTGCTGAACCACTTAATCAATTTCAACAATCTGATTATGACATTTCTAAACAAAAAGCATCTGAGCTTTTCACTAATGGTGATTATGATGGCTCTCACAACCTATACATAAAATGTCTTCAATCATTACCAAACAACCATGAGTTGAGAATTATCATAAATTCAAATCTTGCATTGACATCCATTAAATTAGGAAATTATAAGGAAGCCACGAGATTTTGCGATGATGGTATTGAGTTGGTTGGTGGTGAAGAACTAGCCAAAGACAATACTTGGGACATAAATAATAAGTCTGTTAAATCTTGGTACGTCAAGCTACTTTCAAGAAAAGCAGAAAGTCTTGAGATGTTAGAATTATTCCCAGAATCTTTAAGTTGCTACTCAGATTTGATAAGTAAACTTGGTATAACTGATAAGAAAATCATGGAAGCAAGAAGAAGAATCAGAAACATTGTAGAACCACCAAAACCAACTCCTAAGAAAGCCACAACTCCTCCTGTTGTAGCAACAACAGCTCCAAAATATGAAGCGGTTGAGCGAATCAGAAAACAAAATGCGGATGAAAAAAATCAGGAAGATTTAAAATTTCGTCTTCATGATCAAATTCAAGGTAAACTTTTTGAATGGAGCAATGGTAAGGAAGACAATTTGAGAAGTCTATTAATGTCATTACCTAACATATTACCAGAAAGATTGGGATTTCCCTTCATCACTACTAAAAAACTTACAATCAACGAGTTGATGTTACCGAAGAAGGTGAAAATCAATTACATGAAAGTTATCAGTTCTATTCATCCTGATAAGCTAGGAAATTTTGAAACGGAAGATCAACTCATTTGCCAAGGTGTGTTCATAATTTTAAATAAATCTTGGGATATCTTTAAAGAACAGAATGGAATTAATTGATTCCTTTGTTATATAGTTTAATTAAATGAACATTTTGCATTATAGTTTCAGTAGTAGTTGCTTAGCATCAAATTATAACATAGAAACTTTGAAAAAAGTAATAAAACTAAAAAAAGAAAATTCCGATACCGGGAGTCGAACCCGGGTTTGCTCGGTGAAAGCGAACCGTGCTAGCCGTTACACTATATCGGAGATTTTATAGTCTAAGAAGATTGCTGGTCTGTCATCATTTGGTAGATTTCGTGAAAACAAAATCAAGGGAGAAATTGGCCTAGTGGCGGACCAGGGTCCTTCCTGAGCCAAAGGCGGGTTCGAATCACATCTCCAAATACATTTTATTCTTCAACTCGAAGGTTTTTAGTGAGACTCAGCTCTCACTGCTTCCTCCTACACTTTCAAACAAGTATATACTTCATAGTCTTTATAGTTATTAAATATATATTCTAAGATTTCGTGAAAAAAAAAAAAAAAAAAAAAGAGAAAAGTCAATAAGAAGATTACAATAAGAGCCATTCCTCCTTTATTTGAGGTATGTATATCCAAGCGCGTTGGCGAAAAAGAGCATGCGCTGTCAAAACAACTGTTTGAGTCACCTTTCGCTCTTCAGAGAGTGACTTTGATAAAAGGAAGAGAACTTAAAAACAGAAAATGGTTTCCGTGGGTTATATGCTTTTTTGACTGTTTTGTTGCTTTTTTCTTGAAAAGTTGCAAAAAAATTACGTAATCGGCAGAAAATATATGTTGATCAAGATTTATCTTTTTCCCTTGTGTGGCGGTAATCTTGATTACTCATCTTTGGGTGGCAAATATCCGCACATCAAAAAGACCTAAAGATAAAGATTCGTATATAAGTCAACTGACATCCCAATATCTAATACAATACATACGTAATATTGATAACGATAGTTTAATTAAAATGACGACAGTTTTCATTTCTGGTGCTACTGGATTTATTGCTCAACATACCACTAAACAATTAATTGAAAAGGGCTACAAGGTGATCGGATCTGTGAGATCTGAATCAAAGGGTGATCAACTCAGTAAGTCCTTGAATTCTCCTAATTTCACCTATGAAATAGTTCCTGATATCGTTAAAGAAGGAGGTTTTGATGAAGCTTTGAAAAAACACCCGGAAGTAACAGTTTTTTTGCATACTGCTTCACCTGTTCTTTTTCAAGCTGAGGATATTGAAGAAGAACTTTTGAAACCAGCTATTCATGGGACGAAAAATGCTTTAAACGCAATTCAAAAATATGGTAGTCAAATTAAAGAAGTAGTTATAACTTCTTCATTTGCTGCAGTAACGAAAAATGACAATGACGCTCCGTTATATAATGAAGAATCTTGGAATGATATTACTTGGGAACAATCATTTTCTAGCAAAAGATTGGGTTATAGAGGATCAAAAACTTTTGCTGAAAGGGCGGCATGGGATTTCATTAAAGAAAATGATGTAAATTTCAATTTAAACTGTATCAATCCAGCATTCGTTTTTGGACCCCAAGCATTTGATGCTGAGGTTAAAGAAAATTTAAATTTTTCGGCTGAAATTGTTAATCAGTATGTGAAATTAAATAAGGATGATGAAATTCCTACTTTTAGTGGTGGTTTTATTGATGTAAGAGATGTTGCCAAAGCCCATATAGTAACATTTGAAAAATCAAATATTAAAAACAATCGTTTGTTATTATGGAATGGTAAATTCAATCCTCAAGTTATTTTGGATATAATCAATGAAAATGTACCACAATTAAAGAATAAAATCCCACTTGGTGAACCAGGTGCTGGTGATAAACTTCTCGAGTCTGGACATAAGGTCGATAATTCTAAAACTAAAGAATTATTAGGGTTTGAACATATCGATTTGAAGAAGTCTGTATTGGATACTGTCGAGCAAATTTTGAAGTCTACTAGTTAAGTAGTTTATGTATTTATTTTAATCAAATTGTTATTCTTCTTAGTGTCTTCGATTTTTTTTTTTTTTTTTTGACATTTATCTAATATAAGACTTTTTGAAAAGAAGACTAATAACTTTTGCTATATTATCAAAAGAATTGTGAGCTCATCTGTAAGTATATTTATAACAGGACATTTAAAACAGCATAATCCCAAAAAAGAGAATGCCATATCTTTTGCGATTAGAACTACATTTTTTGCAACTAAATTAGATATTGTATAATTGAAGCTATTAAAAGTCTTTCAAATGACTTCTTCTTCCAAACTATCTATTTTATTAACGTGTTCATCGTAATAGTCTCTAACCCTATTTTGATATCTGTCGAATGCGACAACTACTCCAGTAAACAATGTAGAGGCAATCATGATAACCAAACAAACAATCATACCTCTTGTAAACCTAGGGGAGTTTGCGGTTGTAAAAAGACAAATACTAAGTGGAATATCAGCCATTTGTAAGAATAAATTCAAACTTCCAAGTGTTACACTTCTAAGTAAAGGAGATTCTCTACACATTTCATTGGTCCAACTAACCATAATTGAACTAGCAGCACCTGAAAATCCTTGTAATGCATACCCAAAGAAAAAAGCTCCTCTAGGAACATCATACTTGACTAGAATAATAATACCAATTAGCCATGAGATGGAAACAAAAGTGTATACTTCCCATTTAACTTTCCGCATGTCACATAGCCAACCGGTTGATACGGTAGCAACAATATTCACCGCTGATTGGATGGTGGGAATATTATTTCTTTGATAAACGTTGTATCCCAAATCTTCAAGAACAACTCCCCAGTAACTACCAGCTTCGCCAGGGAGATGATTTAAAGTATATGCGATATTGAAAACATAAAATTGCCAAGAAGTTAGAACCTTTTTAATAACTCCAAAACTGAATTTCTTATTTTCTTTAACATTTTCAACAACCGTAAGATTCTTTCTTAAGAGTTCGTAATCCCGGTCAGTAAAGAAAAAGTTCTTCTTTGGGTAATTATTTGGAAAATTTGGTAAAAAAAAACCAACAATTGCAACTGGGAAAATGGTAACTATAGCATCAACAACAAAAATCCATCTCCAACCTGGTAAACCAAGTTTACCATTTAAAGTAGCATATACTCCTGATTGGATATATCCACCGAACATAGTCCCCGCCGCTCCAGCTGCAATGAATATCGCAGTACGTGAACTTAATAAACTATGAGGATAAAAACTTCCTAAAATCTATTCTGTGTTAGTTTTTGCATTTTTTTCACCCACTCACTCGTTTTCCTTCATTTTGCATTTTGCAGCAAAAAAAGAAAAAAAATACCGAACGATAAATATTATTTTTGAAGATAAAAATACATACATAGTGTATAGCTGGGAAGGCCCCGCCTTCTAAAGCACCTTGAATACACCTAAATGCCACAAGCGAGGGCATTCCTTTACTTGCTACACCACTCAAAAGACAAAATACTGCCCAAGTGATTTCTAATGTTGTTAAAACGTATTTTGGTTCAAATTTAGTCCAAATACTCCAACAACCGCGTAGGCCCCGTAGAAGGTTCGATTCAAAATATTCAAAGCGTTTGGTTTTAATTCCAAATCTTCTTTCATTCCCTAAGTATGTAGTTAGTAGTTGTCCAGCTAGAATATTGATATTGATAAGACATACCAGGACCCAAGCATTGTTGATATTGGCACTATCCAAATATCTAACGAAAAAGGATAAACAAACATAAGTCAAAATAATAGAATCAACCTTAACGTAAAGCTTTCGTTCTTCTTTTGAAAATTCTTTTGGGTTCCAAAAATAAAACAAAGAATCAAGTCTTGGTTTTGGTGGCTTCAAAGTCCAAAACATCTTCCATCTTTGCCTTTGATCAATATAGAAATCATCAAATGCCACTTTTTCAATTTCTTCACTTGAATTGGAGATAGCATCATTTGTTTCTCCAACAGTGATGTCAACTCTGTTCTTTTGATCTTCTTTTTCAGACATATTATTTAATATTCCTTGACTGATATTCATTTACAACTTTAAGACGACATTTTATGAGGGTTATATATTGAATTATTCGGAGTGATTGATAAAACTGCAAAATTGTGGATCTCTTATCAGCTCCACAGGTTAGTTATTCATTGTGATAGGATCCACTAAGGAACTACCTTCCGCGCACTTCAAAGCTTAATTATTGTTGATTAAGTATCTAAAACACAATGAGTTTATTGTCTTAGATATATATGAATCAATTAATTACCGAAAATGCGAAAGCAGCCACACAACAATATTAGATTCCGTCCCCTAATAAAAGAAAAAAGAAAAAGGGATTTATCATAATTTGTATATAATAACGTAACCTTCTTAAAAAAATAAAAAACCTCAATAATACATCAAAAGCCCACAGCAAAAATATGTCAATTAAAAAAGATTCTTCAATTATCATCATTGGGGCCGCTGCTTTTGGTAATAGTACTGCTCTTCATTTAGCTGAACGAGGCTTTACTAATGTTACTGTATTTGATAAACAGCCGTACGATGTTAATCAGTATGACTCTGTTAAGAATTCTGCTGATGCTGCTTCCACTGATTTGAATAAGATTGTTAGATTCACTCATTATGATGACTTACATCGTAACTTAGCTTTGAAAACAGTTGAAGAATGGGAAAATTGGAATGAACTTTATTCAAAAGCATCTGATTTACCTGAAGGATTAGATGGGAAGGGTAAATTATACAATAAGGTTGGATATCTCAGATATCATACCACTCCATGGGATGAACAGCCTGCAGAGGTTGAAAATTTCAAAAATTTTGATAAATTAGGATTAAGTTGGACTCAATTTGATATAAATAATGAACAAGATAAATTTAGAGCCCATATTAGTGGATTTGGTAAAAAATTCGATCCTTTGAAACTTGCAGGTAAAGAGGAAAATAACAAACCAATCATTGGTAATTTGGATATTACAACTGGTTTTGCATATGCTTCGAAATCGACTTACTTTGCATACTACCTTGCAAAGAAATTGGGCGTGAAGTATGTCTTGGGTCCAGAGAAAGGTAGATTCAAAAACTATATCAAAGACGGTGACAATATTCGGGGTATTATAACTGCTGATGGCGTTGAGCATAAAGCTGATTTAGTTATTGTTGCTGCTGGTGCTTGGTCATCTGAAATAGTACCTGAATTAAGTAAGATTCAACAAGCTGAATCAGGTAATATTTTATTAATTAAAATACCTTCTGATAGAAAAGATTTACTATCGAAGTATAGTATTGAGAATTTCCCAATAATTGCCTGGAAAGATTTTAGTCGCCGTTTTGAAGGTGGTGGTGTATTTTTCTTCCCAATAACTGATAATGGTTACTTAAAATTTGGTGCTAGACATACAAGATGGACCAATAAAGTTGATGGAGTTTCAATTCCTGCTACTGAAACTTCCGAGCCAAGTGTTTTAGATGTTCCAAAAGATGCTTTTAAAACGGTAACTGATTTCATTTCAACCTATTTACCCGATATTGCTGAAGCAAAATTACCATTCGAAAAATTAAGGCTTTGTTGGTATGGTGAATCGATAAATAAAGATTTTGTAATTGACCATGTTCCAGGCAAAAAAGGACTTTTCGTGGTAGCCGGTGATAGTGGCCATGGGTTTAAGTTCATCCCTACTATAGGTGGAATTGTTGGTGATATCTTAGAAGGAGTGGAAAATGATTATAAGCAAAGATATAAATGGAGATTTGCTGAAAATCCAGATCAGGTTGAAGCTTTCAAAAATGGTTCAAGTAAGTTAGATCTTAACGAAAAGAATATCTTAGGCGCTGATATTAATCTCTTTACAAAGTAGAAATTGGACCATGTGTAACTACTTATTACATGTACTTTAAAACAATTTTGAAATTTTGCAACTCCTCTATTGTAGAGCTAACAAGCAGTATTTAAAGTGTAGTCGATATTCTCTTTTTAGAAAAGTAATAAAACAACTATAAAGAAAAAAATAAAACAAATAACTGTAAACAAATTTTAAAATCAATATGATTAGTGACGTTTGTCCCATGAGAATCACCAATTGTTTCATTATATCATTAAGTGTGTAGTAATCATAACTAAAACCTATAGATGTATCAGTTAAGGTTTTTTACTGTGTACTGCTCAAAAAAAGTACACCAATAAAAATTACAGAAAAACAAAATAAAGAGATAAGAATATACTTAAAGACAAAATGACTTCTAACTACGATTATGATGTGGTGGTAATTGGATGTGGTGTCTTTGGATTGTCGACTTGTATAGAGCTTGCTGAAAAAAATTATAAGGTTTTGGCACTCGACACCTATTATATGTCCCCATTATCCGCTGCAAATGATTTGAATAAAATTATAAGGATTGAGTACCCGGATAAATTATCAGCTCTGTTAGCAGTTGAAGCCTTAAAATTATGGGAGACATCTCCTTTATATAAAGATTGCTTTATAAAATCTGGAAGACTCACACTTACTCCCGATGATCCAAAATCAAATAGAAATATTTATGAAACGAAAAGTTTCGAGGTATTAAAAGAATTAGGTGTTCAGCAAAGAGTTGAAAAATTGAAAACCCTGAAAGAAATTGGTGATCTCATTCCAGAATTCAAAGATAATAAGTTACCTTTATCTTTGAATGCTACATATAATCACGATTGTGGCATTGGCTTGTCAGATAAAGCAATTGCCGCTGCATATTCTAGAGCATCTGAGTTGGGAGTTGAATTTGCGTTTGGTCAAGATGGAGAGGTAATTGGGGTTGACTCTCACAGGGTAACTGTTAAATCAGGTAAGGTTTACAGAACTCTGAAAATCCTTGTTTCTGCAGGAGCATCTACCGTATTTTTAGTTCCCTTGGATTCACAGATCAAGGCTTGGGGTGGATTTGTTGCTCATATCAAGCTTTCAGATGAAGAATTTGAAAAATATAAAAATATACCAGTTTTTTTCAGTGCCCAATATGGATATTTTTTTCCACCTGATGAAGAAAGTCATAGAATTAAAATTGCCCTTACAACATGTGATGCGTATTCATTAGCGATAATTGATGGTGAAGAAATCAAAGTGCCCAGGTATCAAACTGATAATATACATGATACTATACCAAAGAGTCATTATAAAGATATAATTAAACTTATTGACTTGGTCGTACCCGAATTGGCTTATCATGTTCCACAAGATTTTAAAACTTGCTGGACTGCAGATTCTTCTACGAGTAACTTTTTAATTGATAAGTGTCCGTACTTCGAGGATGTTTATGTTGCTACAGGAGATCTGGCTCATGGATTCAAATTTATGACAAACATAGGTAAGTACATTGTTCAAAAACTAGAAGGAAAACTTAGTAAAGAATTGGATGAAGCGTGGAGCTGGAAAGTTAAGCCCGAGTTTACAAAAAAATTTACTAATAAGCAACCTAGACCTAATTTGAATTTAGCTACTGTTGAATTTTATAAAGACTAATATATATTAAACACAGTGGGTTTCACCATCTGAATGTGTATGACACTCAGTTCCTCCTGTTTCCTCACTTTTAGAAGCTTTTGCAGATGTAGATGTAGATGATTTGTCATCCGATGAGGATTGTTTTCCACTACATCCAGTACCTGGTACAGCTATATCATAAGCATATACATCCAAAGCATAATACCTTAAGGTAGCAGAGTTTCTAACAGCTTCTGAATCATTTTTCTTAGCCAATTCCAAACATTCATCATAAGTGTCAGCATAGTGACCCACAATACCTTGACCTAGTTTATCGGTATGCCAAATTCTGTGTAATAAATCACCGGCCCAATACTCAGTATTTTTATAATTTGCAACATTATATCCGAAAGAACAAACTTGTGATAAATCTTTTCTAGTTGAGTAAGATAAATCACAAATCACAGTCTCATCGGTAGCATTTTCACCTCTCCAATGACCAGCCCAACCATCGTTCCCACAATTACCATCAATATCATCGCAACGAAACAAAACGCCAGATTTATCAGCACGAACAACGTTATCAAAAATACCAACAACTTCACCAGATGGAGTTTCATCCCCAAAGTACTTACGATAGAATTTTGACTCATTACCAAATCTAACGGTATGGTCCCTAGCATGAGCAGCTAACTCTTTCGTCTCTTGTAACGCTCTCGATAATTGATTAAATTGAGTATCATTACAAGATTTATGAATAGGATATTCTTGTACCCAACCATCAGTCCAGTCATAGGCAGTTGAAGAAGAGTCAACTATGGAAGTAACTGTTACATCGGACAGAGAAGCGGGTGCGGCAATAACGCAAGCAGCAAAAGCAAGTAATTGTAATTTCATCGGATAGTATTGATTATTGAAAGTAAAAGATATAAAAATACATGGGGATTCAGAGAGTTATATATCTCTTATGATGATTAATTTCAAGGACATTGATTCGTAAATTTTCCATTGAATAGTCTTCAACTTCAATTAAATTAAAATAGTGGTTATAATTAAACGTTTGGGCTTGGCGTAATTTGAAGAGTAACCTGGTTGTTATAATGTTCTGAAATGCTAAGAAAAAAAAAGAAGTCACAATTTATCACCAAAAGAGAGGGCAATTGAATATTGCAATGTTTATTCATTCTTTCGAATGCTTCTTCAATGTTTAAACACTGTTTTGAGCTAGGGATCTCGTAAATCATATCAACGTTTGAAGATCTTGATTAAGCCTCTTTTGAGAAACCGTATATCTCGCTTTTTCAGGAGTGTTGCAACACTTGCAACACTTGATGAAGACGTTTGATCTATTTTGCAACCCGTGTAGTTATTTTTTTGAAGCACACGGCACATCTTTTATTAGCCTTGGCACCCAAAAAAAATTGGGGTGAAAAAGAAAAAGAAAGAAGAGAAAAATTCGCAGTCAAATAGAGTTCCATCTCTTGGCAAGGTAATATGATTATTAAACAAATTAAACAAATTAGGTTCTACTAGAATATCATTTGTTATAAAATGATTGATTATCCTTAGTTCTAGGTTAGAAATTAAAATGGACAAGAGAGTAAACATGAACTACAAAAAACTTTTGCTTTTCCTTTCAATATTAAGTGGAACTATCCTGGCCACTGTTACTGTGACCTCTACTAGGGACTATAGGTTGGCAACCACTCAAAGTGCTGTCGAAGGTGTTGGTCAAGGTGGAACCATTATAGTCACTAGTACTAGATCTGGGAGTGAGGAATCAGAATCAGAATCCAGTGCCACTGGTCAAACAACTGCAATCACTAGTTGTCATTTTCATGGGTCAACCCAGTTTTGTGTTGATGGTGATGGTAATGAAGGATCGATTTCACCTGCTCCTTCAAATACCAAAGATGCTCCAAGCCTGTATTCTGGGTGTCATGCACATGAAACTGATACTTTTTGCTTAGATTCAACTGGAGAAGAAGTTCAATTTTTGAAAGAATCAGAAGCTTCCTCGTCTTCTTCTTCATCTTCTTCAAGTGGTGGTAAGAACTGTCATTTCCATTCCGGTGTTGAGCATTGCCTTGCTGATGGAGAAACTGAAGGAAAACTGGCTAACAGTTGTGAAAGGGTTGATCGCGATTATAATATTCCTTTAAGAATTGGTCTCTTGTTTGTTATTTTGGTAACTAGTGCTATTGGTGCTTTTGGTCCGGTTTTACTCACACGGTTTTCTAATTTTTCAACAGAAAGTCATGTGGTTACTATTATAAAACAGTTTGGTACTGGTGTAATAATATCGACTGCATTCGTCCATCTTATGACGCATGCAGAATTAATGTGGGGTAATTATTGTATTCAGCTCAAATATGAATCAACTGCTTCCTCGATTACTATGGCTGGTATTTTTATTGCTTTTTTGATTGAGTATATTGGTAATCGTCTTCTTAAATCCAGCATTGAAAAACGTACTTCCTCAATGAGATCAGACCCAGAAGATATTACGAAGGAAATTAGCAGTGAAGAAAATACTACACCTGTAGTTGTCGGACATCATTTTCATGGAATTACACCTCAAGATAAACTTTCGGTATTTATTTTGGAAGCGGGAATAATTTTCCATTCTATTTTAATTGGTATCACTCTAGTAGTTGCTGGTGATTCATTTTTTATTACCTTATTTATTGTTATTTTATTTCATCAAATGTTTGAAGGACTTGCTTTGGGGGCAAGAATTGCTGAGTTACAAGATACAAAACTTTCTGTCAAGCTAATGATGGCTGCTGCGTTTTCGATTATCACTCCTATTGGTATGGCCATTGGGATTGGTACTTTGAAGAAATTTAACGGTAATGATCCTAGTACTATAATTGCATTGGGAACTTTGGATTCTTTTTCTGCTGGTGTTCTTATTTGGACTGGGTTGATTGAAATGTGGGCCCATGATTGGTTATTTGGTAGTTTGGCGCATGCACCAATTTTGAAAACAGTTCTTGCATTTTTTTCCTTAGTTGCTGGAATGATCTTGATGAGTGTACTTGGAAAGTGGGCATAACCTATATTCAACATCTACTCTCGTCCATTGAAGATATTATAATATTATTCGAAGCAATAACTTTTTGTAGCTTTCCCTTAAATGTAATAACTCTTTTCATTTTTTTGTAACCTTTAGAATTTTAGAAATACATAGGCAATTATTTGGTAATAATTTCAAATCGGAGACCTTTTTAAATCTGTCATTTCTGTAGAAAAACTTCGTTTTCAAACCCTGTCAGTTGGATATTTGTTGAGATCATTATATGAAAGCTCCGTTATCTTGCAATAGACTTGGAGTACTTAAAACTAAATTCATCTTCTTCTAGTCCCATCTGTTTTGGTAGGACTGTACCATGTTATACGATTCATAGAATATCTAGAGGCAATACAATGATTAAAACTGACTCGGAGCCAAAAATGTAGCTTAAAGGTTAGACAAATGTGGTAATTACCAGATCTGTCGATTTACCGTATTAAAAAATCTACGCGCGAAAGCGAATACACGAAAATTCCGTGAAAGTGCGGAATTTCTCCATATATAGATAAGATTTGGAATCAGTTTAAATTTTTCTATTTCAAATTTCCTTAACAATATGATCAGTAAAGATTCAAAAATTATAATAGTTGGTGGTGCTGCTTTTGGTAATAGTACTGCCCTCCATTTAGCAAGAAGAGGCTATCAAAATGTCACAGTATTTGATAAACAACCTTACGATATAAACCATTTTGATTCTGTTAATAACTCAGCAGATGCAGCTTCTACCGATTTGAATAAAATTGTGAGGTTCACTCACTATGATGACTTACACCGTCAATTGGCATTCAAAGCTATTGAGGGATGGGAGCATTGGAATGAACTTTACTCAAAAGCATCTGATTTACCTGAAGGATTAGATGGGAAAGGTAAATTATACAACAAGGTAGGATATCTCAGATATCATACTACTCCATGGGATGAACAGCCTGCAGAGGTTGAAAATTTCAAAAATTTTGATAAATTAGGATTAAGTTGGTCTCAATTTGATATTAATAATGAACAAGATAAATTTAGAGCCCATATCAGTGGATTTGGTAAAAAATTCGATACTTTGAATCTTGCGGGTAAAGAGGAAAATAACAGACCAATTATTGGTAATTTGGATATTACAACTGGATTTGCATATGCTTCCAAAGCAACATACTTTACTCAATATCTTGCTCGTAAAGCTGGTGTAAAATTTATTCTTGGAGAAAAGGGGAATTTCAAAGAATACATTAGTGAAGGTAATGATATTAAAGGTATTATAACTACTGATGGAGTTAAGCATGGAGCTGACCTTGTTATCGTTGCCGCTGGTGCTTGGTCGTCTGAATTAGTACCTGAATTAAGTAAAATTCAACAAGCAAATTCTGGTAATATTTTATTCATGAAAATTCCATCTGATAGAAAGGATTTATTAGCGAAGTATAGTATTGAGAATTGTCCTGTTATTGCTTGGAAAGAATATGCTCATAGACATGAAGGGGGTGGGGTCTTCTTTTTCCCAATAACAGATGATGGTTACTTAAAATTTGGTGCTAGACATACAAGATGGACCAATAACGTTGGTGGAGTTTCAATTCCTGCTACTGAATCTTCTGAGCCAAGTGTTTTGGATATTCCAACTGATGCCTTTAAAACTGTCACTGATTTCATCACTAATTACATGCCAGACTTAGCGGCCGCAAAATTACCTTTTGAAAAAGCTAGACTCTGTTGGTTCGGAGAATCAATTGATGAAGATTTTATTATTGATCATGTTAAAGGTAAAAATGGCTTATTCGTTGTTGCAGGTGATACTGGCCACGGCTTCAAGTTTTTACCAAACATAGGTGAAATCGCTGTTGATATCTTAGAAGGCGTCGAAAATGCTTATAAGCAAAGATATAAATGGAGAGAAGTCGATGATTTCCCAAAAAATTTAGAAACTTTCAAAAAAGAATTACGAGAGTTAGATCTTAATAGCAAAAAGGTATTGGGTGCTGATTTAAATTATTTTACCCAAGATAGATAGAATTGCTTTTAAATATTAAATAAACACTACAGTTGTTTTATTATTTTACTATTTGATTTATAAAACAACCGGTTTTAGTTGTAGCGATAACTAGTTATCAAGTTAGTAAAATAGTTTTATATAACTAGTTTGTTTCAGTCACTTTCCTCAAAGGGATCTGAAAAAGAAGAGAACTAAAGAGAAAGAGAATATCGTGGATATTTCACTGATTTAAAGTTGTTTTTTTAGACGAGAACTGTAATTTGTGCTTGCAATAAGGGTCACTAATACCGACTACGGAAGTCTGGGCGAACGAGAGGATCTTTCAATTTACAGCCCTTTTTGGCACATGGAGCGGTTGCAAAATAACCATAAAATTTTAGGAATACATAGGCAACTATTTGGTGATAATTTCAAATCGGAGATTTAGAGTCTGTCATCTTTCTTAATTTTCAAATCGGAGATATTCCATTTTTGTTGGTTGGAATCTCAAGTTCAATAAAACATGATAATCCTCAGATATACTTCTATACTTTTGAGTTCTCTTAAACTGTAGATATGTTGTCACTTCAATGTTTAATGATATAATATTTGCCAAGTCTAGTGTCCAAAACCTGAGTTGGACAAACCGATAAACACTCAAAAATATCAATACTTGTTGAACTGTCAAATCGGATAACTCAAGCAAAAAAAGTGAACTCAAAGCCAAATAGGAGTTTCACTTGGTGACAGTAAACAAATACTTAAAAGCATAAAATTTGATTGGAAGTTCATTTATTAATACGTATTTCCTTTTTATTTTTTCTTTCTGGTTCTTTTTTTGATTTTTTTCTCTAGTTGAATAGCCTTAATAAAAAATGTATTCAGGATACGGTGGTCAGCCGCCATCAAACGTCTATTACGGACAGACCAATGGGTATGGACAGACAAATGGGTATGAACAAACGAATGGGTATGGGCAAACAAACGAGTATGGACAAAATCAATATGAATATTCTCGCCCTCCAGGACCTCCTCCTGGACCTCCTTCAGGGTATGGTTTTGAATCTGACTTTGTTCCTCCTCCAGGACCTCCACCTGGACCTCCTACAGGATATGGATTTGAATCTGAAATTGCTCCTCCACCTGGACCACCTCCCCAACTTGGCTATTATAGACCCCCAGTAGACTTACCAACTAATGATGAAACATACTCTGAATATGAAAGACCCAGTTTCCCACCTCCTACTGCACCTCAAAATTTCGATGATAGGTTGGATGTCACGTATCAGTATTCTGATTGTTCGGGTAAGAAGAAAGCATTATTGGTTGGTATCAATTACATTGGAACATCTAACGAACTTCTGGGGTGTATTAATGATGTCCAGAATATGAAAGTCTTCTTAAATGAACATTTTGGCTACTCTTTTGCTGACATGGTTGTATTAACCGATGATGAAAGTGATACAGGGCGTATGCCAACAAAGGAGAACATAATTAGAGCAATGCAATGGTTAGTGGATGGTGCAATGCCAAATGATTCTTTGGTATTCCATTTTTCGGGTCATGGGGGGGTCACTGAAGATCTTGATGGTGACGAAGAGAGTGGGTTTGATGATGTAATATATCCTCTTGACTTTGAAAGTGCAGGACATATAGTTGATGATGACATGCATGCAATTATGGTAAAGCCATTGCCTCCTGGATGTCGTTTAACAGCCTTCTATGATAGTTGTCATTCAGGGACTGCATTAGATTTGCCATATGTCTATTCCACCAAAGGAGTTGTTAAAGAGCCAAATTTATGGAAAGATGCAGGTGAAGGTGCTTTAAATGCATTTCTGAGTTATGAATCGGGTGATATTACCGGAGCCTTTTCATCCCTTAGTGGTCTAGCAAAGAAATTCATGAAACTGGGAGATACCGATCGAGAAGAAGTAATCAGGCTGAAAATGTCACCGGCCGATGTCATATCAATCAGTGGATGTAAAGATGATCAAACAAGTGCTGATACCAAAGAAGCTGGACAAAATACAGGTGCTATGAGTTGGGCTTTTAAAAAAGTATTAACAGAACAACCAAACCAAACATTTTTATCATTATTAAATAACATGAGGTCTTTGTTAAGTGAAAAATACTCTCAAAAGCCACAACTAAGTTCATCCCACCCTCAAGATATGCAAATTGGTTTCTTGATGTAAGTTTTTTTTTTTTAACTAAGATTCCCACCTTTTGACTTCTTTCTTAAAATAAATAGACAATTGTGTAGCTAAAATAAAAGAAACCATAAAAAACAAAAAACCGGATCAAAAATCGGAGAAAGTTTGTACTTTTCCCTGATTAGTTGAAAAATAATACGATCAACATATTTTAAAGGAAGGGGGGGTACGTAATTTATTTGGAAAAAAATGCCTTCTTGTTAGGCTTACATTGCTCTTATTGCAACCAAAAAAAAAAAAAAAATGAGCAGGAGAGGAACAATGCCATTTGGTCCCCCCCACTCTCAAGTATTTTCGCGGGGTACATACAATAAAGATCTGAATCTGAATCTGAAAATAGTATAGTTCCCGATAATAAAATGGTTCCCGACAGTGAAAAGGTTCCCGACAATGAAATGGCTTCTTGATAAAAGTATGGGGAAGTCATATATTCTATGAGAAATTCATGTTACAGACGGAGGTGTGATTAATATAAGTATGATTTCATTCAACAGGAATATAAATATGACTGGAAATCAACAGATTTTACTTCTTTATTCTTTTTTTTTTCAACAATTACGTCTTCAAAATGGTATTCGATGAAAAAATTACAAGATGTGCTCTTTCACTCAAGACATTTCTTGATAAATTTCCTAAATTATACAATATTTATTTGATTGTTTCAATCTCCTGTACTGCTGGTTTTACTTTTGGGGTTGATATTTCCTCGATGTCGGCTTTTATTGGTACAGTCCAATACAATAATTTCTTTGATACTCCTGGTGCTACACTTCAAGGAGTTATAACTGCATGTATGGCTTTAGGGTCATTCTTTGGGGCCATACTTTCAAGTTTTGTTTCAGAACCTTTAGGTAGACGTGCTTCATTACTTTTCAGTGCTTTGTTTTGGATAATAGGTTCTGCAATCCAAGCTTCAGTTCAAAATAAAACACAATTATGCTTGGGTCGCTTTATTTCTGGTCTTGGAGTTGGTTTTGGTTCTTCCGTTGCTCCAGTTTTTGGATCAGAACTCTGTAGTCGTAAAATTAGAGGTATTGTTGGTGGTATGTTTCAATTTTTTGTAACCCTAGGAATTTTGGTGATGTTTTTTGTATCATTCGGATTTCAACATGTACCCGGTACAGCATCATTTAGAGGAGCTTGGGGTTTACAAATGGTTCCAGGTTTCTTTTTATTAGTTGGTTGTTTATTCATTCCTGAATCCCCAAGGTGGTTAGCTAAACAAGGTCATTGGGAAGAATGTGAAAATGTCGTAGCTAATATCCAAGCAAAGGGGAACCGTGAAGATCCTGATGTTATGATTGAAATTTCTGAAATTAAAGAACAAATTCTCTTAGATGAAAATAGTAAATCATTTTCATACTTTGATTTATTTACCAAGAGATATTTTTTTAGAACAATAACGTCTGTATTTGCACAAATTTGGCAACAATTGACCGGTATGAATGTTATGATGTATTACATTCGTTACATTTTTGAAATGGCTGGTTATGAAGGAAATGCAAATCTTGTTGCATCTTCAATTCAATATGTCTTATTTACCGTAGCCACAATTCCAGGAATATTTCTTTTAGATAAAATAGGTAGAAGACCAATTTTGATGGTTGGAGCTGCATTTATGATGGCTTTGCAATTTGCTGTGGGTGGGATTTTAGCAGTCTATTCTAAACCAATTGATGGTTTACAAGGTGACGCCACGGTTACTATCAAAATTCCCGCTGATAATAAATCTGCTGCAAAAGGTTTGATCGCGTGTTGTTACTTATTTGTTTGTGCATTCGGATCAACTTGGGGATTGGCAGCTTGGGTATATATTTCGGAGGTTGGTGGAACCAATCTAGGCCGTACTAGAATGGCTTCTCTTGCAACTGCAGGTAATTGGTTATTTAATTTTGCTTTAGCATTATTTGTACCACCCGCTTTTAGTAATATCTCATGGAAGACTTACTTCATTTTTGGAGCCTTTTGTGGAGCTATGGGAATACACGTATTCTTTGCCTTCCCAGAAACAAAGGGTAAACGTTTAGAGGAAATGGCTCAAATTTGGGATGAAAAGGTACCCGCTTGGAAATCAGCATCTTATGTTCCACATATTCCTGTTGTTGCTTCCGGTATTGAATCGATTGGAGACGACAAGGAAAAAGCCGACGTTGAATATATAGAAGATAAGGCGGTATAATTCTAAACCTTGAACTAGTTATCTTGCAACTTCATAAAAGTTATCTTGCAACTTCATAAAGTTATCTTGTAACTTCATATAGTGCTTTTTTTTTAAGAAATTATTCGAGATGAAAATAAATATTAATTGTGTACAAAACTTTTTTTTTTTTACAACTTTTGTATTTGTAAACTTAAAAATCCTCGTATTCTTGCTCTTCTTCAGAACTCCCTGGGGGATCAGAAATTATCAGAAACACATTTGAAAACTAGTTGTTTTCTAAAAGTCTTTTGGGGCTTATTTAGCCACCACTTTTGATATATGGAGGGGGTTGATTAAAGTCGCAATTAATCAGCACAATGAATAAAAAAAAAAAAAACGAAGGGAGTAAGCTGTGGATCCAATTCCGCATTCTTATAAATACTCCTCCTGATTTCTTTCCCCATTTCAAATTGAGAATTTTATCCCTAAAGATGACGTTATCTAAAAATTCCAACTACAAGCTCAATTCAGGTTATGAAATCCCAATCATTGGATTAGGGGTTTTCCAAGCCGAACAAGAAGTCACCAGAGACGTTGTCTATCAAGCCTTGAAAGATGGGTATAGACATGTTGATTCAGCTCAACTTTATAAAAATGAACGAGAAGTTGGTCAAGGTATCTTGAAATGGATTAATGAAGATCCTTCTAATAAAAGAGAAGATGTTTTTTATACTACTAAAGTTGCTTCCGATGCCCAGGGTTATGAAAAAGCTTTGGCTTCATTAGAAGAATCATTTGAAAAGGTTAAGGAATTGAAATATATTGATTTAGTTCTTGTACACTCTCCAAAGACAGATAAAGAAAGAAGATTGGGTACTTATAAGGCACTTCAAGATTATGTTGATAAAGGACTTGTCAGATCAATTGGTGTTTCTAACTTTGGTATTAAACACATTGAAGAATTGTTGAATTGGTCAGGGTTGAAGTATAAACCATCTGTTAATCAGATTGAATTGAATCCTTGGTTATTAAGAGAAGAATTGACAGATTACTTGAAAAAGCATGATATTATTCCTGAAGCTTATTCTCCTTTAACCAGAGGTTTTAGATTAGATCATCCTGATTTATTGAAAGTTGCTAAAAACTTAAATAAAACTCCAGCTCAAGTTTTAATCAATTGGTCTTTGAAAAGAGGTTATGTTACGTTACCAAAAACTGTCAATTTAACCAGATTGAAGCAAAACTTGGATGTATTTGATTTCGATATAGATGAAGAAAATTATAACATATTAACTCATGATGAAAATTGGATCTCGAGTAAACGATTCCCTGATGATCCAATCTATTATGAAGATCCATAGTGTTTAAGATCCATAGTGTTTAATGTATATCATTGTAATTAAAATATGTAAATTTGGTCCTCCAAAAAAAAATAGAATTAATCATTTTGAAGCCTCAGTTTATTCATTCGTGCCTGACATACGGCTTGATAAACTAGAAGGAGCACCTTTACATATATGACTAAGGTATGTATGGGTTTTTGTACTGTTATAACACTATGAGTTTGTTGTTGTTCCTGTAAGTGAGGAAACAGACTTTGATCAATTCTAAGCTTTTGGGTAAGAGAGGGTTAATCAGAGTATTATGAATTTGCCCTAACTAAAATAAGAATGATAGGAGTGGAATATATCTGTAGATTAAAGAATTTATAACACGATATTCAAGCAAGTAAAGAAGCAAAAAAGACTCAATTTGGGAATAATCTTCTCTATTTATATTAAAAGCAATATATTAATTTAATATCTTGTATTTGTGGATCAACTACTTATATTTTATAAATTCATCTTTGGCTGCACAATTTTTATAATCCACACACTGAGTCATGTGATCATCCACGTGAGTAAATTAATTCTCGTATATCAACATGGTGCAAAATCGGATTAGCTTTTTTTTTTTGCATTAAATAGGCGAGCCTGCATTAATTAGCTGACCAGAAGCGGAGCCGTACAAACCCGTCACTAAAAATGACCTGTCAAACTTTTTTGGAAGTTTTTGTTTATAATTCAGAGTATCTTAACATCATTCAATAGGCACCCTCGAGGTTGAGGCTTAAACACCGATACCATAAAATATTTATGACTGACAATCTTTTGTTTGTGGCTTTTCCATAAGAACGTGCCAAGTGACTGAGAGACAGTCCTCCTGATATATAAATGCATACATTCGTCAATATTAAAGCCCCCCCAGTTGTTCAGTATAAATAATGAGATCCTCCCGAATTCATATTGAATTAGACAAGACTAATTATTCATTTGAAGATGTTGTCAAGGGTCAGTTAACTTATCGCGTTGAAAACGAATCTGATATAATTGGTATAACAGTTCAATTAATCGGTATATCAAAGACTCAAAATGAGATTTATATGAATGATGGATTTTCTATCCCAGTATCTATGACCCACACTTTATTAAACATTGAACAGAAAGTGTGCTCTAAAACAAGTTTGAGCGATGGTGTTCATACGTATCCCTTCCTGTTTAAGTTTCCCGATGCTAATTTTACGGCAGATTGCATATCGAGAAAAAAAAACGACATCCTTTGGTTTACCTAATTTTGGAACCTGAGAGGAAGTGTACCTTACAATTATTAACCCCCTATCTTATGAAATACTTCAAGAAATATTATTCAATGCAAAGCATGAGAAAGATGCTTTATCATTGAAGATAAAACGTTTGACAATAACACTTTGTCTGAAAATGCTGTATTTTTCAGCTGATTCTAGTCATGCTAGGGAAAAATGGGTCCTTCTAGATGAAACTTTAAATAATAAAATCGATTTAAGAGATTTTGAAGAAACTTTATATCAAAGTGACTCTCTTAATAAAAAAAGCAAAAAATTTTTGAAAGGTAGAAATAATATCAAGAAGAGAAAATTTGGTTTTCCTCCACAATGGTACGAGTGCAAAATTCCCCCCGATATACATCCATCGTTCATAACATGTAACATCAAATTGAACTATACATTAAGGATTAAAGTAACGGTTAACCTGGGGGATAAACAAAAAAATTTCAGGTGCAAAGCTCCCGTTGTTATCACAAAGGAATAAAGCTTTTCATATAAATCTATTTTCTTAGACTTCTAGGCATCCATAATAATTGGTAATAAACACAAGAGAAAGGGGATTGTATGATTTTATATACCCTTTTTTTTCTTAAGTTTACAAATACAAAAGTTGTAAAAAAAAAGTACACAATTCTTATTTATTTTGTTAAAGCTTTTGAATGAAATAAAACATAACTCTATTATTATATGTAATCGAATAATTATGTAAGCCAGTCTATCAGAATTTAGTCGTAGTGTATGTCATTGCAATAAAGCAAACAGACGTTGACACATCTTACAATTTCAGGTTTATTCCTTGAGTTTAATCAATGAATTCTCAGGTTCACTACAAAAAATCTCAAATGCTATGCTGGATTAAGAAATACATCATATACCAAGTGATTATGAGATTCCAAAAGTTCATTTTTGGTATATAAAGTGATCATGAAATCATCTTTTTGTTTCATGATCTTCCTCTTCTTCCCCCTGGGAGTCACCAAGTGACTAAAAGAAGATGGATAAAGCCCCTTTTTAAAACACTCATAAAAAAACAACTAGTTTTGATTTGGCTAAACTAAAAGTGAAAACAACCAGTAGTTTAACCAATTTTTCACCCAATCATTGCCTGTGAATAGAAAAGGATTTTTGGCCCTGCTCGGAAAAGCCCCCAAAAACTCCGGAAAACAAACATTATTCAACCATTCACAACTGGTCAAAGCTTGGTTCCATATTTCAGCCAGACACTGATATGGATGTTCGAATTATTCCGAAAACCATTCTCTTTATACGTATTAGATAACGCAATAAAAAAATTGGATAGTATAGGCGCAATATTCGGTTACCAATTTAAACAGGTCGCATTCAACCATTTTCCCATTGTTTGTTGATCCAAAAGGAGAAAGGGGATGCAAAGGTATTTCCTTATCTTATCAATATTTTATCTATTATATGAACCTCTGCCGACGAAAGCGGTTACCCCAAAAGGGTACTTCCCGACTGATATGGTATCATATAAATAGGGTCAATTTTTCCCAAGATAAATTTCATTTACACTCTCTATTCACTAAACATGGCTACTGCTGCTCTTATACAAGCGATTCATCAAGGTCGCCCAGATAAAATTATTCCTGAATCAGAATATGATTTGAATTTAAAACCATCTTATGATAAAGCAAAAATTAACATTGACAAATTAGGTTCTGAAATTAAATTTGATCCTTTTAAACATTTGAAGTATTATGCTAATGATGAGGAAAAATTAAAGTTTGATTCAACTAATAGAATAACCATGGATGAATTAAGAAGAACAAATCCTAAACAACTTAGTCCAATTGGTGTTACTGATCCTTTCCCCCTTTTCACTGATGAAGCTGTTGATATTATGAGAGAAGAATGTTTAAGAAAAGAAACTTTTCTTAAATATACAAGATATTCTTATAGTTCAACTAGTGGATTAGATGCTAATTTAAGAGGGTTTGTAAAAGATCGTAATGATATTGTGGCCCCCTTTACATATGAAGCTTGGAATCATCCTAAAACTATGGAATTAGTTAGTAGAATGGCTGGTATTGAATTAGAAATCATATTTGATTACGAAATTGCCATTGTAAATTTATCCATGAAAAGTGAACAACAGGCTGCTGATGAAAGAATTATGTATGCTAGAGAAAAGGCAAAAGGTAGAATCACTAATGGTGAAGATATTCCAGCAGTTGTTGGATGGCATTATGATTCAAATCCTTTTGTATGTGTTTTAATGTTATCAGATACTACAGATATGATTGGAGGTGAAACTTGCTTGAGAAAAGGGTTAAAAGATGGTGAATCAACTCATGAAGTCGTGGCAGTTCCTGGTCCTAAAAGAGGTAATGCATGTGTTTTACAAGGTAGATTTATTGAACATATTGCTCCAAAACCTTTGGGTGCTAGTGAAAGAATTACAATGGTTACTTCTTATAGAGCCAAAAATCCTTTGATTTATGAAGGCTCAGTATTAACAACGGTAAAACCCGAACTTAATTGGAGTTCAAGATATCATGATTATTATGCCGAATGGGTTGAATATAGAAGTGAATTAATTAAAGCTAGATTGGATCACTTAAATAAGAAAGTTGATTCTGAGAGATCAGAAGGTAAACTCAATAAAGAAGTTATAATTGAAACTTTACAAGATATTTCAGATTACTTAATTACTACTTATAAAGAAATGGAAGTAAGTGATGCCGAATGGGAAAAAATTATTAAAAATAATAAATAGTTTATGAATAAATTTCTTTAACAAGCATTAAACCTAATAATGAATCAACAACACCCGTAGCTGCCAAACTAGTAATTTCACTATTAGAATCATAAGGTGGAGAAAGTTCAACCACATCTCCTCCAATAACATTAATACCTTCTAATGAATCTAACATTGTAAGTAATTCTCGACTCAGTAATCCACCAATTTCCATAGTTCCTGTACCAGGAGCAAAACTTGGATCTAAAACATCAATATCAACAGTAATATAAACTGGTAAATCTCCAACCATCTCTTTTAAATTTTGAGAAATTTCTTTAATCCCATAATTATCAAAATCTCGTGCTGTAAATTTTTTAAATCCACAAAGTGTATCATGTTCTTGATCATAATCTGGTTTAATATATGGAGCTCTTAATCCAATATGTGAACAATGATCTTTGGCAAGATAACCTTGTTCAGCAGCATAATGTAAAAATGTTCCATGGTTTAATGACATATAATCAGTTATACCACCACCCAAAACTTTTGGATCCCATGTATCAATATGACTATCAAAATGTAAAACTGCTAATTTACCATATTTTTCATAAGCAGATTTTAAAGCCATTAACGTAATTGTATGATCACCTCCAAGGGTAATAATTTTTGGAATTTTTAAAGAATTCTTTGAATTATATTTATGAATTGATCTTTCACCTCTATATAATTGATTCAAGGCAATTCTATTATCAAATGGAGTCATGGGTACATCACCACAATCAATAATTGTATAATTAGTATTATATGGATCTATTTTAGAAAGATTTGATTTTGGATTACCATTTCCTCTAACGGGTGTAAAACCTAACCCAAGTCTTCTCGATGATGATCGAATAGATTCGGGTGCCATTCTTGATCCTGGTCTATATGAAGTTCCAGTATCAAATGGACTTCCAACAATTGCAATATCTATGAGCTTATCATTGTTTTCAGGATTAAAACAATCAAAATGTGGGAATCTTGCAAATGTTACAATACCTCCAAAAAGATTAGGATTATCATTTGTAATATCAGATGTATCATCAGGATCAGGTAATTCGAGCTTCAGTTGATATTTTAAATATGATTCATGAGATTTACGACGCAGTTGTACATTGTAATCTTGAACGTTAATTTGTGAATCAAAATTAGGATATTGTAAACCTTGATCAATCAATTTTTGTTTGTAATTCAAAGAATCATCGGTTTCAACCAACTGTTCATAAATCGAATCAATGAAACTTTTTTCATTAGTTAAAACCAATGGGGTTTGGTTATTGACACAAAGTGCAACACGCAAAAGAATTGCTAAAATAAATATCTTCATTATTGATATATGGATTAAAGAATTCGAATATTGGAGCAAAACGTTAGTTTAAATACTTGAAAAAGATAATAAGGTCCGGAATTTATAGCGCGTACTCAAATTCCGTTTCCCCACGCATTGAGATACCCAATTAAGAACGGCTTAAACACATCCGTACATATCCCGCTTAAAATTAGTCTTTTAAAATTAGTTAGTTGTTTTAGTTTTAATCAGTCTAAGCTAGTTGTTTTTTTATGTCTTTTTAGCCAGTCTCAACTAGTTGTTTTTTTAAGTTTTTTTAGGAAACAACTAATTTTAATTGTCTTCTAAAACTAGTTGTTTTATTGAGTCTTTTCAAAAAAATAGTTTTCATTCTCGTAAAACTAGCTGCTTTATTGTTTTCTTTGAAAAACAACTTTATTATGTTTTTTTAATAAATAGTATACTAGACACTTCCGAACTCATTATCTGAAGAATAGGAAGAGAATTAAAGGGACAGAGGATTTATTGAACACTTTATATACCCATTTGTTTAGAGTTTACAAATAAAGAAGTTGCGAAAAAAAAAGTTGGTTCTGTACACAAATAAATCATTTTTATTACTTAGGCTTAGGGCAATACTTGTCCAATACTTAAGCTTAGTACAGTACTTTTAGCTTGTGGCAGTGATGGTTACTCTTTTTCGTTTCTGTAAACAGACTTTATTGGTGATATAGTTCAAATCTTGTTTATGATATGATTCAAATATTCGCGATATCTCTACTTTTAAACAAATAACCTCTCTTTACTTCAAAAAATATTCATTGTATAATATCCTTACTTTTTATTCTGCCTAATCAGAAAGAAGAATCGAACTTGAGTTATAGGCTACTCTAAAATATTGAAGTTCTGAAAAAGTCAAATTATCATGATTTTGACAAATTTGTGACAAAATTGAAAATATTCAGTAAAAGATAACTTAGAGTTTTGACTTTTTAAGTTTTTTACTCTTTTTTACTATTGAAAAGCTTTTTTTAGTTTTATAAAAACTTTTTGAAAGTTCATTAGCTTTTGAAAATTAAAAAACCCGTATTTGATATTTCTTTTGATAAAGTTATGTAACACACTAATTAAAGCATATAAAAACTGCCAAGATAAAAGCAATTCTTTGCTCATATGTCTATTAAATTTGTAATTTGTTATCGAAGCTTCCCATCATTATGGGTGGGGTTTCTCTTCTTCGTATGTCATTTCGTATTTCATTTCGTATGTCATTCCATTTTGAATTTATTAAGGGATTATAGAAAATTTTACTGATTCATGTAGTATCTTATCCAATCACCACTGTTATTCATTCCAAACGGCCAATAAAAATCCTCGATTCTTACACCAAAGGCTTCTAGTGAATCACATCTTGCACTCTGTACCTTGGCCAAGTTTAGCCAAATAAACGACTGTTAAGCTCAAAATTCAGCTAAAATACTCTGAAACCATTAAATGATTAAATTTGAAATTGGACCATAAATTAACTGCAAAAAGTAAGTAGCATAATTAATACTCGGAACGAAGCCGTTATTTTCTTCTCTTTAAATTTAAGACCTTGGCAATAATAGCTAGAGAAATCGGTTTTCGGGTTCAGATATACTTTAATGGGAACTGTGGCTGCTTTTTTTTTTTTTCTTGTTGCAAATTCGCAATTGAAATCGATCTCGCATAAATTTTTTTGGCTTGATGATATCTCTTCGTAAGTCATTGTTTGAATTATTTAAAAGATGATGAGTTAGCTCAACTAAGTTTCAAATTGTTTTCAATTATCACATAACAGAATGGCATCCGAAAGACGAAGTCTGATAACTAAATCAGTCTCTGGAGTCAGCGTTGAAGTAGCTGACCTGAATTCTCAGAATTCTCAGATATCAAGTAATTATAAAAGAACATGGAAGTCGAATATTTGGGATACGTTGGACTATCCTGTGGAAGAGCGCAGAATTTTGAATAAGTTAGATTTTTGCGTTTTGTTAAGTGCCATGTTATCAACTTTCATGAAATATATTGATAAAAGTAATTTATCAGCAAGGTTCGTAAACTAATTTTCTCTCAAGAAAAATATATACTAACTTCCGACTAGTTATGTTTCGGGATTAAAAGAAGCAATTGGAGTTGAAGGTAATGAATTGAGTTATGCTAATAGTGGATATAGTATTGCTTCAATCATTTCCGGTTTTTTTGGAGGTTTTATTATGGTAACCTTTAATACAAGATGGTTTATTCTACTTATTGAAACTGCTTGGACTATTTGTACCTTCTGCTTTGTTTTGATCAAAACACCAACCCAAATGGTTGTTCTTAGAACCCTCGTTGGTTTATTTGAAGGTGCTCATTTTGCAACCCTTATGTTCTTGGCTGGTGGTTATTGGAAAACAACTGAACTAGCAAAAAGATGTAACTTGATCAATGCTTTTACGGCAATTGGACCTATGTGTGCTTATGCATTACAATCTAGAGCTAGTGCGCTGCTCGACCAAGTAAATGGTTATGCCGGTTGGCAATGGTGTTTCTTGTTAGATGGAATTATTAGTATTGCTGTATTGGTATTTCAATATTTCTTTACTTTGGATAAAATTGAATCATTGAAACCAAATTGGTTATGGAAACAAGAAGAAATTGATTACCTTAAATCAAGACTACCACCAAGAAATGAAGATGAAAATGCCAAACGATTAAATAGAATTACCCTAAAAGATTTAAAGAATTTTCTTCTCACTTGGCAAGTCTATGTTGTTTGGCTTTACCCTATTTTGAACCATTTTGTATTGGACCCATCACAAGCAGTTCCATTTTATTTCAAGGGTTGGAATAATATCAAAGAGGGTTCTTATACTACTCCACAAATTAATAACTTAACAATTCCTGTTTATGCTATTCAACTTTTTGTATGTTGTCTTGTTGGCTGGCTGTCGGATATCATTTTCAAAGGTCAAAGATGGCAACCAATTGTTATTGGTATAAGTTGGTCTACAATTGTTTATTTTTATTTAGCCACTCACAAAATTTTTGAAACCAATAGGGGGACCATGTTATTCTTTTTATATAATACAGGGGTAGCCCAAGGTATATCTGGTCAGTTCTGGACCTTAACTCAAGATTATTTTGTTCAAGACTCAAAGTTGCGATCATTTGTGACTGGTGGAATTAATCCAGCTTCCGGAGTTGCTGGCTCAATTGGAAGTCCATTCTTATTTCCTTCATCTAAACTACCAGAAACCTATACCGGGTACTATTTTGCTGGTGGTTGCGGAATTGTTTACGTTTTTCTTGCTCTTGTGTTTGGGTTGTATATGGAAAAGCAAAAGAAAAAAAGATTACAAGAAGTGGAATCTGATGACAACTTACATAGATTAAGTTATTAAAAATTTACATATATCTCGATGTAATAATAACAACCTTGAAAATATCGTTTAGTAGTGTACGGAGGTTTTTGCCCTAACTAAACACTAGATGTACGGAGGTTTTTGCCCTAACTAAACACTAGATGTACGGAGGTTTTTGCCCTAACTAAACACTAGATGTACGGAGGTTTTTTGCCCTAACTAAACACTAGATGTACGGAGGTTTTTGCCCTAACTAAACACTAGATGTACGGAGGTTTTTGCCCTAACTAAAC
>JAJMOB010000066.1:0-29352 GCA_030444945.1 Hyphopichia fennica
GAAAAAAAAAAAAAAAAAAAAAAAAAAAAAAAAAGCACCCCCACGTGTGGTTCAATTCAAATTTTTGCAATAATTATTATTCCAAGATAAAACGCTAAGAATTGGTTCCTAAAGCAGAAAAAGTTGCGAAGCCCTTTGCCATACAAAAAGTTTATCTAGCACACGTGGGGTGTGGCCGCACCAGAAAACGTGGCAGCCCTCTTCTTTTTTTTTTGCATTTAAATTAAAGGCCTGTGCACCATGTGTACGGGTGTACACTTTTTTTAATTTCTTTTTTTGTGTGCATAAGTCATTTGGCAGCCATGATACTCAAATACGATGCACATTTGATTGTTTCGACCCGTGGGCTTATTATGATTCTTTGTTGCTCTTTGTATTCATCAGGACCCCATTGACTGACAATTGCTAAGGTCACCAGACACTAGCAATTGACAAGTGTCTATTGATCACTTGTAATTGACAATTGACAATTGAGTCAGTGATGAATCAGTGAATCAGTGAATCAGTACAACAGTGAGTGATAGCAGACAACTCTTATCTTGACTGTCCCCACGATGGGAGGGGACTCCGTGACGTAAGGCGGATCAGTGAAGTGAAAATGCCTTTGTTAATTAATGCACCTATGACCCAACAAACTATAAAACCTACATAATACATTTATAATAGTACACATGGTTATGTAATAGATAATATATATACGAGGTTATAGCGTATCGAATCGATTTAGTCCCACGTTGTTTGAAGTTTATCTTTTATTTTGTGGGATTTGATTTCTTTTGATGTATCTCGTGAAGGTTAATCTACAAATTTAGTAAAAGTCATTATCTATTCTTTAATTTATAAAATGTTTAATTGTCTGTTTTCAAATACCTAATCTTTGTCTCATTTGTAAATTCTCTTTTTCTAAAACTAACATCATTTCTTTCATTTCACTCATTTCTCTTTCTTGATCTTTAATAATTAAATCTCTTTCAAGTTTATCTTGATGTAACATATCAATATTGGTTTTATAATGATGAACTTGATTTTGATAATTAAAATTTTCATCATTATATTTCTTCGTTAATTTCAGTTCATTTTCAATTCTAATTTCTAAATTTTGAATGGTTCTTTCTAATTGATTTAATTTTTTTAATTGTTCATGTTGTTCTCCTTGACTTTCATCTAATTCATTATGTAATTGATTAACTTTTAATTCCCAATATTTTAATTGTTCATTACTAAATAATTTCTCTTCTAATTCAGTAACTTTATCAATTAATTTGGAATTATTCTTCTTTAATGAATCATTTTCTTCATTAACAACTAATTTCTCTTTTAAAATTTTCAGATAATCTTGTAATTCATTGGATGTAACTATTTTCAGTTGATTTAATTCATTCTTAATATTACTACTCTCTTTCCTGGTATTTTCTAAATGTTCTCTTAAAATTTTACAAGTACTTTCACTATTTTTAAAATTGGTCTCTAAAATTTCATAATCATTAATTTTGGAATTTAATTCATTTTCTAATGAATCTCTTAATTCATATAATTCATCCTTTTGTTTAATTAATTCTTGATTAAGATTCTTTAAATTTTCAACTTGTTTACTTAAATTTCCAACTTTCCGTTCACTAATTCTAAAATCTCCTTCTAATAATCTTAACTTGGAACTTAATTCAGTATTTTGAACTTCTAAATCATCATTAACATTTAATATATCAGCATGTTCTTCATCCAAAAGTTTCTTGTCTCGTATTAATTCTTCTAAATCTAATTGTAATTGTTTATTCTCCGTAATTAATTCAGTCTCCTTCTCTAATTTGAAATTTAAATCTTTATGTAATTGACGAATATCTTCCTTATATTTTTCTTCTAATTCTTTATTATCTCCATAATTCTTATTAATATATCCTAACCTATCATCCAATGTCTTAATGGTGGTTTCTAATTGTTGAATCTTAAAATCTTTATCATTAATTATTTCCTCCTTATTATAATTATCCTTTCTTAAATCTTTAATTAAAATCATAGAGGTTCTCAGTTCTTCCCTAATTAAATTTAATTCATTCTTGGCACTAATTAATTCTCTCAGTGCTTGTTCTTCATGTCTTTTACTTATTGAAACAGCCAGTTCGGCCATCTCTAATTTCTTATAATATTCATCACTTCTTCTCTTATATAATTCTAATGATTTAGATAATTCTTCATTCTTAACATTAATGGTATCATGTCTGACTTTCCATTGAGCTAATTCTTCTTCATAATCTCCAACACTGGTTTTGAAATTACTTCTCTTCACTTCATACAATTCATCTTCACTCTCTCTCAATAAGGATTTCAATCTTAAAATTTCCATCTTTGATGTCGATAATTCTTCACGAGTTGTACGTAACGTTCTAGTAATATCTTGATAAATTTTGGCAAAATCTCCAGAAGTATTATTGCTACTAGAAGCATTACTCGTTGATATACCAAATCCAAAACTATCACTACGTGATAATGGTCTTGTATTTGTGGTTGTAGCTGAACTATGACCACTAAATGTTGACTCACCAGAAAGTGAAGATGATGGAGAGTTTGGTTGGTTGTTATAATTATTACCATTCAACATCTTTTCATAACGTTGTTCTAAATCATTTATACGAACTTGAGATTCTTTGAATTTCTTTTCATAATCTGTAAAACTATTCAAACCTCTTGTTGATTGAAGCTTATTCAATTTCTTTTGTAATTCAATGGCATAGTTTTCAGCTCTAATTGCATTGGCTTCTTCTTGCTCTAATTTCACTTTAAGTGACTCAATTTCATTATTGGAAGTTTTCATCATAATTTCTTCACCAATTGCTAAGGATCTTCGATTTTCTTTCATTGGTGATCCGTTAACACTAGCATTTAAATTATTCTTCGTTAATCTATTCTTCAAAATACTGATTTCTTCAATTAATTTCTTATTTTCAAACTTTTCTTTACGTAAAATGGCACTTTGTTCATTTAATTTAAGTTTGATATTTGCAAAATCGTCCATAAACAGTGGATCACTATTCGAATTAATTGACCGGCCAAAACTAGAAGTACTTCCAACAGAACTTGAAAAATTATTTTCTTTGTTACGTTCTTCCATTTCTTTCAATTTGCTTGTCAATTCTTCAATTTGTCTAGCATATGTTTGATTGGCTGAATTAGTGATTTCATAATTCTTATTCAATTTTTCAAACTCTGCTTGAATGGATTTATTCTCTTCCATTTGTTCGGAAAGTTCATCTTGAGCTTGGTTTAATTCTTCCAATAAAGATTGGTGTTTAGATTGATCTGATTTTATTGACTTTTCTAACTGTTGATATTCTGTCAATTGCTTGTTTATATCAGCTAATTTTGTCTTTAAAGATTCATTTTCACGTTGAAAAGCTTTTTTGTCTTTTAATGTCTTCAGTAAATCCATTTCAATTTTACCTAATATAGCTTTTTCGTTAATCAATTCTTTTTGGGATGAATCCAATTGCTTCGTTAATTGACGATTTGATTCACGTAGTTTCAGAGATTCATTGGATATTACTGATCTTGAAGACTCGTGTTCTTTCTTTAAATTATTTATTATTGAGTCATGACTAGTTTTAGTTTGTTCAAAATTCTTAATTTGAGATTCTAATTGTTTAATACGATTTAAGCTCAACTTATGTTGACTATTCAATGAATCTACTTCGCTTGAATTTGAATTAATCTGTTTGCTAGTTTGGTTTAAGCTTTCTTGTAATTCTAATTTCTCTTTGATTAACTTTTCATTCAACGATTTTAATTCTTTAATTTGACGTTCTAAATCGTTGACCTTCTTAACGCTTGTTTTCTCTTCATTCATCAATTTATCTAGCTTAGAAGACTTTTCTTTCATTAATTCAGTTGTACGGATAATCTCGTCCTCGAGACTTGTAAGTGAATTTTTCAAAGTAGAGTTTTCATTTTCTAAATGATTTTTGGCATTTTCAGTGTCCTTTAACTTTCCGTTTATGGTTTTCAAATTTTCATTCATCTCTTTAGAATCTAGCATTTTGACAGAGTCTTCCAATAAAGGTTTGATATTCAAAAATAAATTAAACCAAGGATTTGAGCATTTTGCTGTATTTAATTCATTAAGATTTTTAGCAATTAATTGAGATGCTTGAATCTTGTTGATTTGTGATTTAAAATTGGATCTTGCTAAGTTAGCTCTTATAATTTTTTGTAAATCGGTGAATATCTTTGTTAACTGTAATTCTCTCAAATCTTCTAATTGACCTAATATACCATTCTTGAAAAAAATTTTTGTAATACCAACTTTATACACATCCTTATCTAGATCAAGGTTTTTCAAGATTAATTCACTATTAGTTTTCATATTTTTAGTGAAAACTAAATCCTTATCATTTAAAATTGAATAACGATTGAAAAAATCTTCAAAGATCATCTTATTAGGATAACCAGCTCTTGTAATTCTAATACCTTCTAAGACCCCATTACACCTCAATTGATGTAAAACTAACTTTTTATCGAATCTATTTGGCTTCTTATTTAAATTTGGTAGAATACATCTAACGAAATGAGGTTCAGTTGAAGATAATTGATCCATCAAATCATTTAATTGTTCTTTGTGTTTTTGGGATGCAGTTTTTAATTTACGAGTTGGCTGACCAGATCTTTTCTTTGGGGATGAATTAGCCACAACTGTTTCTTGTTCTTGTAAATCAACATCCTCTTGACGTTGCGTAAATATATCAACAATAAATGCATTGGAGGAGTTTGGTAATAAGTTTATAATGTTTTCACTGACTGGATCAGTATTTTTCTGTAACCAATTATCCACATTATATTCAACTTTACCAGCATAATGATGTATAATAAAACCTGATTTTATTTTATTTTGATTAAATTTTTTCAGTTTACCATTACCCCAACAATCAGATAATTTATCCATAAACGATTTATCAGAACTTTTTGGGATCATACACTCTTCATTTAAGATTTCCAAAATACCCATTGGTTTCTTGGTTTCGATTAAATCAATGGTTGGTTGTAAATCTTGACCAAAATCAATAAATTCCCAATTAATATTTTCACGTAAATATTCACTTTGTTCTAAAATAAATGAATGATGATTGAAAAATTGTTGTAATTTTTCATTAGTAAAATTAATACATAATTGTTCGAAAGAGTTAACTTGAAAGATTTCGAAACCAGCAATATCTAATACTCCAATTGAATTGAGATTGAAGTCATCAATATTATCAGTACTTAAATTATCATTGATACGAAGGATAATATATTGGAAAATTTTTTCATATAAGTGTTTAGCAAATGCATCAATTACATATTTAACTTCGGAAGGTTTTTTCAGTTTACTAACAAATTCTCTACCAGCTTTAACTTTTGGCCTTAAAAGATTTGAAGTGAAATCATCTTTTTTAATACCCAATAATTTACAAATAATATCTAAAGGAGAATCAGAAGTAAAATTTGCTTGTTCAGATTTCCAAGAGGTAAAATTTAAATTACCTAAATGTAAAATGATTGCTAAAATTGAAAAAATATTATTTGATTCAAATTCACTAAATCCCATTATATCAAAAGCATCAACAAGACAATTAAATTCTTTTGAATCATCGGTATTGGCAATATCAAATTTTGATTTATTTAAGTATTCATAATGATTTAAATCTTTAATTAAATCAAAATCTTTTAATTTAGATTCTGATTGACCTTTTAAAAATTGATAAAATACATGATAATTTCTTTCTTGATCAGATTGATAAACAACTCTTGATTTTTCTAAAAGATAATAATCAATTGTTGCCCCATCTATTATACCATCACTCGAAAAATAAATTTTAATGAATTTACCAAATCTTGAAGAATTATTATTCTTAATAGTTTTTGCATTACCAAAACTTTCTAAAATTGGATTTGCTTGTAAAATTTTAGTATCGATATTTTTTTGATTTTGATTTTGAATTTGATTTGATTGAGTTGGAGATTGATTTTTAATATCTGATGGAGTTATTGAAGATAAATATTGTATAATTTTTTTAGTATTTTCAGTTTTACCAGCACCACTTTCACCAGTAACTAAAATTGATTGATCTTTTTTATTAGTTAATAAATTTCTATAAGTACCTTCAGCAATAGCAAAAATATGAGGAGGAGGTTTATCATATTGTTGACTATGATATTTTTTCAAAATTGATTTTTCATAAATTTTTAAATTTTTATAAGGATTAATGGCTACTAAGAATAAACCAGAATAAGTATAAATTAGATCATCATTATAACGTAATTGTAAATTATAAATAACCGATGGTTCATTTAAATGAGTTAATTCAGCCATATCATCACATTTATTAAATTTTGTTGGATTACAAAGTTCTAATTCATCATTAGGGATTACTCTAGTATATTCTTGACTACCTTTATGATAAGTAACATTGGTTTCATTTGAATTTTTATCATTATTATCATTTATATAACCTTTAATGAAAACATTATCCGGGTCAGGTACCCAAACATAATTCTTGGAGTGAAACCCGTCTCCTTCAGACATCTTATGGGGTTACTTGAGTGAGTGGTGGTTAACAGATAAGATATGTAGTAAGATTATCAACTGTTTTCTAACAGCGTCTAAATTTTCTACAGCGTCTAGAAATTTAAAATTATTCCTCTGTAAACCTGACAAAATGTAAACAATAATCCTTTTGGAAGGGATATCCGGTGGCTTTACCGGGGGTACTCTAAGTATGGGCTTATAGTACTGCGGTCGGAACACTTACGAGGTGCAGTTCCCGATTCGAGAGTGGTCGTGCGCGGGAGTGTCCAAAAGGTAAACAAGTAACGACTACAAAAACCAAAACAAAAGAGAAAAAGAGAAAAAAAAAAAAACGTTACGCGTTAACCATAAAAACTTAGATTCACAAAAATCTGTCTATGAAGAGAGTGCCTTAAAAAGACATTGGCTACAAACTGAGTTGCGAATAGCTGGAACGGTGTGTATTAGAACGAAACTTTATAAAGATATAGATGAATTTATATATGAAGAACTGAAGAAAGTATAATAGCAAAGGCAATTAGTATTAATAAAAAAAGATATTCAAGTTGAACCACTTGAATAAAAGACAACAAAAAAAACGTGAAAAAAAAAAAAAAAAAACAAGCAAGGCAAAGATAGTATAGAAAAACCTTTTATAATGAGGAAACCTGTAAGAAAAGAAAGAAAGAATTTTTTAGTCGATGGTTAGCTGAGACGAATCTAGGTAGAAATAGAACCAAAGGGATGAACAGTACAATAGAATATGTGAGACATACTCCAGTTGTGTTATGGTTTTTTTTGTTTTTTTTTTTTTTTTTTCATTTGGCATTTCTATCGTCAAAGCCAACCCATCAGTTAAAAATTTCATGATGTGAATCGGAATTAATGAATATATGTTTCATTTTAATATCAAATTTCATTCTAATAATTTTGAATCGTAAGAGTTATTGGTAAATTAGCAAGACATTTTTGAAATTGGTGAACACCAGTCATTGACGGTATTGTGATTTTTTGTACCAACGGGACTAAAACCATGAATTGCATCTGAACTTTGAGTATGATTGAAATGATAAGGAGGGTTTGGTTTTACCGAAAGATGTTGTTGATTAAGATTATGATTATGATTTGAATTTGAATTTGAATTCGGATTAATTGGTGTAGCACAAACACTTGATAATGTATGATTTGAAAGCAGAAACATCGAGTATTGTGAAGTAGCTGAAGGAGGAGTTAAAGGGATTGATAAATTTGAAGAGAAATTATTTGAAGAATTTTTAATGGATGATTCAATTTCATTAATTTGAGGTAATTGAAGTAAAATATCTGATAAATGATTTAATTTTAATAATTGTTGAAATTGATTTAAATTTTGATTATCATCCAAAATAATTTTTGAATTATCAATAATGGTTGAAATAATAAAACTATATCTATTATTAAAATTTTTAATAACTTGAATAACTCCTAAAGATTCATATTTTTTAGTTAATACATCAGTAATTTTTGATAATTGAAGTATAAACATAAGAGATATTCTTCTAATTTGATCAATAGTAGTAGATGAATCAAATCCACTTAAAAATGATCCTTCAACTTGAGGTTGTTTATTTTCAATATTTTCATCGTTTTCATCATCATCAGTGAAAAATTCTTCATATTCACTATTACTTTCATAATCACTTGCAGTTATAATAACTTCTTCTTGATGTTTTTTAAAAGATTTTGGAGTTGAGAATAAATTTAATGAAGGAGATGATTTTGGAGCATATTTTTTTTTAAAATGAGATCTAATTAAATCTTCTAAATAAGCTGATGATGTATTAATTTGTAACATTGAACAAGCAAGTAAATTAGCAGTAATAGCTACTAATGAAGTTGGCATAGTTAAAAAAAATCGATCATATAAAGATAATTCACATAAAAATCTTCCAATAGCTGTAATGGCAGAAATTTTAGAATTATTTGAAGTTAAATTATTATTATTATATTTGCAAGGAGTAACTTGTAAATGATTCATATAACAAGTAGATTGAATTGATAATTGTAAACATTCTTCTAAATTAGGATGACTTAAAGACCATTCTAAAGTAGATAATATATGCATTTCCATTTGAATAAACATTTCTTCATCATAAGCATTACGACACATGATTGATAATTCTTTTAAAGTTGGAACTCTTGATTTTTTATCTTCATATTTACTAGCAATCCATAATGAAGTACAACCAACCAATTGATAATGTCTTTTAAAAACAATTCTTTTGGCACAATAACGATCAATTATATTAAAACATAAGAAAAGTGTCGAAGGTTGTAATTTAAAACTAGCATGAAGTTCAATTAAGAAGTCTAATAAAAATGGTCTCATAAACCATTGAATTTCTGGTTGTAAATCAATCATAGAAGGATTTATTGACAGACCAGATTCTAAAGTTGATAACCATTGTTTAATATCTTGATAATATTCATGAGTTAATTTTTTATTGGCTTGAGATTCTAATAATTCAAGCATAACATTATAGGATCTTGGTTTAATTGAAGATGGTGGACCATACTTTTGTTTTGGAGGGTAACTAGTTCTTGAATCCATGATTTAGAGGGTTAAACGAGTGAATAGGATAGAAACAACAACAAAGTGAAAAAAAAGGAAATCTTTGAAATATATATATATATAACTATATGTGTTTATATATATATATGACAATACGCAAACGAGTGACTAGTCAATATTGACTGGGGAGTGGAAGAAGAGAGGAAGAGAATTAAGAACAGACTGGATATACAAGAACAACCCAACTGATGGGGAAACAAAAAAGAACAAGAACAAGAACAACTTTCAAGAAGAAGAAGAAAAAGAAGGAAAAGTAGAATATATATAAACCCGACTACCGATTAAGAGAGGGACAAGGAGGAGTAATAGTCTGTGGGTGGTGTAGATAGACTAAGAGGAGGTGTTTTAAAATGAATGGTGTTTGGTGTTTGGTGTTTGGTGTGTGTTTATGTTGTTATTATTTGTTACTTGTTATGAACTCCATACTAGCAGAAGACTTATACCTCTTAATAAATACAAAGAAATCGAAGAATTCAATTGCAAACGCAACGCGTAAAAAAATAGTTTCTTTTTTTCCACCTTTTTTTTTTTTTTTGTTTTTGGTGCGCGGAAGGCACTATACTAAAATATTCAATTACGTATATAAATTTATAGTTTATAGCCTATACTTTATAGACTATATCTATTTAACATATATACTCTACATATCTATTAGGGTCTACTTTACTACTCTATCTATGTTAGTCTAACTTGATCATATACTATATACTATGGTGTTATAGCAATAAAATGGAATTTTTGTGTATTTAAATTACGCGAAATTTTCAAATTTTCAATTCAAAATTCTTCATTTCGTTCTTATTAAAATAGAATCCTGATTTTACTATAGAAATTAAGTATTAGTTTTATTATGTTTTTGTTATGTTATTTTTGCAATCTACGCATTTTTTAATAGGTTAGATTTACCCCCTTCCATATATATTTTTATTCAAAGTCTTATTGTAATCATCCCGCTTCGGTATATTCTCAATGGCCTTATTCTATTCGATTCTGGTTACTCACTTACCGTTTGAAGGTTTGTATTGTTCTCCTTCCATTATAATTGTAGTTCTATGTATCATCTTATATATCATATACTATCATATACTGTCATATACTATCATATACTATCATATACTATCATATACTATCACGTATACTTTAACATGATCAACTCTAGTATTTCTTGTAGCAGGTAAATATTTGTGGTGATGCTCCGCATACGCTTTTCTTTTTCCAGTGCTCGGTGGAAATACTACCACCCTAAAGATAACCCGAGTGCCTCCTTTCCAATATAAAGAAGAAATAGCCCACAAAAAAAAAACAGATAAAAGCAACCAGACACGAAAATCAGCATACTAGTATAATTCATATTTCAACATATGTTTTGGGGTTGAAATAGGTCTAAAAGGTGACACCTGCATAATGTCTCTCCTCCTTTATTATGAAGACCGTGTCTCAACGCACTCAATTGTCTAGAGTCACTTTGTTTGACTTTGTTGACAACTGCATAGAATATCCTCTTTATCTTTAAAGACAAACTAAAATAGAATTTTTCATTCTCGTGTCTCCATTATACAAGTTGTCTGGCTTTCATTTTTCATTTTTCATTTTTCTCGGAGCAATTCATATAAAACACCTACCACATAGACCCTTTGAATGGATCTATTCTTTCATGCTCGAGGTATTACTCTTTTTGGGGATGGCTGGGATACTCTATTGTTACCCGTGTATTTGTTCTTCAATTAGAATATAACTCAATAATCAGATTTGCTATGCCAGGCTTGATTTATGCTCGTACACTAGTTTGACCAACTTCAATCTAGATCTTTTCATCTTTATCTTTTCACCTTATAACTGCTAAATTTAGATAATTCATACTATACTGTGTAGTACACTATGAATTTTACTAAGATTAAACCATATATATCAGATTAAGTATATCAAAGATTAAGTATATCAAAGATTAAGTATATCAAAGTATCTGGCAAGTCGTATCTAGAAGTAAAGCTTTCAGTAGGTAGTAAAGGTTTATGTCAATTTTTGCAAAAAATTGACAAATAATCAGTTTAATATTACGTAATGTACGGGTTTTCTTAATGCACTAAACCTAGTTAGCCAATTGTGCTTTACTATTTGGAGTTGAAACCCATTCCACCTATCCATATGAAAGATTGGATCATACCATACACATCCATATACATCTTTCAGCTCAATTCCTTCTGGTTTTTTTTTTTTTTTTTCACGAAAATCTTAGAATATATATTTAATAACAATAAAGACTATAAAATATATACTTTTGATAATGTAGGGGGAAGCAATGAGAGTTTAGTCTCACTGAAAACCTCCTAGTTGAAGAAGAGAATGAATGTAGAGATGGATAAAAGTTAGTCTAATTTATGAATTAGATATTGTTTCTAGATAGATAATAGGATACCAATTGATGAGATTGGTTTGATTGTCTGTGTATGATGGAGGTGCTATGAAAATGGGGGTTGAGAAATTCCGATTTTACCCAAATTATATACTCCCCCTATGTCAGAAAGTTTTCCAAATTTTAAAGAATATTCGGTGTGGTGGCGTGGCCGTTCCCAATGGGAAGCGACCCCTGCCCAGCGAGTGTGTTCGATTCCGTCGAGTGCCTAGTTACAGTGGCCGAGCGGTTAAGGCGATGCCCTGCTAATATTAAGTTAGCTGTTAGGCATTGGGTTTTACCTTCGCAGGTTCGAATCCTGTCTGTAACGCCATTTTTTTTTTAGTTTAAAAACTAATCGAATGAGTCTCCCTTCTATAAGAAACTTTTCAGGGTGGCCATGCTTAAATTTTTAGATAAAGTATTTATTAGCTTAAAAATTTATCGGTTATTGCCACATCTCAATTGTTTTTTTTTTTTTTTTGGTGTGGTTTTGTGGTGTTCAGGTGTTCAGATTTAATTTTTTTTTTTGGTGATCAAAACTAAAAATGACCAGATACTTAAAAGATAACTAATAACCAATTCATACCTATTAAAGCGGTTTTCTATAATAGTCATGTCACAGTCATTGATAGTGTTCGACACATCCGGTACGGTCAAGTATCAATATAACACAAAGATTAATCCATTCAATGATTTGATTTATGCAATTGCAAACGACACAGTTTATACTCATGATTCGAATTTTATTTCATTCAAATCAAATCAAAGAAAATTCTATAGTACCAAAAAGGATAAATTATATACATCTTTATATTTTGAAGCTGTTACTACTATAGACCAAGAAAAGATCAGACAAACCTTGAATGATGTTTTGAAAACTTATATCAAGTTAACCGAAATCAGTGAAGATTCTGATTCAAGTAAATTGAAAAAATTGATCGATTATCAATTTAACCAATTAATGCAGTATAAACAACAAACTAAAACCATTGAAACTCCAACCACGGCATCCCCTATAAATAGTGGTACCAGTACACCTAAAAAGACAGTTACTAATAATACGAAAAAGAAAATGAGAAAATGGGATAATGGTGAAATGGTAGATGATGGTGGTGATGCTTCAATACTAGATTATTCGGAAAGTAAAGAAGGTTCCGTTGGTCCAATTGATAATATCCAACAATTGAAAGTTGATGCATCTACTTTTAGTCAACAAGATGACTTGGTATTAGTTAATGAATTGAATGATATTCTAGATGATGAAGATGAAGAAGATGATGAAACTGAAGGGGGTGGTTCAAAAAGTGGAGTTTCAAATTTTTTTTCTAAAATTGGATCATATTTTGGTTCTACTGTTGATATAAATGAAGTATCAAAAAAATTTCAAGATCAATTGGTCTCGAAAAATATTCATCCGGCAACCGCTAAAACAATTCTCGAACGTATAAACAATAAATTTGGTAATAAGTCTCAAGTTACTCCAAAAGAATATAAAGATGTTTTGGTTGAAGAATTAACCAAGATTTTAACCCCAAATGTATCAACTGATTTACTATATGATATTAAAGGTAGAATCTCGACTAAACCTTATGTTATATCTGTTGTTGGTGTGAATGGGGTCGGTAAATCTACAAATTTGGCAAAATTGGCTTATTGGTTCTTACAAAATAATTTAAATGTATTAATTTGTGCTTGTGATACATTTAGATCAGGAGCTGTTGAACAGTTAAAGGTCCATGTAAATAACTTGAAAACTCTTAATAATTCAACTTCAAAAATTGATATTTTTGAAAAAGGTTATGGTGGTGGTGATCATGTTGTAACTACTGCAAAACTGGCCATAAATCATGCCCAACAAGAAAAGTATGATATAGTTTTAATTGATACGGCTGGTAGAACTCATTCAAATGCTAAATTAATGACTCCCTTGAAAAAATTTGGAGATGCCGCTAATCCTGATAAAATTATAATGGTAGGTGAAGCTTTAGTAGGTACTGATTCAATTGATCAAGCACTCAATTTCAATAATGCATTTGGTAATAGAAGAAATCTCGATTTTTTCATTATTTCAAAAGTTGATACCGTTGGTGATTTGGTCGGTACTATGATTAATATGGTCATGGCTACAAAAGTTCCAATTTTATTCATGGGTACTGGTCAAACTTATACTGACATTAAAAGAATTAATATCAAAAGAATTGTTGATATGTTAACCAATTGATTTTAATGCTTTTTGTTTTTTTGGTTTTTTCTTTACACAAATAAATCTTTGCCAGCACAAAATTGGCTCTATCTTTTGTAACAATATATAATATAAACATGAACAATACATACAAGTGTAATTGTAAGGTTTTTGTAGTATTAATTGTAAGGTTTTTGTAATATTCTTTTTTGTTTTTGGAAGAAAAAGGCTTCAATTTTGTAGTATCTCAGGCTGGTAAATCCTTGACTATTTTTAAAATTTGAGTCCCATTCTCATTCATCATGAGTTATATTTGGAATGCCGGAATTGAGCAGTGGCAGTGAGTGTCATCAACAACAAACGAAGAGCATAACCTTATTTGACCAGACTTAAACATATACTCTGCTCATTATGTATGAATATAGTAAGCCTTTGTGTGGCCTTCCTATTGTAATAGATGAATATATAATAAGCTGATTACGCCTATTTTATTATTATGATTATTTTTTTTTTTTTTTTTTTTCTTTTGCTCCCCTATATACGATACTTTTGCGCTCTACTAAAGATATCTGTCAATTATATATCTTGAGCCTATTTCTGACCCACTCTTCTTATCAGATCTCATTTATATCATTGCTACACATTGGAAAAAAATTGTTTTGACCAACTTGGTATGGTGATTTTTTGAGAGACTGTCAATTTCAGCATAACTATTTTTTTTTTTTTTTAACCCAAGACTATCTTGCTACTCATTAAGAAGTCGAGACTAACATGCGTCTTATGAAAAACAGGCCAGGAGCTAATCGTTCAAGATCGAGTTCCTTCAAAAAGCCTAATCCATCCCCAGTTGGATATCGTCGATTATTCCTAAAGATAAATGCAAATCGTGCGGCAGATTTAGTACAAACTTCCAATCCAAATTTACTGGATGACCCAACCCAACAAGTTCCTAAAAAAAGTGCTAACCCAGTTTTAATTGCCCTGTTGAATAAATCTAAGAAGAAAACTTCAAGAAAGTTGAATACTAATCAACCAACTTGGGATGATATCATAACAATAGAATTGAAACCAAATGATTATTCTCAAGTTTTAACATTGTCAGTATGGGACAAGCATAAAAGCTCGAAGACTTATCTTGGTGAGTTAAGATTAATAATTAAAGACATTTTCAATAAAGATGGTATTTTCAAATCTGCAACTGATCTTAGATGGTATAAATTATCTTCTGCTAAATCTTATCATAGTTATGTGACTGGATCACTATTAATTTCTTTTGAATTATTGGTTAAGAACAAAAAGTATAAAAAGGGTAATAAGCAAAGAATCAATAATTTGAATGTTTCCGAATCTGAAGAGTTTCCTTCCTCGGGGTTGAATAGCGATAGTGGTAGAGCTGACAATGAATCATTAAACAATAATATCTTTGTAAATGTTGTTCCACCTACAAGACAGCCAACTGGTGCTGCTGGGTTGAACGAAAGAGTTGACAACTTGGCCCTTTCTGATCCTGAACTTGAAATCAAAGATGCAAATCAGACTTTACTTCAAAATTGGATTGACTCATTACTTTATCCAGATCCTGGATTAGCAGTCATTCAACTTGATGATCAAGGATTTTATTCCGACGAAGGGGTTATAAGTCCTGATATTATTGCAGATATTTCTGATATTGAATCTATTGATCAAGTTTCAGTGAATGGTCGCTCACGTTCTGGATCTAATGTGAGCTCAGTATTAAAAAATGAAATTGGTACCAGCGCTGACATTATCCCACAGAATCAGGTCACTCATCATATTATGCAGCACTCAAATCAAACTGGTAGTTCACAATTTCTATCAGTGACTCCACCGGACGACGACTTGGTATCATCTGATGCTTCATATTTTTCAACTGATAGTGCAGTTAATAGTGAATTTTTGAGTGACCGTGAAAACCTTTTTAGTGAAGGGCATCCCACCAGAAAGGGTAAAGGCAAAAGATTTCGTAAAAAGCCAAAAGTTTTCCAGAAATTTGAAGTCAAAAATCGTAAGATAGCAGGAGTCCTATTTCTAGAAATCGTCTCGTGTACTGATTTACCACCGATTAGAAATATGACCAGAACTTCATTCGACATGGACCCATTTGTCGTTATCACATTTGGTAAAAAGACTTTCAGGACTAGTTGGAAACGCCATACTTTGAGCCCCATCTTTAATGAGAGATTAGCATTTGAAGTTATGGCTCATGAAAGTAATTTTGATGTTCAGTTTTCAATATTGGATAAAGATCATTTTTCATTCCATGATAACGTTGCAAGTATTTCAATTTCGATGAGTGATTTAAAAAATCTTGCAACTCAAATACCTGAACAGAAGTCCGAAGATGACAGAGAGGATCTGGAGCCTCCATCAACTGTATCCTCGGCAGTTACAACGACTCCTAATTCTGTTACCACGCAACCGCTGTCTGTGCCTAATTCACTGGATGATCCTAATATACTGAAAAAGGGCATAAGGATTCTTGATGATGATAATTTAGTTGAGTCAATTAAAAAGAAAAAATTCATGAAAAGAAAGCAAATAACATTACTGTATGCTGATACTTCAAACTTCAAAACAATGAATCTTTCGTTAAAATTACATGATCCAAAATTGATTGGCAAGTATAGTCCAGTACTAAAAATCAGAGCTAGATTTCAACCTTACGATGAGCTAAGAAGACAATTTTGGAAGATATTATTAGATCAATATAATTTTAATACTCCTGGGAAATATGATTATATTGAGTTAATTTCACTCCTTGATACATTTGGGTGTGAAAATAGTGATGACATAGTTACTGGATTTTTCCAAAAATATAACAGATCGATTTGGGGAGGAGATTTGTTAAGTGATGAAGAAATTATTGATTGCCTAGAAGAGCATGTATTATCAAAAACAAGACAAGAAGATAAGATTTTTGAAATTGAAAAATGTCCACTATGTTATCAAAAAAAGTTATCACGGAAATTAGATATTGATATTATTACTCATGTTGCAATATGTGCTTCCAAAGATTGGAGTATTGTCAATAAATTATTAGTTTCATCTTATGTTACACCACAAGCTGCTACAAAAAGATGGTTCAGTAAAGTTCTAATCAAATTAACCTATGGGAAATATAAATTGGGTAGTAATTCAGCAAATATTTTAGTCCAAGACCGTACAACAGGTATTATAATGGAAGAAAAAATGGGGGTCTACGTTAGATTAGGTATAAGACTATTATATAAGGGATTAGATAAAGCGAAAACCAGGAGAGTCCGTCAATTACTAAGAAGGTTAAGTGTCAAACAAGGTATCAAATTTGATCATCCATCTTCAGCAAATGATATAGACTCATTCATCAAATTCCACAAATTAGATTTGTCCCAGTGTTTAGTTGAAGATCCAAAGAAATTTGCTACATTCAATGAATTTTTCTACCGTAAGCTCAAACCTGGCTCAAGACCAAATGAATCCCCAAATGATAACAGAATTGTTGTATCACCAGCTGATTGTAGGTGTACTTCATTTGAAAATGTCGACTCGGCTACGTCTTTATGGATCAAAGGTCGTAACTTTTCATTAGCGAAACTATTTAATGGGAATTTCAATAATTTACAAGATACTGATTTATTTAAACCCGAAAAGTGTACCTTGGGGATTTTCAGGTTAGCACCACAAGATTACCATAGATTTCATTCTCCAGTGGAAGGGACAATTAAATCCATTAAGTATGTTGAAGGTGAATATTATACTGTTAATCCAATGGCAATTAGAAGTGATTTAGATGTTTTTGGAGAAAATGTTAGGGTACTTATATCAATAGATACAGAACATTTTGGAACAGTTATAATGGTTGCCGTTGGAGCAATGATGGTTGGATCTACAATATTGAGTGTTAAGGAGGGTGATTCAATCAAAAGAGGGGAAGAAGTAGGATACTTTAAATTTGGAGGATCAACGATTGTGTTATTATTTGAGAGACTGAAATTTCAATTTGATAGCGATTTGTTAGAGAATTCGAAATCTTGTGTTGAGACTTTAATAAGAGTTGGTCAAAGTATTGGACATTCACCCGAAATTCAAGAATTCGAAAGAGATCATATAGATTTTGGTAAACAATCTAAGGAATTTAAATTAAAATTGATTCGAGTTATAACTGGTGGTGATTTGAATGATCCAAATGAATTAAGTAATTGGGAAAGTTCAAATATCAAAATAACCCCGGAAGACGTTGAAAAATTAATTAAAACTACAGAAGATTCAGGTTATGTTGAAGATGAAGAAGAGAATGATTTTGATAGTGACAGTGATGATGATGATTTACTGGTTGATAGTCAAGATATCAAATAAAGTTAGTATAGTATAGCATAAATAGCATAATTAGCATTTCCAATCATATATACTACAATAGATAAGTATTTATTCAAACAGATTATATTATATATTAGATTGAACTAATAAGAAGGAGATACACCAAAGCTAAGGGATCATATAGTAAGGAACAATGACTACACGATCACCATATTTTAAGAATTAAAGCATATAAATAAACCACATCTAGTGGGCCCTTTTTTTTGACTTTCTGTTTTAACCTTCGGCAAATGAGGAAAGGAACAAAATGAAAACGAGTAAAGTATGAAGATCATCAGTAGCGACCTTGGAAATAACTAACAGGGATATAAACATCATCTTCTTTATACCCTTTGCCTTCTTCCATATTACGTACATGCCAGCCAATGTGATCTAAGTCATGTTTAATATTATCGATTTCGTCATATTTGGACTGTATGAAAGAGGGAACCAAAATCACTTTAGTAATGATTGGAGGAATGGCCAAGCCAGCTAATAAACCTATTGCAACTGGTGATTTGGTAATAAAAGACATTATGAATTGATCAAGAATATATAGAGAATACGAAAGTTCAAACAGTAATAACTTTTGAAAAGGGGGGAATTTTAACAGCTATTTATACTTCTGAGTGTCACTTTTTAATTTTTTGTGGGGTGCACAAAACACTAACAAAACAAAAAAAAAAAAAAAAAAAAAAAAAAAAAAAAAAAAAAAAAAAAAAAAAAAAAAAAACAAACGTCCCCGGAGAAACAAAACGTCATCGGAAGAGAGAAACTTGATCTACACAGAAAAGTTCAGTAGTGACTCCAATTCAAATGAACATCGAGTATGATAGAGAAGAGAACAAGATTAGTAAGACTAGTCAGACAGTCCAACTTCAGTGCTAATTAGTGAAGTGTTGGTATGAAAGGTATACGCTTACTCTCGGACAGCTAGGGACTTTTTTCTCTCTTTTTTTGCGGTTTGTCAGTAAGCCTCGGGACTTCCCGCAACCACTATTCAAGAGTCAGACTACAACAGTAATAGATTCATTAAAAAAATATCATATTAAATATCACAGGACACAAACATTCTATATAATTAAGTCGGATTGTTTAAGTGTATTTGTTAAAAGCTTTACTTCTTTTGTTGACCACCGTACAACTTTCTCCATTCATCGACTTTCTTTTCATCGATTCTTTGGAATAAGTATTGAGCTTTACCAATATGATGACCAGATTCTAAGACCAATTCGAATTTATCAGTAATGGATAATGGAGGAGCATTTAATATTTGAGAAATTTGAGTTCTAGTTTCTGGCATGTATGGTGAAATAACTGCACTCACTAAGTAAACTAAATTCAAACCAACGGCCACAACTGCATCTGATTTAGCTGGGAAATTATTATACAAAGAATTATCTAATTTATTATCTTGTAAAAATTGATTACCACGAGCTGAAATTGCCATGGCAATTTCTAAACCACGACGTAAACTAACTGCTTCCATGGTTTCAATATAAGATTTTAATAAATTGTTAATATCACTTTCAAATTCTTTATAATTTGGAATATCATTTGGATTATAATGTGGTATAACCCCATTATATTTAGCAATTGCAAATTTAACTAATCTATTGACAAAATTACCCAAGTTAGCTAATAATTCACTATTGTTTTTAGTAACAAATTCTTTCCACGAGAAATGAGAATCAGAAGTTTCTGGTCTAACTGAAGCCAAATAATATCTCCATACTGATGGGGAAATACCAGTTTCTTTAGCATTATTACCAAATACACCAACACCACGAGATTTAGAAAATTTACCATCTTCATATTGTAAATATTCAGTTGTATTAACATGATGTAATTTAGTCCAATTATCACGAGTACCAATTTGAGTAGATGGGAAAACTACAGTATGGAATGGAACATTATCCTTACCCATAAATTGATATAAATCAACATTTTCAGGATTATACCACCATTTCTTCCAGTCTTCAGGACTCTTGTCTTTGAAATAATTAGCAGTGATTGATACATAACCGATTGTGGCATCAAACCAAACATATAAGACTTTTTCTTTGAATTTTTCCAATGGAACTGGTGTACCCCAAACTAAATCTCTAGTGATACATCTTGGTTCTAAACCTTGTTTTAACCACGAACCAGTAATGGTTTTTGAATTTTTCGACCAAGCACCTTTTTCAGAAGCCTCTTCAAACCATTTGATTACTTCTGGTTCCAAGTCATTCAACTTAAGATAAACATGAGTTGACTTTCTTGGAACTGGTGTGGCATTATCAACCTTACAACGAGGTTTGATTAATTCGAATGGATTCAATAAACTACCACATTTATCACATTGATCACCTCTTGCATCATCATAAGAACATTTTGGGCAAATACCTTCAACAAATCTATCAGCCAAGAATGCGTTATGGACTTCACAATATAATTGCTCCGTAGTTTGTTCTTCCAAAAAATTGTTGTTGAATAATTTCATAAAGATTCCTTGAGCAATGTCAGTTTGTTGTTCAGTTGTTGTTCTACCAAAATAATCAAATTCGATATCAAACCAGTCATAAACTTCTTTATGAATTTTGTGATATTTATCACATAATTCTTTTGGAGAAACTTTTTCTTCTAAAGCTTTAGTTTCAGTTGCAGTACCATATTCATCAGTACCACAAATAAATAAAGTATTATAGTTTCTGTTTTTAGCATAACGAGAATAAATATCGGCCGATAAGACTGATCCAACGATATTACCTAAATGTGGAACATTATTAACATAAGGTAACGCAGAAGTAATTAAAATATTTCTTTCATTATCTTTTGGTAAAATACTTGAGTTCTGTTGTTTAACTAAGTGACCAGTTTGAACTTTTTGAACACCAGTATTAGTTTCTTTGGATCTTTCTAATTTGGTAATAGATAAGGCATGTTGTATACCTTTTGAAACTGCTGGTAACTTGGAGAATTCTTGACCCCATTCACTTAATATATTTTCATCTTTTGCGTCAAGGAAAGCAGGATACAAGGCGGAAAATAAAATGATTTGAGCGGTGTTTATTTCAGCTTTTTTGAAAAATGGAGTAACTTCTTCAACAGCAGCTTTGATGATATTTTCTTTCTTATTTGATTTGACGGCTTTATAAACAATCAATTCTTCGAAATTTAAAGCAGGATGCTTTGAAAAATCATTAGCTAAATACTTGACAATTGCATTAGCTTCGCTTAATTGAAATCCAGTCTTTTTATCTTTTAATTCAACTGAATTATCATCTTCACTAACGGTGACTGCCAATTTTGGTTGATAAACTTCAGTAGCAATTGATAATTTCAAATTATTAACAAGACTTAAAATGGTACTACCCCTGTCAGCAAATAATTCTAAAGAGGACATTTTGAGGTTATATACTTCTTCTGTAAATGTAATAACCACTCAGGTAAAAGGACTTTAGTTGTGAATTATGACACCATCACTATAGGATTACTGAGTTTCCTCTAAAATTTTTTTTTTTTTTTTTTTCTCATTGAAAAAAATGACTAACAATCCACACACGCAGGAATTTTTCAGAATTTCTAAAAACAAGAGGGACATAATCATATTGAAAAATAATGAACTGTTGACATTAGCTTTATACGAATCCTCTATACTTTTATGACTATAATATAATGCTTACGAAAGTGACATTTCGTGAACATGTGTTGAGATGTATACACAAGTCTGCACTGATGCGACATCAATCCCTGTCGGCAAGAATTGATCCTTACAATAGTCTTATTTCGAAACGAGAATCAATCATCGAAACAAACACCAAGACTGATAGTCTCCAAGGAACTACATATATAGCTAAAGATAACATATCAACTATAGGAGAATCTACTACGTGTGGCTCTTTAATGCTTTCCAATTACAAGAGCCCATTCGATGCCACAGTAGTCAGCCTACTACAAGAAGCAGGTCTGACACTTATAGGTAAAGCCAATCTAGACGAATTCGGAATGGGATCTTCTAATACCAATTCATATTTTGGAAGCACAATTAATCCATTATACGAAAAAGACAACCATATTGCAGGAGGCTCGTCGGGTGGTTCTGCAGCTTCAGTTGCAGCAGGATTGGCATCTTTCAGTCTTGGTACAGATACAGGTGGTTCAGTTAGACTACCTGCTAGCTATTGTGGGATTATTGGCTTCAAGCCAACATATGGTAGGATATCAAGATGGGGTATTGTCGCGTATGCTCAAACATTAGATACTGTAGGTATTCTTTCCAGAAATATTGAGTTAACACAAAAAGTCTTTGAAGTTCTAGATAAGTATGATGATAAAGATCCAACCTCCTTACCGACTGAAGTTCGTTCAGAAATCGATAACCTGCAAGATAATTTGTCTGAACACAAGTTAGTTATTGGTATTCCTCAAGAATTCATACTTGAAGATTTGAATACTGAATCAAGGCTACAATGGCTGCAAGTTTTAAAAAATATATTACGAGCTGGGCATCAATTGAAGCCTGTTAGTGTTCCCAGCATCAAAAAACTGCTTTCTGCATATTATACCTTGGTCACAGCTGAAGCAGCTTCTAATTTATCACGTTTTGATGGTGTTCGATATGGATACAACCACCAAGAAGTAAGAGAAACTGCCCAAAAAACACTCACAGAAAATAGAACAAAAGGTTTTGGCTCTGAAGTTCAAAGAAGAATCTTGTTGGGAAATTATACGTTATCTTCTGAATCAGGTAATCATTACTTAAAGGCTACTGAAGTTCGTGAAAGATTAGCTAAAGAATTCAATGAAGTCTTCCGTTCCAACAGTCCATTATTCCCCAATAAAAGTGTTGAGTCCGAGGGATGTGATGTTTTAGTTTCACCTACCACAATAAACTCAGCTCCGACAATACAGAACTATGAGAATACGACCAAAGAAAACTTCTTGTCTAGTTACGTTAATGACATTCTTACAGTACCAGCATCCTTAGCTGGTTTACCATCCATATCACTTCCTTTGCATAATGCCAAACAAGGTATACAGTTAATGGCACAACACGGAGATGATAGAAGGCTACTCCAAGTAGCAAAGCGTTTGGAAAAACTCTTTACCTAGAGTGCTGAATCTTGTAAATAGTTACAGTTAATTTTTTTTTTTGTTTATTAATTTAGTTGTATATAAAGAAAACGTTATATAGGGAATACCAAATAATATCAAAAAAGTCTTAAGTATGAGGTGTTGAATATCATAACATCATTATTCACTAATTAATTCGTGAGAGTGTAGGTAAAAGGGGTAGTTTATAGAAAAATTTGGAAAACAAGCCGGGAACGACAAATTTTATATAAAAAATCAAGAACTAAAAAGAACTGAAAACAGGAAACAATAAAGTATTTATAAATAATAATAGAATGCAAATTAATTAGCACGCATACAAGGGGAATCTGTTGAATTTTTCCTAATTGTATGCTTAAAAAAAATTGAAAGTGGAAGATGGAGTATAAGTGAAGGGATAAAATGGGTAAGTTTAATGTCTACCGAGTAAGGTTAAAAACTCTTCTCTAGTTTTTTGTTGATCGCGGAAACAGCCCAACATGCAACTTGTGGTAGTTGAAGAGCCAGTTTTTTGAACACCTCTACTTACCATGCACATATGAGTTGCTTCAATAACAACTGCAACACCTCTTGGTTTCAACATTTCACTTAAAGCCATTGCAATTTGTTTGGTTAATCTTTCTTGAACTTGAAATCTTCTTGCGTACATTTCTGCTAATCTTGCCAATTTAGATAATCCTAAAACTCTCTTGTTTGGAATGTATGCAATATGAGCCTTACCAAAAAATGGTACCAAATGATGTTCACATAAAGAGTAAATTTCAATATCTCTAACAATAACCATTTCGTCATGATTTTCTTCAAAAACAGCTCTTTTGATTACATCTCTGATATTATCTTCGTACCCTTTTGTAAAATATAACATGGCACGAGCATAACGTTCAGGAGTTTCCAATAAACCTTCTCTATCAACATCTTCACCTAATTCATGTAAGATGGTTTTGACAGCACCAGCAATACGACCCTCTCTAGCTTTAGCTTCTTCGGGTGTCTGTTCAATTCTAGAACGTGCTCCTTGAGATGGCCATGATAAACCATCAAAATCTATAGGAGGATTCAATGTACATGGGGATGCAACTCGTGTTTGTAAAGGGGTCCCATAAGTTGCTGGGTTGAGATCGTCACCTGCAGTCAACTTAGTCCTTTTCGTAGGTAAAACCGACTTTGGAATATGAGTTCCATTGGCACGATCTGCTGTTTGGGGAGATGCGCTGGAAGGTAACGAAGAAGGTAAAGGATAAGAATTATCTGACATATCGAGTAGTTTGATAGAGAGTTAATTAGAAGCGATAGAGGGTACCGTTCTAAAGTTGGAAACGAATAGTAAAAGAGAACCCAAGTTTTATAAATTTTATAAGTTTTTTTCTGATTTTTTTCATTTAGTTATTAGTAATTTTGTTACCGGTTCAGAGTTAAAAAATCAAAAATGTGATGAGAAATTGAAATTTTCGCAGTTGTGGGATTACGTAATTCACGTGCAACGAGAAATAGAAAGATATACGGTCTGAAGAACAATAAATACTGATATATGTATTATGATAATACTAGAGTGTTTATATATATATATATAATAAAAGAGAAAAGAACGACATAAAAATGTAAAACCGAATGATAAATGAATTTTTAATATTTTCCATAAATTTTTTTTTTTATTTTTCGACTTTTTGAATTTTTTTTTTAAATTTTTTTTTAATATTTTTTTTTTTATCTTTTTTAAGAACTCATTATTCTGGTTAATGATAGATCATCACCTCTTAAGAATGATATGGAATCTCGGGTCACGTTAAAAATTAAGGGAAAAGCAAAAAGTAATAAGCGGAAAAAAAAGTATGAAATAAAGGAAAACGAAGGGAAGGAGAAACGAAACGAAACGACAAAAAAACAATAACAATAACAAAAATAAAGTAAAATAAAATAAAATAAAGTTAACAGGACTAAGCATCCAATGCAAATGGGTTTAAGACGCGAACAGTCAAGCATGGTAAAGCCATACCAATCTCGGCTCTAATCAAAATAGGCACTTGTTTCAATTCGCGAATTTCTTGAATGTAAGAGTTATGTTCGACTCTAGTGATAACATCTTGCAAGTATGGTTTCAAGCCACCATCAACGTCACTAGTCGTGTTACCAGAGGCCTCACTCTTAATAACAGAAGAAGAGTTAGTCCTCAAGTTCTTAGGGAACGATCTTTGAGTTGGAGAAGATGGCATAGATCTAGTGTTGTTCAAATCTTTCAAATCATCAACTTTTTTGATAGATGGGATAGCTAAATTTGGTGGTTGCAAATTCAACTGAGCTAATTTATCAATGATTGAATCGGTGGCAACACTCTTCTTTTCTAATCTAGCTTTATTTTGAATCTTGGCCGCTTGCAAAGCAGATGTTCTGTATTTATTCTTTATGGACGATCTGTAACTCAAGGAACTTTTTTCATCTGGAGGGACATAAGTAGCAGAATCAACACCTTTTTCCCAATATAATTCCAATACACGGTCAGTCTTGTCGAACTCAGCTTTAACTAAGGGCAATTGATCACCATGGACTCTTTTTTCAACACCAAATTCAGGAATGAAGACATCAAAGGATGACTCATAAACTTGAACAACTGTACCTATACACAATAACTGTCCAGCACTCTCACTGATTTCATTAATAGTTTGGGATAATAATAAATGGATGGCTTGTTCTTGCGCATTTGCTGCACAATCCTTTTTGAAATTACAGTATTCAGCAGTAGCCTTTAAAGCATCTAAGTCGACTTCCTTTTCTTCGGGAGTAGTTCCTTGTTTACCTTTGCTAATGACTTGTTTTAATTGTCTATGGACTATCAAGTCAGCATATCTTCTCAATGGGGCATTGAAATGGGTATACAATGGTGTATTGAAGTAATAGTGACCATAACTATCTGGGTCTTGCTTACCAGCGATATAATAGCGGCCCCTTGACATACATTTGAATAACAAAGTTTCAATGCATTGTCTTTTAACAGGATCATCTATTTTCAAAATAGAATTTTGGAGAGTAGATGATGTAGTAGTATCAATTTTGAACCCCAAATTAGTAGCTTTTCTGACAAATGTTTCCATTTTTTGCAAAGTTGGTAATGGGTGACGACGCAATAAAGCTTGGTCACCTAAACCAGCATGTACTTTGGCAGCAATAGCGTTATTGACTTTATGACCAATTTCAGAGATAATACTGAAAGCCAAACTTTGCTTAAAAATATTCAAATCCAAACGAACTTTTTCATCATCCAATTGATCCAATAAGGTTAAATTAGGAGTGATTCCTAAATTATGATTATTCAAACGTTGACGACGGAATTCTTTAGCAATTAAACTGAAAGTCTTGATATAGTCAGAAGCAGCCGATGAAATATTGCTGTTTGGTGTGGATTTACCTTCCAAAATAGCATCAAAAGTATCGTAGCTAACCAATTGTTTAGGAACAATAACAGTTTCGTGGATATAAAGATCCTCCACTTCAAAATTCTCGGTGTCAATTTCAAAAATTACAGAAACAGCCAAGTTTCTTTGATTTTCTTTAAAGGAAATAAGCTCATTAATTTGATCGGGAAATAATTGAGCAACTTTTTGAGGCAAAAATACAGAAGATGATCTCTTCTTTGATTTACGATCCAACACAGATCCTTGTTGAATAAAATAAGAAACATCAGCTGAATGGAAACCTAATTCGATCTTCAGTTCTGATAATCTTTTAATGTGCAATGCATGATCAGAGAATAAGTCATTTTGAGTAAAGGCAATGATGTAATCAAATGAATATTCAGCCCTATCAGAATTTTGAAGCTCTGGTTCAATTAATGGTAAGTCACGAATGTAGGATGCAATAATCTCATTATCAGCATCGTCATCCACTGGATATTCATCACATAAGAAATTGTTATCTCTTAAAATTGAATCAATTTCAGTTGAAGCATCTTCAATTTTACCAAGCTTACTAACCAAAGTACCAAAAGGATGTAAGGACGTGATGGGCCATCTTTTGATAGAAGCAACAAAGAGTTGATCACTATATTTTTCATGATTCTCAACAAAATCTTTTGGAGCTTGTTCGGTTGGAATAGCAATTAATGGAACTTTCTTATCTGTTGGTTTGAACCAAACAATTTTTGGAGCTTTTGGAGTGTGTACTGATGATTCTCTACCATTCTTCTTATCTTTAGCGGCTTGAGCAGCTTGGGCAGGTCTTAAAAGACCCAAGGTACCAGAAAATAATTGGCCTGGAATACGGTCGACAACAGCGACAACATGACCAGCATATAAAGGTTTAACTTCATCATTGATTTCTTCCTCCTCGACCAAGAGTAATGATTGACCTTCAACTTCGACGTCATCATTCTTTTTCATGGTTGGTCTTTGTTTTAAAGAACCTCTTCTACCCAAACCACTTTCTTCATTTTCAGATTTATCATCACCATTGGTGGGAGATCCACCAGTTGAATTGGAGGATGATGAAGGGGTATTGACGGAGATTGAAGTTGCATCATTATGGATATCATCATTCAATACAGAAGTTGAGGGGCCTTTAGTGAAAGTATTATCTTTTCTTCTCTTTTTTTCTTCCTTTTCCTTTTTGGATTCCCAAACTTCATCAACAACTAATAATTCAACAGCTACCAAATCGCCTTCCAAAGCACGATTACGATCTTTAGAACCACAAATAAAAATATCAGCATCTAATAAACCGTCAGTTGAAACATAAGCATCGGATCTATTTTTCTTATTGACACGTAAAGTACCAGTAACTAAGCGTCCATCATTAATTAATTCGGGTAATGAAGACTGAGGTAAATAAGGAGCAAAAAGCGATTTTCTACCATTATTTTGACCGTTGGCACCACCACCGGCACCACCACCAGTATTAGGTAAGAATTGAGCCAAAGATGAAATTGATGAACCACCACCATAAGAGCTGTTTCTTGGTTTATGGCCAGGCACGAATCCGGCAGATGGGGGTTCGAGACTTGATTGATTTCTTTGGTGAGAACCATAAGATGAAGGTGGAGCAAGAGCGTGTTGAGGGGGTTGAGGTTGTTGTTGGCTTCTCCAATTAGAATTCATATTCGAGCCACCATTTGGATCGAAATTCCTAGATCCATTTCTATAATGCGATGCACGTTTTTGATGATTTTTATCAGGAGAAGGGCTAATAGAAAAGTTAGGAGTTGGGGGTAATAAAGTACCGGTATTGTTAGTAGCAGGGGTTGGTTGTGGAGAAGAACTATTATCAGGAGGAAACTTAAATGATTGTTGACCATAGGCCAAAGACCTAGATCTACCATGACTACTATCCCGGCTAGTATTTGTTGATGACGAAGAGGAATATGGAGGAGAAATAGAGTCACTATCACCATCAGAGGAAGAAGCCGAAGCAGGGAATTTAAAGGCACCTATATTCTCGGAATCGGTGGCCGATCCTACCGCCCCCTGAGAAGAAGGGGGAGTAGAACCAGGACCAGAAGGAGTCAACGAAATACGGTTATTTTGTCTTTGACTGGCAGCTGCTTTAATGGCTTCGTTTAAACCAAGAGAGTGTCTTCTACTGTGTCCCTGGACTGCAGCACCAGCACCAGAGGCTGAACCAGTTCTTCTGTGACCTCCGGCGGCAGAATTTATGGAGGATGATCTGGAATGGCCACCACCATTGCCATTACCATTGGTATTACCATTACCGCCGCGGTAATTATTTTGAGGAGGAGGCATTAAATCATTACTTTGGTTTGATGGTTTTGGTGGATAACTATACTGCTGTTGCAGCGGCTGCTGTTGTTGTTGTTGTTGTTGAGCCAATTGCTGTTGTTGTAAGATTTGCTTTTGTTGCGCTTGAACGGCTTCCAATTGACGTTGTAGGTTATATTGTTCCACCATAAGCGTGGTCAATTCGCTTGGAGAGCGTCTATGGGCAATATGCAAGTTCTTTGGTTTTTTAGAACCAGGAATGGTTAAATTGTCACCGGTTGGTTTATCAGACATTTTTATCGAGTGTGTATTTGATTTCGAAAGAGATACTGGTAATCAATCAATTAATCAATTAATCAAGTAACTTAGCAAAAAGAATCAATTCTAATAGTAGGCACGGTATCCGAACAAATCCCAGCAATTAAAAGAGTGAGCACAAAGTTAGCTTCAAAATTAACTGACTGTAAGCGTGCAAAA
>JAJMOB010000066.1:29452-54803 GCA_030444945.1 Hyphopichia fennica
AAAAAAAAAAAAAAAATAAAGGGATCCTTAGTTGGATGAGCTAAACACTTTTTTATAGACAAGACAAAGGAACGGGAAAGAAGTGCAGAAACAACAAAAAGGATGTGGATGTGTTGTAGGTGATAAGTAGATACAGCTCAACGAGTGAGATGGTGATGATTGATTGAGGGCAATTGAAGTGATCAGAAGGAGGAAGAAGAAGTAATTGAGCCTTTTTTTAAAATTTAAAGAATGAGAGTGAAAAGAACTTGAAAAAAAAAAAAAAAAAAAAAAAAAAAAAAAAAAAAAAAAAAAAAAAAAAAAAAAAAAAGTAATGACACACCTCCTCTAAAATTTTTTGAAAGGGGGGGCGGGCCAGACAAACTAAAAAAAAAACACACTAAAAAAACACACACCAAAAAAAACACACTAAAACTGAGTGGCAGTTTTTTTTCGGTTTCTTTGGGTTTTTTTTTTTTTTTGATTTTTTGTCAAAGCACTAGATTCGTAAGAAATGTATAAGAAATGTATAAGAAATGTGTAAATGACTAAGAAATATCTAGAAATACCTAAGAAAACTGTTAAAAACCCATATGAAAACGTCTATAGGTTAAGAGAGTGGGTTTTCTCGTATAAGTGTCACCGCTACTAGGGTAGGATACTAATTGTTTTTTTTTTTTTTTGAATTCTATTTATATATAGAGCTATTTAGGTAAATGTTGAACTGTTGGGTGTTACAAAGTTCCCTGTCAAAATGAAGCGGGAGAACACGAAGAACAAGTATACTGTAATTAAACTGACAATGGTTTCTTCTTGTGCTATCTAGGGATCGTCTCGTAAAAATTTCAAAAAGCAAATGGTTTAAAGATCATTTGGAGATACTTTTTGTTTTTTGATCTCTTCTGTAACATCCACTATAATTGTAACTTCTTTCAATTGATTATAAAAGGACGTCTTTTCAAGTAGTTACTAAGGTGTCATGTAAAGCGAGAATGCGTACTCTCAAGTCAATTGCTGCAAGAAAATGTGAATCGTCAATTGTACAATACGAGCCCAAGCTACACCAAATTTTAGGTAACTAATAAATAATATCCATTGCTATTGGTCAACCCCAGCTGTAGGATCATGCAATATACACCTGAAGATATAACTAAAGAAAAAATGAAAGAAACTTAAAGGCTAATTTCAACCACTTCCAGTTGTAAAGTTTCAATATCAACTAATACAATTTCACCACTATGACTAAATTTTGGTACACTAATAACCCTAACCTTATCTCCTTCTACTTCCACAATATCACTACTGTACTTTTGTTGATTACCAGCAAAATATAAATGTGGAGTTTCATCTCTTAATAAATATGGATCAAAATTATCAAATGGATGTGAATATAAAGTATCTGGTGCCGTTGGTATGATATTTTGCCATTTCATACTTGAACCCATGATTTTTGTTTCAATTTTTTCATCATTCAACATATCTTGTGGTAAATATCTCAAAACATCACTTACATTTTGACCTGATGTACCTAATATACGTAATCCATTCTCTGTTTCAAACCAACTTGGATTTGTTAATCGATTAAAATTATTACCTCCTAAGTATTGTTTGTTGGATCCTAATAAGGATGGATGAAACTTTTGTTGAGGTATATTGATCTCTGCTGGATCGGTTGGTCCCGGCATTATCAGAACTGAAATTGTAGATAATAAATCATTTACTAATTTATTTAATGCAATTAATGATTGTGGATTAAATTTAGAAATATTTTTCAGTCCATAATTATTTGTAGTAACGAAATCTTCTTCTTCATCTTTTGTATCTTGTTCTTCAATACTAGCAACAGAATTACCAGCAATAATTAACTGACTTATTTTACTACTAGCAGATTTATCATCTCTAGATCCAATATATCCACATAAATATTGTTTTAATAATTCAATTCTTAAATCATAGTCAATATCACTTTTGATATCAAGACCCGAAATAATTGCAATCTTACCTCCTATGGTTGATTTTAAAGGTCTTTGAGGAGATACACTAGGATAAGCCACATCCATAATTTCAAATACTCCCGCCTGTAATTCAATCCCCAATACAGCAATAATACATCCAGTCACCAATACGTTTTTCTTTAAGAATTCTTCATTATTTAAAACCGCCCTCCCTGATTCATCTTCCAACATCACTACAGGCACATCACCATCCACGTAGCTATTGGGAGCTTGAGGTAGTACATCATCGGTACCCTTTTCAACATCTTTCAAAATATTTAACTTATTGGTCATATCACTGAATACGGTCCCACTAACCCAACACATTTGACCACTCTGAATATCTAAGATCTTTTCTTTATGTATAATCGTTTGACCGTCAACTTTATGTTTGTTATGACCCCATCTTTTAAGTGCGTTCTCATCAACTCTTTTCTTCAATGTTGAAAGTCTATATTGATACATCGAATAATATTGCTTATCATATCGGCGTGAACGATCTAAAATAAAGTCATTTTGTTTATCAAACTCTGAAGAAAAGTTGTCTGACTGTCTTAAAGTTGTATCATCACCTTCGCTGAGATCACTATTTATGTAAGTTGAATAACTCATGATTAGCTATTGATTATGTATGGCTAGCTACTGGAAAAGTGAATTAAAATAAAGCTCTCATAAATTTCGGAGATGAACTATAAAAAAAAAAAAAAACACGGAAGAAAAAAAAAAAAAGATCAAGACGCGTATCCACACACGCTATAACAGCGAAATAAAAAGAAATAGAATTAGTAGAGTAAAGTATAGATCATTACTCCAGTTGATGAAGTTATGGTTCATAGATGACAAAATTGATACTTGATCCTGAAGCTTTGAAGTTAGAATTTCCTCACGCTTCTGAATCAAGTAGTGTTAAAATTCGACTAATCGTACAAGTAACTGAATATATTGATGAAAATGCAAGTTTAGTAGTTCGAAAATTACCCAATTTCCCCAGTACTTCAATAGCCTTGGATGATATTGAAGAAGAAGAACCAACTCTAGTACTTAGTGTATTTAACCTTATCCAGGATTTAAATATTGAAGTAACTGATCCTGGATGTATTGTGAATATAGTTGGTTATTATAATGGTGAAGATGTCAATCCAATTGAATGTTATCCACTATCGGCTAATTCTTTACGAACGAAATTTAATATCGATAATTTAGTGAAATTGAGTAAATTGAAACCACTTGACTAATCTACGCTACATCTATTTGATTATGAAGTTATAAATCTATTCCATTAATAAGTTATAAATTCCATTAATAAGTTATACAGTCATACAAAATGAATTAAAAGTTTAGATTTTATTTTTCAAGCTTGATAGTTTTCTTCTTCAAATTCTTCTTCCTCATCCTTATCATTGAACAATCGAGTAGGATCTAAAGTATTCAGACCATTCCAACCATTGATATATGAACTTGTAAAAAATTGATCCCAAATGGCTTCATTTGGCATTCCATGAATGATTTGATAAACTTTTTTACCCTCTTTCAGAGGAACCGAATTATCATTAATTTTTGCAACAAGATCTTGATTAAAATTATTTTGATTGATATTATTATATAAAATTGTTGGTGATCGATTGAAGGAATCATTATAACTAGATTGAGAAGGTAATTGAAACGTTTTTTGAGATTTTAGAATGATCAAATTTTCATTATTTTCACTATTTGAATTTGACATGTCAGATATTGACTCTCTTCTTGAATTCGTTGATAGTGGGGATAAGTTATTTAATTCTGAAAAGAATAAATCCAAGTCGTTTGTTTTTGGATTTAATTCTGATTCTTCAAGTTTTATATTAGATACAGGAGATGTTTCAATACTCTTATTGGTATCATGATGATTATTATGATTATTATTATTATGATTATCATCTTGACTTATCCATTCAAATGTAGAAGGAGATTTACCATTATTTATAATTGGAGTTTTAAATTCTTCGTTTGAGTGATAATCATCATTTAAATTTTCTAATAATTTTACTAAATTTGAATTAGTATTATTTGAATTAATTTTAATTGAATTAACATCAACTTTACTATTCAATCCTTGAACAGTTTCATTATATTTTAATTTTAATACCACCATAGTTAACATTTCAAAAGTATGTAAACAATTATTAGCAGCATCACATCTATCAATTAATGAATTTAAAATTGTTAAACAATTTGAAGTAGAAGTTTTAACTTCAACCAAATTATTATTTAATCTAACTTGTTCACAATTATAAATAGCAAATAAATAAGATGTACCACCCATAAATAAATTATGAACGGCAGCCCAAGTATAATTAATTGATTTATTTAAATATAATTGATAATAACAATTAATTAAATTTTTAGAACTTTCACCAACTATAGTATAATCATTTAAAGATAATTTGTAATTTTTAGGAGATAATCCAAAGAGTCTTAATAAAGTATGATGATAATTTAAATTAAAAAATTCTAGATTAAAATTACAATTCATTTGATTTGGAGTTTTTGGTAAGTAATTTTTCCAAATTTTTAATTTATCAAATATATGATTTTTCCAATTTGATAAATTTTTAAAATTTCTTGGTAATTCACTATTATTTTCATATAATACTTTTTGAACTTCACTTTGAATTTGTCTAATTTTAAACATACTTAATGATATTAATTTATATGATGGACTATTCAAATGTGGTAATTTTGAATTTGGTATTATAAAAGAATCATCGAGTTCACTTGGGAATGGAGTATTAATACTTTCTTCAGGAATACCAACTGGTCTACCTAAATAAAAACAAATTTGACGATCTAATGAATAAGTACACCAAAACAATCGATTTCTTTTATCATTAATAAATGTATCAAAATGATTACCCGATTCATTATGTAAACCCAAATCAACCACAATTCTTAAAGCAGTTCCTAAAACGTACCAGACGCCTGGATTTGCTGGTCTCATGGTAGAATATAATGCCAGTAATAAAACTCCTTGAAGATTTTCAAGAGGATCAGACATATTTAAAGAATCAATATATTTATGAGCCGCCACTCTAAAAGATTCTGAAATTGTATTTAAATATTGTAAATGATGAACTGATGAACTTATAGCAAAAATAATATTTAAAAAATATAATGGTTTATGAAATTTTATTGGAGGAATAATTGAATTTGAAATAATCATTGTTTCTAAATTTTTATCATAATCATTTTTAAAATTTAAATTTGATAATCTTTCTGATAAAATTGTTTTATATTGATAAAACCAAGTATTAATTTCATCATTATTAATATTATTATGAATTGAAGGGAAATTTGAATTAATTGAAGTAAAATTTGAAGCTAAAGATATTGAAGAATCTAAATTACCATAAATTGGTTTAAAAATTTTATCTAAAAATTCTTCTCGATGTAATATTGGTAATTGAGAATTTGCTTGACTGAAAAAAATTTTTAAAAATTCTTGAGCAGTTGATTTTGGAGGTAATATAGCTGGTAATATATTATCATCATTAGTAGTTATTGAAGGATTTAATTGAGGTTCTGAATTTTTACGATCTTTAAATTTTAAAGCGGTAAACATTAATTTAGCAAATGAAATATTTGAATCATTATATGAATTTGGTGAAGTAGCTTGAGAATGTGTTTGGGTATGAGATTGAGGACTTTGAATGTCTTTATTAAAAGAAGATGATGGTAATATTGGAGTATCATTAAAATTAATTGGAGATTTTGAAGGAGAATCATCATTCAAATCAATTCCAAGAATTTTCAATTTAGTTTCTAATGATTGAATTTTTTGTTCTAAATGATATACATAATTTCTTGGAACTTCTCTACCAGTTATTGGATCAATACCAATACATTCTACTCCAGCTTTTTCACAACTTTTACAACTTGGGAAATTTGGAGAACATTTAACTTTTTTAGATCGACATCTTTTACACAGACTTATTGATCTTGATATGCTAACCGCCGAAGAATGATCATCAATCAATTTCAGTTTTTTATCATTCAATTTTTTATCATTCAGTCTTTTATCACTAAATTTTTTATCATTCAATTTTTGATCGTTCAGATCTAGTTTAAACTTTTTATCTGGATCTGTTTTAACAGACGGATCTTTTAGTTGACGCTTTTTAGTCTTGGGAGATGAAGTGATTGACATGATCCGTGATAAACAGTGTAAAAGGAGAGTGAGCTTTATTTCAATTTCATGCTATTTTGCAAATGATATCTATCGAAAGAAAAGAGTGGAGATGAGATGATTTAATATCTTTGATAAAATTATAAGATTTGAATATCGATAACCTAATAAACGGCAAAAGTACAAAAGAAAAAAAAAACAAAATTGGAATTACAAAGGGAAAGATTCCACAAACAACTCTCAAACAACAACAACAACAACAGCTTCGATTAGATATTAAGCGCCCAGTCACTTTTGTATTGAAACTAAAAAAAAAGATCAAGAGCTGAACCCTACATTTTTAAACTAAAATAAGGTTTTTGTCTGTTCGTTTTTTTTTTTTTTTTTTTTCTGTCTTTTGATGTTTTTTTAGTTGCCAATAAATCGTTATCTATTGAAAATTAAATAGAGAAAAATTTTAACTAGTGGAAAAAAAATTTAACCGCGCCGAAGATGTTATCGCTCTTTTTTGCCAATAAGATTTGAGAATTTATTAGTTCCAAAACCTGTATACAATACAATACCAATTGATATAGAGATACGTAAATATACATATAAACTAAGTAACTAAATAAATAATAAAACAACGGGTAGAAAAGAAAAGAGTTAGACCAAGTGTTTGATAGGAGCAGTATCCAAGGTATATTGACCATCCATTCTTGGGATCAAGACTTCATAACTGGCAGTGGTAGCTTCAAAGTCATTACCATCATTTTCAACGTGTAGAGTAGTAACCAATGAATCATTTAATAGAGGATATTTAATATATCTTTCATTTGAATCTTGCAGTTGAAATTTTTTAATATCATCTTCGAATAATGAAGTAGGAAATTTTGAAATACCTTGATCAACTTGATCATGATATAAGATAGATTGTTTAGCCAAGATTAAATCACTCCAATTACGTTTATTTAAAAATTGATGATTATCTCTATTAGTACCATCGGTATCTTTATGAAAAATTGGTAAAACATCTTCATCGGTATCACGATTAAAATGATGAATTTTTGATCTTCTATCTAATAATGAAGCCATAGCATTTGGAGGAGGGGCATTAATTATAGCACTACTAATAACATTAAAAATTAATCTTGCATCAGTTTCTGGATGAGTTAAAGTATCAATATTTTTATCTTCTAATTCTTCAGCAGTAGCATGTAATGGATGACTATGAGGATGATGATAAAATTTTGATTTTAATCTACCAATACAACATAAATGAACATCACCAGATAAAATTGTAATTCTAACTCCATGAGCAGCACCAAAATCCATTAATTTTTTAATTAATGAATTACGTTCACGTTTATGATTTTTTGAACACCAATGATCATTTAAATCATCCAAAACTTCAACCCCACCATCAAATTCATTAACCAACCCCCTATTGATAACTCCTCTAGCAGCCAATTTTTTAATTGGTTTTAAAAGTGGATTAGTTAAAATTGATTCTAACCAAACTAATCTTGGATATAATATAGGTACACCTAACATAACTAATAAATGTTTTGTATCGGGAGAATTTTTAATTTCTGTTTCCAATCTTTTAAAAATTAAATCATAAGTTGAAGTAGAAACAATTTCTTTCAATTTTCTTTCAGTTCTACAATCAACTCCCAATAAACTAATTTCTTTACCCAATCTCATAAAATTTGAATGAGATGGTTGTTTAATAAATGGACCTTTATGATTACCAATAATCCAACTTGGATCATTTGAATAAGCCTTTTCATCCAATGATAATTGATGTTGAAATAACATATAATATTTATAAGCCACATTCCCAATAGTGGCAAATACATCTTGAGACATGGTTGAATCAGCATAAGAACCAAAACCATCAATAATATCATGATCATCATAAATATTAACCGAAGGAATTTGAGCCATGGTTAATGGGAATATTTTTTGAAGAGTTTTACCATTTTTACCAATCCAATAACCTTTACCAAACCAATCAAGATAAGCATTTAAATAATAATCTTCAAATTGTTGTAACATTTCATTAGAAACTTTCCAATGATGTTTTTTAAAAATTGAAATTTCATTAGCCCATTCTTCTAATAATGAAGATTTAATTTTAATTGAATCACAATAAATTTGATCTCCACCACCCAACATTACATGATAATGTTGTTTGGAATGTTTTTTTAAAACATCTAACCAAAGTGATGATTTATAAGTAGAAGTATCAGTACCCAAACTAAATCCATTACAACTAAAAGAAACCACATTCATTGATTCATCTTGAGCCGGTATAAAAAATTGTTGAGATTTTTTAAAAGTATTATTAATATAATATTTAATTTTTTGTTCGTATTCAATCAATTGTAAATTAATATTAAATCTCCAAAATTTATAATTACCCACTTGATGGAAAAGAGTTTTGGGGAATTCTCCATTTGATATATTTGGTTCAATATTATCATTTGCTGGTCCAATTTTATAAGTAATTGATGGTTCAATATCATTAACATTTTTGGTAATTAACATTATGGATGCCCTATAAGTTGGTTCATTATTTTCAAGAGTACCCAGTAATCTAAGAATTGGACCACATCTAATATCTAATCCATCTTCCAATGGTTCATCAACTGGACACGTTTCGGGAATATTATCACTGGCGTGTTTATTAAGAAGAGTATACTCATCGATTGGAATGGGTTCAAACCATTCATCGGTTACTTTACTAATCATATTGGACTAATAACAATAAAGTATATAAATATAAAAGTATATATAAATATATAAAAGTATATTAGTATATATATATATATATATATAAGATAAGATTTTTAAATGATGCTACGCAACCATTGAATAAGCACTTTTTTTCATTTGTTTTTGTTTTTGTCCCCATATAAAGTGAAACAATTCAAAATTTCAATTAAGCCAGTAACAAATGCCTAGATAATAATCACAGCCCTGCGTATATGACGTATTGCTCCCATCCATCATATCCATCCACCATATCCATATACTATATATACTATATATATATATATATATTATATATACTATTAGTATACTATTAGTATACTATTAGTATACTATTAGTATAGTATACTATACTATACATACTATATATACTTTATTAATGTAAATCATCTCATTCGATAATTTCTCCCCTCGTTTTAGTCCTCGCAAACCCATTCAATTCTCAATGTAGTAATTTTCATTTCTGGTCTTTTGCTTTTCATAAAATTTCAGTTGCTATTTTAACCACAAAAGGGAGATTTTTTTTGTACTTTTTGTGGTGTATGGGTGTTGTGTACGGAGGTTTATAAAGCCCGTACATCTTATAAAATACACAAAAAAAATACACACAATACCCGTACATCCTACACAAATACACAAAATACAAAAATTCATATAAATATATATATATATATATATATAATTATAATTATAATTACATACATGTATACGTAAGTATACATGTTAACCGAAGTCTCCATCTGATGTATATGGTGTGGTGAGATGGAGCCGGAGATGGTGCTATTATTGGTATGGTCATGTGCTTGCTGTCGGATCCGACTGCCCTTTCCTAATAGATGTTTCTTAATAGATGTTGTTACATTTCCACCTATATATAGCATGAGATATAAAAATGGAATCTATTCATCACATATGCTATTAATATTCCATCTATATAATCATTACCTCGTGGTAATGTGATAAGATACTCATTTTTGCTTGTGTCTTTTTACTTACTTTTAAATAATTGTGGGTTCCTTTTTTTTTTTTTTTGTGTGTGTTCTTGGCACAAACCCAATAATCCCTTGGATTTTACAGGTTGGGTCCGGGGGGTACGATACGATACTATTATTCCTTATTATTTATTACAATTTTTACATGTTCCTGTAGAATATTTCTCTTGTTTTTTACAGATTAGGTGCCCTCTCCGTAAAAGAATCATAACAATAAAAATTATAATTTTTATATACATAAAGGAATGACTTTGTTAACAAAAATAAAGAGAAAAAGAAAAAGAAAAAGAAAAAGAAAAAGAAATCCTGGTAAACGGCCTAAACCTTTTTTAAATGCACAATATACGTAAATATATATATATAATATATATATATATGTGACTAAATCTTGTAATTCTTCTTTGTACTGTTATAATTACTATTACTATTCCTATTCCTATTACTATTACTATTACTATTCCTATATATCTATATATCTATATTACATTTTTTATACCCCACATCCTGTTAAGGAAACTGTATTGCACCCATATAAACATTTACTGCGAGCAATACCCTATATGTATATGTATACATATACATCATGTCAACTACTCTAATGTCAAAGGTATCTCTGACTGACCATAGTCAGAGTCATGGTCATGCACACAGACCACCTGCTAATAAGTGGACTTCGTCTTACTCGTCAAATAACTCCAGTGTATCCAGTAACTCAATTAGTATCCCATCAGTATTCACCAGAAGAGTTTCTTTTAATAATCTTCATCCAGAAGATTCAGGTGAAGATGAAATTGATTATCCCAATTATACTACTACTCCAATAACATCACCTACTACCAATAAAAAATATAAACTACCGGAACCACCTTCAAAATCTATATTGAAGAATAAATTAAGTCCTCAACAACTTTATTATAACTTACAACATTCAAAATCTTTAGGGATTAATTATCATGAAGATTTAAATAAATTGGCTTCAAATCCTCCTGATTCTGTACCTAGATCTGATGTGGCAATCGATGATGATGGTGAAGATGATTATGATCAACCATATGATCCAAAACCTCGTAGAAAATCTTATTCAGATATGACAGATGAAGAATTAATGGCTTTGGATCCTCAATATTCAACTACAAAATCAAAAGTTTCAAATGTATCACAATTTAAATTTGATTCTCAAAAAACTTATTATTTACCAGCTCGTAAATCATCATCATTACTTTCTCCATCAGCCGCTGCTACTGCTTCTGCTTTAGCTAAACAATCAAATTATCCCCTGTCGAATGAAAATAATTATAAATCAATTAGTTTGACCGTTATGCACGAAGATTATACTTCTACCATTAGTTCATCATCATCACCATCTTCTGATCAAGATCCATCCAATCGTACTATCTTGACGGTGATTTCGGGTCGTCGTCATACTTGGAATTCTTTGGATTGGTTATTATTATCAAATCCAATTAATCGTACTCCTGATAATGCATTTTTAATCCATGGTGATCATTTGGTTATTACTTCATTGATTCCACTCAAATTCTTAAAAGATATAGAAGCCAATAATCAAAAGTATCGTAATTTTTCAAATCGTCAAATTCTTATTGATGAATTATTATATGAAAAATGTGAATCACTCCTTAATTATATTTGTACTACTTTACCATCAGCTCTTAAATTAAAGATTACAGTGGAATTCGTAACGGATATCGCTAAAGAAAATGATTTAACCGGTTTGAAAAAATCAATTGCTGGTCATAAATATATGTTGAATCATATTTATAAACAATATCATCCTACCCTAATTGTTATTGGTAATAAATCAACCAATTTAAATTTTAAATATCCATTACGATTATCAAAAGATGAATCTTCAAATGATTATAATCAATACTTGATTAAAATTTCTTCCTATATTATTAAATATTCAACCGTACCGGTAATTATAGTTGGTAATGCAACTAAATTTCATCATCAATCAAAATCTACGATTTCAAGAGGTCGTATTACTTTTAAAAATGATGAAGATTCTAAATTACCACGAGTTAGTATATTAGAACCAAATAATCCAAGTCCTACATCAAGTGATTCAAATATTTCTCCTACTTCTTCTGATCACGATTATTTCCCTTCTCAAAATTGGTCACCGGTTGGTCAATCAACTCATTTTAAAAATTCAATTCAAGATTTACAAGAATCAGATAATTCAGAATTTAAATTTAGTAATCTTTTAAAAGAAATTTCATCCGCTTCTTTAAAAGATACAAATACTTATTTAAATTATTTGGGTGATTATCATTCTGATCCCGCATTAGCAGATGATGATTCAAAATTACATCACGTTACTAGCTCCAAAATTCATGAAACTTATAAAAATCAATGGTATTCTTCAAATACAATTCCTCCAAAATCAAATATCTTATTGGATTCGAATTCAAGAAGAAGAAATAGTTCTCATGATGGTTCAACTGGTGGTGGAATGTATAAAGTTAAATCAATGATTTCTTATGATGAAGAAGATGAAAAAAAGAATGAAAAATTAATTAATTCTAAAAAATTTAATAAGGTTAATAGTCGCTCTTCATCCAGTAGTGATAATACTTTGGATGATTCTAAAAAAAATAGCGGTAATAAAAAGAATAAGAAAACTAGGAGAAAATCAATTCTATCTATGTTTGGCTTGAAAAAGTAACGATGCTAACGAAAACAAAAAAAAGGAAAAAAAAAAACAATTTCTCAACTGGTGCTTGTAAAATAGAAGTGTATTCTTAATGAATATTGTATATACTGGGCAAACTTTTTATTTTGATGTTCAATTTTAATTTTTATTTTTATTTTTATTTAAATCTTGATTCCCATCTTAAATGTGATTTTCAATGTAGGCTTATTTACTCATTATAATTGCAAAAATCGTCACACGCAACCTGTAAAACACTAATATGCGCAACCTGCAAGGCCGACCCTGGAAAAAAAAAAAAAAAAAAAAGGGTGCTGTAAAGTTAAATTCTCTTACCAGTTAAATTATCTTTCAACATAAGTCAATTCAAAATTCTTTTTACCAGTTAAATTCTCTTTAGTCAAGTCAACGTTTTAATCAAATTTCAGTGTGGTTTCGTGTATATTTTTATTTAGATTTAATTTTGTTAAAACTCACCTAAGGGTACTCACGAGTGTGCTCGTTTCATGACTATCATCGTGTAATATTTTGTTAGAGAACACTATTGTTCCATCTTTTGTATTAATCTTTTTGACATTTCAACCATTGATGATATTTCATCACTTGAAAGTTGTTCTACCAAGAACAATGCATCATGGAATTCAACTATTGAAGTATGAGTAAAGTACCGTTGCTATAGACTATGTACCCTTTCCTTTAGTTGCCAAACTGTAAAATAGAAAGAAAAAAAAAGAAAAAAAACAATCAAAAGATAACAAGAGTCAACAAAAGAGTGATTTCGTTTCATGAACAATAAATCTCTTGACGTGTTTGGTGGTGCTTAACCCACCCCCATTCCATTTCGAAATTAACCACCTGATTTTGGATTATGTATTCCGTTTAGTCTATTTATTCCCAATGAAGTATAATAAATGGTTGTAAAAAGAAGTTGGTAAATGCACGTATTCACATTCACATTTACATTCACATTTACATTTACATTTACATTTACACGATTTAATAAATTTGTTTGCTGTTTTACTAAATTTTCAGTTCTTTCAGTTCTTTTACTGTCTTAAGTTTCCCCATTTTTTTTTTTTTAATTCAGTTCTTTACGATATAATTATCATCATAATGGATGACTAAATTTTTTATTCGTTATCTATCAACTATGTCTTGAGCACTGAATAAGTACTGGTTCTGTCTTTTTTTTTTTTTTTCTTGTCTTGCCAGCAAAATAAATGATCCCCCCCCCTCCTCCATTTTGCTGTAGAATACTTAGCATAATAGTACATTCCTCTATACCTTCTAGACTCGAGAATGATGGCTGGGTTGATTATGCATCTCGTGCAACTTCATACTTGCAAAGTAAAAGATGTGTGGGTCTTTTTGGTGCTCTTTTTTCAGCCTGATAAAAATAGTAGGGGAATATGTGAAATGTGGGGTGGTTGGTGCACTACTTCGCCTGATTGAAAAAAAAACCCAAACCCAAACCCAAACCCAAACACACCTGAAATATTTGAATATTGTAAGACTACAAAAAGAAAAAAAAAAATAGACGCCAAAGAAAACCTGCACTGTGCAAAGATTAAACCAATACAGACTAAAAATAAGATTCCAATTGTAAACCATATCTACCAATGGATCCAGAAATAAAAGAAGAACCAGTACCAGAGGTAGAAACAGTACCAAAACCACAACCACAATCACAACCCCATTCACATATACCGTTGAAAAATGTTGACGTATTTTCTATGCTAAATCCATCTTCAATAGAGCCATCAGTTGAACCTCAAATTGAAGAACCACTGGCTGAAGAACCTAAAAAGGATACCAAACAGTATTCATTAAGATCAAAGGATAAAAAACCTTTGGAGGATGAAAAACTTTTACATCAAGATCAAATCAATAAATCATTATTAAAACAACAAAAACATAATGTTATAGTACAATCAAGATTAAAACCAGTACCATTTAAACAACTGGATTTATTTAATTTTGGACCTCAAGAACCTCAATTATCATTAGGATTTGAAATAGGTGATGAAATTTTTTATCAAACTGATGATCATCCTTTTAATAGACGAGGATTTAAATATAAACCATGTCAACCAAATCCAATATTTAAATCAAATTTATATTCTACTACTGATTTACCTCCATTTAATGTTAGAATAAGTCATTTTGATAGATCAAATGGAATATTTTTTAATAAAAATATGAATACTATTTCTACTACTCAAGGTTGGAGATCAGCTAGATCAAATATTCCAATTCGTGAAGGTAAATATTATTTGGAATTTAATATTATAAATTCAAATACATCTTTGACAACTGGTCATGTAAGAGTTGGAATTGCTAGAAAAGAAGCTAGTTTAGAAGCTCCAGTTGGTTTTGATGGTTATGGTTATGGTTTAAGAGATTTTAATGGTCAAAAAATGACTTTAAGTCGTCCAAAAGAATTTATGTCATTATTAAATGATTCAGAATTAAAAGATTTTAAAAGTGGTGATACTATTGGATTTTTAATTGATTTACCAGATTTAAAAACTCATAGAAAGGCAATAAATAAATTTATTGAAGAAAGACAATCAAATTTTGAAATTAATAAAGATAATGATGATTTACAACAAAGGAAAAAAAGGAAAACTAAAAAAAATTTATCAAATTCTTTAATTGATGAATCAAAATTTAATTTATATAATAATATAATAAGAGATCAAATTCCAATAAAATATAAAAATTCATTATATTATGAACAATTTGAATATACTCCAACAAAACAAATGGATCATTTATTAAATCCAGTTACAGTTTTTGGTGAAAAGGCAATTTTAGAAGAACAAAATAATTTAAATCATTCATCAAAAAATATTCCAAAAATTCCAAATTCAAATATAATTGTTTTTAAAAATGGTATTAAAATTGGTAAATTATTTGAAGATTTATATTCTTTTTTACCAGTTAAATTTGAAGATGATTTAATTGATGAAAGTATTGTTAATTTAAAACAAGATCAAAATTCAAATTATAAAAATACTGATGATGGTACTCTTGGTTATTATCCAATGCTTTCGGTATTTCTGAATGGTATAGTTGGTTTAAATCCTGGACCTGATTTTAAATTCCCCTTGAATGATTCACTGGTTAAACCTTTAAGTGATCGTTATAATGAAAGAATTGTGGAAGAATGGTTATGGGATATAATTGATGAAGTTGAACTGGAATATTTAGATAGTTTTGAAGTTTCATAATTAATATTTTTTTTATAAATACTTTAATGATTCTGCATCAACACCAATCACTTGTAAATTATTTTCATTTGTATCAATAAAATCTTTATTATCTTCATTTGCTACAATTTGTCTATTATAAATATCAAGACATTTATAATGAAAATCTATTCCAACTGGTTCTGATTTACATCTATAACCAAGTGTAACAATATTGGAACAAACTTTACATTGAAGAATTTTACCATTTGAATCATTCTTTGAATATATTCCAAAAGAATCAATTAAATATTGTTTTAAATCACTTAAAGATCTAATTGATAAAATTAATTTATCTTCACTGGTTAATTCAAACCAACCATCATCTATTAATCTTGTAATCAATGAATAAGCTTCTCGTTGAGATTTGTTTAATGTAGAGACAAATGTTTGATTCGCATTCACTATACCAATTGAGAATTTTAAATCATTATCAATGATTTCTTCAATTATTGTCTTTATGGCATCCAATTCAGGAGGGGAATAAGGTGTACTACCCTTAATAAAATCATCTTGTTTGGTTGTAATCAAAACATAATATGATTCACCAGTTACTTGGTGTTTGATTTCATCAATTTTAAAATTATATTTCTCTAGTTTACTATTTATAACAGAAATAAATTTCCTTAGTTTTGGAACTAGATCACGTTCATCAATATCAAGTTCTTCATATTCTTGAGAAATTATCTTGAACTTTTCTATAAGGTCACTAAGCTTGATTGATTTGACTGCCAATATGTATGTAAGTAGAACTCGATGAGGTTCTGAATATGAGTCCATCTTATGGGTGGAACAGGTGTTTTGGTGTTATAGTCTTGATGATTTAATTCTCTGATTAATTTTCAGATTTTAATCGTTTTGTTTTTGTAGTTTTGCTTGTTGTTTTAATTCGCATTTTTTTTTCTTCTTTTTTGTGTGTGCCAACGCGTCTATGTTCACTACTTAACTAACTCTATTAACATTTGTCTTTCAGCTATTTGTTTTAACAGCTATTTGTTTTAACAGCTATCTATTTTTATAGATGTTTGTATTAACAACGGTTTTATTGAGTATCTGATAAATTAACGACAGTCCTAGTATATCAAAATGAAGCGTAGGCGATAATGCCGTGAAACTAAGTAGATATCCTCTTCTAATTCACCCTTGCCTCCAGCCTTGTAAGCATATTGGCATCTTGTAACTCTTTTGACAAAAGGAAAAGGTCCAATCGTAAATACTTTCAAGAATCAATTTAAGAATTAGTATCTATGGTTTTGTTACAAAAACAAGTTTTTGTGAATTTCGCAGCTATTTCCCAGTATTTACGTAAAATGGGTAAATCTAATGTTGAAAACCACATAAACAAAAACAAATGGATTCGGAAATACAAACAAAAGAGTTGAATGTATTCTATCCAATATGAGTCAAGTTAGAATTGAAATAATAGTCTTTCTAATATATTTATTTCTGGTTATAAATGGAATTGAATATGAATATGAAATTAGTGATTTAAATGAAATTCCATTACCTTGTAATCCAATCATTGATAAAAAATGTTTAACTAGGAACACTGCATTATCTAAAGAAATTCAAGATACATTTAAGCTGGAACACCCATCACCATACTTCCACTATAGTACATGTCCAGAAGGTATTGAATATAGTTCCCAAGGTTTACAATTGATGATCAACAAACGATTTGATAATCCAAGTATCATGTCCCGGTATTATATATTATACGGGAAAGTTGAAGCAGATATGTTATCTGCCGCTGGTCAAGGAATTATACTGTCAATGTATTTACAAAGTGATGATTTAGATGAGATTGATATTGTGGAAATTTTTGGAGGTAATCCATATACAGTTCAATCTAATTTTTTCATAAAAGGTAATACAAGTACTTATGATAGAGGACAGTATCATAGGGTAGGGGAACCACCGATGAATCAGTTTCATAGATATGGAATTGAATGGACTCCCGAAACAATTACCTGGACTCTTGATAATCAAATAATTCGAACTGTTGATAAAAACAATGTATATGGTATACCAGATTCTCCAATGGCTTTAAGATTTAGTTTATGGGCTGGTGGAGATAAATCAAATGAAGAAGGTACGATTCAATGGGCTGGTGGATTAAGTGATTATGATGGAATACCTTATAAAATGCAAGTTAGAAATTTATTTATGAGTGATTATTCAACTGGAACTGAATATTGTTATGGGAATTCTATTTTTCTTAATAAATGGATTGACGTAACGGCAAGACACGGAGTGATTGCCGATAAAGTAAGTGAAAGTACCGTCAATCAGGGGTCAGATATTGGATTAGAATACCTAGATGAAGAAGAGCAAGTTGAATATGTTTATGAGTACGTTGATGAAAAAGAATTTGAAGAAGCACAAAAAAAATCACAATTAAATCAAAATCAAGAACAAAAACAAACTTTAAAAAAACCATTAACCCAACGAGCATCTCAGAAAAGAGGTGGTAAAAAGCAAACACTTTATAAAGATATGAGTAAACGATTCATTCAATACTATAATGGCAGTGGCACACAGAGTTCAAATAACTCTAACGGACACGACTGGGCCAAAAGTATCGTCATTCTTCTTCTAGTACAAGTAATCATGGCTATCATAATATGAAAAAACACTCTTTTTTTCTGTATCGATCAATAAACACTTTTAAATTTGGTTGCAAATTACTTGTATTTACCTGTAAGGTCGTGTGTGTCACAAATAAGGAGCCAACAAGGTTTATGTTGGTCGTGTGCCGGTGGCTAAATCTCGGACACGCCCTTTCCGGAGTTATCCCTCACTTTTTTTTTTTTTTTTTTCCATTTGGAAGTGCCCTGATGTCATTTTAAAATTCAAACTATTATCGGATGATGTCTCATTGAATAATTTAAAACGATCTGGTGATTATCTGGTGATGAAAATTGTTATTACATTAGGCAGATATGTTGGAGTAGGTCGACAGAATGACTTTTATGATTGTTCGGCTGACCATCCCTCGTCACCATACCCTAATTAGCATCAACACCAGTAGCATGTGTGGTGAGTAGTAAGCTTTGAAGTAATTTGAGTAGATTATACTGTAAAACTCACAAACAAAGAAGAAAAAAAAAAAAAAGAGAAAAATTGTACAAAGAACGTGTGAGGGTGAAAATCTCATTCACTGTAATTGCTCGGAAACCAGGAAATCTTATAAGGAGACTAACATCCTATTACTTGTGTTGAAGAAACCTACTTCTTTTCTTTTTGTAATAATTCAATTACTATTTCATTTCTTTTGTTTTTTTCCGTTATTGAACAATTCAATTACTTTAGTTGGAAAGCAGAAAAAGGAAAACCCATTTTAACAATTCCCGACCATGCCTTCTTCAGTTGAAGGTTTTAGCTTTACTTCATTGGTTACCAATGATTCAAACAAATTCGAAGAAGCATCAAAATTTTATAATAAATTAGGATTTAGATTAACTAAGAATTTTTCTAAAATTTCAAATAATGGAGCTGCTGCTGCTTCAAATGATCCAAAATTACACTTGGGAGTATCTAATGATTCATTAAAAGAACTATGGCTTGAATCTTTCCCTTTACAAAATCTTGATTCAAATGGTTGTATTAAACCATGGCAAGAATTACCGTTTTATTCAGGAGATAAAACTAAAAGTTTAACCAATTCAACTATAATTAAAATTAGATTATCTAATTTAGATAATGTCATTTCAACTCCTCAACGTCTTTCATTTTTTTCAACTGATTTAAAAAAATTAGAAGAATTCTTACTGGGTACAAAATTAAATAAAAAATCAGATGGTTCTATAATAACTCATGATCCATTAGGTAATACTTTAACTTTTACAAATAAAGAATCTCAATTACTTGATCAACAATTCAATTCTCCAGATGAATATTTAGAATTTAAATCAAATGAACTTTTATCTTCATTAGATCTTTTGAAAAAAGATCCTTCAAATAGTGAATTACCAGTGGTTGAAAAGGCTAAAAAGAAAAAAATTGCCGTTATGACTTCTGGTGGTGATGCTCCAGGTATGAATCCTGCAGTCCGTGCTGTGGTTAGATCGGGTATTTATTACGGTTGTGATGTTTTTGCCGTTTATGAAGGTTATACCGGTTTGGTTGAAGGTGGTGATTTATTGAAAAAAGTTGAATGGGAAGACGTTAGATCCTATTTAAGTGAAGGTGGTACCAATATTGGTACCGCTAGATGTAAGGAATTCAGAGAACGTAAAGGTAGATTAACTGGTGCCTATAATATGGTTGTCAATGGTATTGATGCTTTAATTGTTTGTGGTGGTGATGGTTCATTAACTGGTGCAGACTTGTTCAGATCTGAATGGCCTTCTTTATTAAAAGAATTGGTTGATACTGGTAAATTAACTAATAAAGAAGTTGAACCTTATAAAAATTTAACCATTGTTGGTTTGGTTGGTTCCATTGATAATGATATGTCTTCAACCGATGCAACTATTGGTGCCTACTCATCTTTGGAAAGAATTTCTGAAATGGTTGATTACATTGATGCTACTGCTAAATCTCATTCAAGAGCTTTTGTGGTGGAAGTTATGGGTAGACATTGTGGTTGGTTAGGTTTAATGTCTGGTTTATCAACTGGTGCTGATTTTATTTTTATTCCAGAAAGACCTCCAAAAGCTGGTCAATGGCAAGACGACTTGAAAAAAGTTTGCTCAAGACATAGATCAAAGGGTAAAAGAAAGACCACCGTAATTGTTGCTGAAGGTGCAATTGATGATGAATTAAATCCAATTTCTTCTGATGATGTTAAAAATGTTTTGGTTGATTTAGGTTTAGATACCAGAATTACAAAATTAGGACACGTTCAAAGAGGTGGATCTGCTGTTGCTTATGATCGTATGTTAGCCACTTTACAAGGTGTTGAAGCTGTTAAAGCTGTTTTGGAAAGTACCCCTGATACTCCTTCCCCAATGATTGGTATTTTAGAAAATAAAATTATCAGACAACCATTAATGGAAGCTGTCAAATTAACCAAATCAGTTGCTGATGCAATTGAATCTAAAGATTTTGATAAAGCCATGGATTTAAGAGATTCTTCATTTGAAGAGGCCTATCATAACTTCTTGGCCACTTCTATTCGCGATGATGGCTCTCACGTTTTACCGGAAGACCAACGTTTGAACATTGGGGTAGTCCACGTTGGTGCTTCATCATCGGGTTTGAATGCTGCCACCAGAGCAGCCACATTATATTGTCTTTCAAAAGGTCATAAATTATATGGTATTCAAAATGGTTTCAGTGGTTTAATTCAAACTGGTAGCTTGAAAGAATTAACTTGGTTAGACGTTGAAGGGTGGCATAATAAAGGTGGTTCAGAAATTGGTACCAATAGATCATTACCAAGTGAAAATTTTGGTAATGTTGCATTTTATTTACAAAAATATCAATTGAATGGTTTAATTATTATTGGTGGTTTTGAAAGTTTCACTGCATTACATGAATTAGAATCTAATAAAGATCGTTATCCAGTTTTCAGTATTCCAAAAATTGTTATACCAGCTACTGTTTCTAATAATGTTCCAGGTACTGAATATTCTTTAGGTAGTGATACTTGTTTAAATCAATTGGTAAATTATTGTGATGCTGTTAAGCAATCTGCTTCATCATCCAGAAGAAGAGTTTTCGTTGTTGAAGTTCAAGGTGGTCATTCAGGTTTTGTGGCATCTTATGCCGGTTTAGTTACTGGTTCAATTGCCACTTATACACCAGAAACCAAAATCAATTTAAGAACTTTGCAAGAAGATATTGGTTTATTATTCAATGTTTTCCAAAATGATCGTGGTGAAGATAAAAATGGTAAGATGATTATTAGAAATGAACAAGCTTCATCAGTTTATAGTACTGAATTAATTGCTGATATCATTAAAGAAGCTGCCAATGGTAGATTTGAAACCAGAACTGCAATTCCTGGACACGTTCAACAAGGTTTTACACCAAGTTCCATGGATAGAGTAAATGCTACCAGATTTGCTGTTAGGTCTATTCAATTTATTGAACACTGGAATGAAAAATTAAATAAATGCATTCATGAATCTTCTAAAAATGCCATGAATAATATCAATTTAATCAAAAACTGGGAAGATAATGGTGAAGGATCAGTTGTCATTGGTATCCAAGGGGCACAAATTGATTTTACCAAAATTCAAACCTTATATGATACAGAGGCTGATATTATTTTGAGAAAGGGTAAGACCATACATTGGGACAATATGGCTAGAGTTGGTGATATTTTAAGCGGTAGAACATTACTAAGAGAAAGAAAGGACTGAGTCCTATTATCATTCAATACAATGAAACTAAATAAAATAAAGTTTAACAAAATAACCAAAAAAAAAAAAGGCAGATAACAATAAAAATAGCAAAAGAAGAGCTTATACATACACATCAATAAACTCTTCTATCATACATACATATATATATATACACCTACTTGTTAATTTATGTTTTTGTAGCCAAAAACAAAAAAAAAATAATGTAAAATAAAATGAAAAAGCAAATATAGCTGAATTACACAAAGGACTATAGATAAGCTTTCGTAGTACCTGTCAATGATGGATTTGATAATAGAGATCACCAAAAATTATACTTTCTTATGCTTGCTCCAGGTATGTGCTTTTTCTATGATACTTTTTGTCGAATGTTCTTTATCGTTAAAATGCTTCATTTGCTTATGGTCAAAATATTGAGGGTAGGGTAAAATGACAAAAAAAAAAGAGTCAAACGAGACAACACGAGACAAAGAGAAAAAAAGGACAAGGAAAAGACAAAAACAAGGACTTTAAAAAATTGAAATGTCAATTTCGTAGTGAACCTCATACCACTTCGGGAAATAGAGACATAAGTATTTTTTTTTTGTCTTTTTCAATTTTGTCTTTCATTTTGTCTTTCATTTTGTCTTTTTCGTTTTGTCTTTTTCGTTTTGCCTTTCGTTTTATTTGTAAGAACCTGCCCAGGATGAACGGCTCCTTCGAAATCGTCAAGGCTTTCGTTTAGGGGCAGCAGAAGGATATTGGACTTTGCGGGATATAAATTGTTCCGATTATTTAAACTTGATTAACTTATCAAGAGGTTGAAAATGACAAAGACAGAGTCTCGACCAAACAAACGAAACAAAACAAAACAATACGAAACAAAATGTAAAAAAAAAAGAAAAAACTCGCTTAAACTTTAAGGCACCCGAGTTTTCCTTTTTTGAAAACAAAAAACAATAATCAAAGTAATAATGCAATAAAAATACAATAGTAATCTAGTGACATAGGATCATATAGCAAATAATTATAATTACAATTATTATTGTTCTTAATGTCGTAGGGCTCCAAGAGCAAGACAAAAAGGGAAAGGGCAAAGGCAAAGACAAAAAAGTACAAGTTCAATAAAGTAATGTAACTATGATTCAATGGTAACAAAAGATCTCGAACAATAGAAAGCGCAATTCGAGGGTATTTTGGTTAGAGTCAAATTTGTAAAAAAGGGTGGAGGTATGCTTTCATTTTGCTTTGTCCAACTAAAGTATTCTCTATTTCAAGCCTTAGAGTTGGATCTATAGACGACTAAATTTTGAAGTATTAAAAAGAAATTAACATCGAGATCAATTTCATTTTTCATCGACTGTTGGAGGTTGGAGGTTGCTCGGCACGTTAGTTCGCCATATACACCCCGAGATACCCGAGATGTTCTTGCATTATTATTTCAAATAATAGATACTACGTAATGGTACGCGAGGATACCAGCATATATCCGACGGTTGACTATGCAATTACAAAGATGAGGGTTTTGTCGAAAGTTTTTGTCCTTTTAAATAAAGATTTATCGTCGCATTGACAATTGGGAAAGTTAGTAATGAGAAAGAGTCAAAAAGTAGAAAGTTCAAAATAACAACCAAAAAGTAAAAGAGTCAACATTTAGGCATCTAGGCATTTTGAAAAATTAGGCATTTTCATTAAAATAAAATGATTATATACAACAAACAACAACTTTTAAACAGGTTACAAAAGATTTAAGGAACAACTAACGGATAAACTGAAAAGTCTTGAGTTGACCTCCTGCTCAAAAATATATTTGTAGTGCCGTAGTAATATCGGAATGGTAACAATATTAACGGCACCTCAAGATAAGACAAAAAAAACAAAGTAGTGGAAAATAATATTGTCACCAGGGTTTTCCTAATCGATGTTATTGGACAAATTACCACGTTAATGATAATTCGTAAATGGGACAATTGTTGGAAATATTAATATTCAACATGGACAAAATCAGGATAAATTTTTCCTAATATTCACCACTAGTGCTTTGTACTTTTTGATAGTTCTGTTTTACTTTTTTTTGTTGGTGTTTGCAATAATGTTAATTACTAATCTAATCCAGCGAGTTTAGTGAATCTAGAAAGATATTCATGTAAATCTAGAAAGTACCTCGTGTCTAATAATCGATATAAAATGAATAAATATGTTTAATCGTAAACTACATTACTTAATCAACCAGATTGAAAAGATCCAAGTTGCATTCGCTAATTGTTATATTCATTATATTCATTATAAGCTAACAATGAATCATAATGATTCATAAGCTAATGCGATAATATGAATATCATTTAATGATAAAACTGCATAATCCCCAGTCAATTTGGCAAACAGACTAACTTTATCAATGAATTCTTGTTTTGGATGTCTCACATTTAAACTATCGGCCCATAAAACTAATTGAGATCTAACGTGTTCATCTCTAAGTTCAGAATAAACACCCGGTGTGGTATAAAAATTATTAGCATGTTGTTGCAAAGTAGATGCTGATTGAGTAATTAATGGAGTTGCATCAAGAACCAAAGATTCGATTTTCTTGGATACAACTTCTTGCATGTTGGTACTACCTTGAGATATGTCGGACATCTTTCAAAAGTTAAGTTTGAAGTAGTATTTATTGGTATACAAGTAGTAGATCAAAATGAAAACCCTCCGTACATCTAGTGTTTAGTTAGGGCAAAAACCTCCGTACATTTAGTGGTGACCCGTACCTCCCAGTACAACTACCCCCATTATTTAGAAATAAGGTGTATGGGTGTTTAGTCTGCCTTCCTTTCTTAGTTCCCTTTTTCAGTCATTTTCCTGTTTTTTTCCCTTGCTTTCTCCAGTCATTAACTAAAAAACCCTATGGAATTCAAACCAAAGAAGAAAAACAGGTTTTGTCGGGCTGAGACAGTTATATGGGGGGCATGTGATTGTCTAGCTGTAAGTTTGATTGGCTGCCAATGTAATTTATTACCAGTTTTACTTGCATATTCTGTTTGCGATTTACTTTTCTTTTGTTTTTTTTTTTTTTTGCTTCATTTTAAAACTCTCCACATGAGCAACGCTAAGACAGTCTGACAATATAAATATTTAACAGGATCCACATTTATGGGTCATGGCGTAACTTTTCCTTTTCTTTTCCATTACTATTTTTCTTTTAATCGTTCAATAATTGAAAACTTATAATATGGCAGAAACTGATAAAATTATCTTGCA
>JAJMOB010000067.1:0-51500 GCA_030444945.1 Hyphopichia fennica
AGACTAATTCGATTACAGTTTTTTCATTCTTTGACTTATACTTAGTAAAGATACGATAACGTATACTTTGTCTTGTCAGCTTTTTTTTCAAATAATCGAAAAGTACATTCTTGGTAATAAGTCTAGTTGTAAAAACGTTCTGAAGATTAATTTTTGTCTTTGATTTTCATCAAAAAACGCAAATTTCGATCAAAATTTGATCTTTATCATATTGTATTTGTGGATTACCAGTTGAATAAAAGTCAATAACTCACATATGATCCTTTTCAGTTTACATAAACGTACTTAAGTTCTTTTGTGAAAAGAATGCTTTATGGCTGCAAACGCGAAAATGATTAATAGTTAAGGAACAACACATACAATAAATTTATTAAAAACTTTGTCTACGGCCATATCTAGCATAAAGCATGATTACCCGTCCGATCAATAATTATTAAGCTGCTGAGAGCGATGCTGAGTACGGTAGTGGGTGACCATACCGGAAACCATCGTGCTGTAGACTCCCTTTCTTTTTGCATTTTTTTATATATCTTTTTAACAGAAGTGCTGCCATTTATTGTTCATTTCATCTATACGTAGTCCTATTATTCATTTCATCTCTCGAGTAGTTGAATATTGAGCGAGACCCACACTTTGTGACACGGTCAAAAATGATCATTTTTTCAAAAATTGCCTATGGCTTGGGGTATCAAAATTATCACTAATCCGTCTATATTTCACACACAACTATGGAAAAGGACTGTGAAAACGATGTATACAGTTTATTTAGATTCGAAATATCACTAATATTCCTCTTTATACATGCTATAATTGATGTTTGTCCTTTTATGACAATAACTATACTTTAAAAAAAACTGAAAAAAACAGTTAAAAAATGTGCAAAAATGGTGTACGGGTCAGTAAATTCCATAAAACTAATTTTTAAAATTCAAAAAAAGTATCAATTCGATGATTTTTGAAAATTAAAAAACGTTGAATTGATATAGTTTTGATTGACTTTTTCAAAAAAAGTCAGAGAAATTGGAAATTGGCAAAAATTGACAAAATCCCTATGGTTTTTACCGTCAATTTTGAGACCATTTCGATTACAGCTCCTTTATTCTTTGAATTACACTCAGTAAAGATACGATAACGTATACTTTGTCTCGACAGCTTTCATTTCATGTAATTCAAAGATACCTTCTCAATAATAATAATTGCTGTAGAATCATTCTGAAGATTGAATTTTCACTTTGATTTTCATCAAAAAACACACTTTTCATCAAAATTTGTGGTTTTATCCTATCGTATTTGTGGATTTAGGTAATTACGATCAGTTGAATGAAAGTCAATAAAAACCTCACTCAACTATTGCACGACTATAACATTTACCGTTTCTTTTCAGTTTACACAAATATACTTAAATAAGTTCTTCTTGTTTGACATTACGTAGATGCTTTGTGGCTGCAAATGCGGAAAATATCACTTTATAAGTACACCAAAAACTGAGCTGAAAAGATACCTCCAAGTCTTAAAATGTAATAACAAAGAGTATTCTCCATTTACTTGGTCCATTGTACCAGGGATTAAATCTTCCAATAAATTGGAGGGTTGTCCGAGTGGTCTATTTTTCTGATAAATGGTAATTACTGATGAATTTGATAATGCGATGCGATTTGTGTGCTAAGAAAGATGCGAAAAGCTTTTTTTTTTTTTCAACTAACTTACTAAAAAAATTACGATTTAAAAATATATTAAAAATTATCTAATATTACAATAGAATAGAGAAAAACAACCACTAACTTACATAATCGTAATGAATCATTAAAAAAGAAAGGACCTTTAGGGGAATTAAAACACGCAAGAAATAAATAATGAAAAAGGTAAAAAGGCAGGCAAAAGGCAGACGAAAGGCAGGCAAACAAGTAAAGGCAGGCGACATTAATGTATAATACAATAAAGTAGAATGAAAAAAAAAAAGAGAAAAAAGATCAAGCAATTAACAACGAGTATGAATCAAGAGATTCTTAGTAAAACTTTTTCATTACATTTAACGAATTCGAGCAAATTAAAATTCAAAGAATCGATATTATGAAAATTTTTATCGACTTGATTAGGTAAACGAATGAAGAGATAATTAAAATAAACTTTTTTCATGATTAAGGATTTAAAAACCGCAAGGTTAGTAATATCATTTTTATTTAGTTTAATGGCCAAGATATCATTTGAAGGAGTCAAAATTTTACATTTAATGAATTGAGGAACAAGACATTGAGGACTAGCCGAATAAGTTGAAGTTGGAGTATGGAATGGAGGAGTTGAAGCTGATATGGGAGTGAAAGGAGTTTGAGGAATTGAATTTTGTCTAATGGTATTTGATCTTAATAATTCAGGAGATTTTGAAAAAATCGACAGTTCTGACATTGATCTATTTTTGGGAGAAGATAAATGAGGAGAAGAATTAAATTTGGGTGAAAAAGTAGTATTGATAGCAAGTTTTGGAGAATGATTTTTTTTATTATCCATGGTCATAATTTGTTGATAATGATTATAAATATTTTTTGATTTTGTTCTTTGGGGTAAAGAATCAACGGTTGTATTTTCAGTTGAATCATTATCATCATCTTCAGTTATTTCAGTAATTTCTGTTACTTCAGAATCATTTTGAGAATTTTCAATTTCTTCTTGTTTTTTCTTTTCTTTTAATTGTTTTAAGATATTAATTGAATTTGGTAAAACTTTTTCAGTAATTTCATCATTTGTTAAATCAAGAATATCATTTTTATTAATTTTAAAACCTGGTAATTTATCAAATTCTAACCAATTAATAAGAGGAGTACTAATTTGAAAGAATTTATTCAAAATTAATTTATTCATATAAACATGTAAATCATTACATCTTTTAAGTAAAAGATTAATTAATTCGATTGAATTTTTCATAGGGATTGGTTCAGGTAATTTAGGTAATTTTAAAAATTCTTTCAGATGATTTAAATAATCTAGTAAAGAAATATGTAAATTATAAAAATCCTGATAATATTTACATAAATAACTTCTTGAAGAATCACTATAAGTAATATCTAATCGATACCAATATCTATCTTCAAATAATAAAAAATTTGAAATTGAAGCACTAATAGGATAAGGTTTATTATTAATAGTTATTGGCATATTTGATTTAAGAGAATTTTTAATTTGCCATTCGATATAATTATGATCATTAAAATTATTTGGATTAGGTGAATTTATTGGAGTTTTATTATTAGGAGTAATTTCATGTAACCAATTTAAAGTTATTGGATTTATAGTATCATTAACAGCTATATCAACGTATGAAGCGGGTATTAAACCTGGAGGTTTCATACGATCAATAAATTTAACCAAAATCCAACCAGTACCAGGTCGATCTAATAATTTTAAAATATCACCTTTATTAATTGATAATTCGGATACATTTTCTGAAGTAAAAGAATATTTGGCTACTATAATGATATTTGATTTTAGATTTGAATTAATTTCATCGATGGCTGATGGAGAAGATATTTGAAGATTCCTAATAGGACGAGATACTTTAGCCATTATGAAGACCAGATAGAATTAGAAAAACGAATGAATAAGTTAGGATAGTAAGGCTTAATTTTTAAAGAGAGAAACAGCAAAAGCAAAAGCGAAGCAAAAGAAAAAAAAAAAAAGGGAAGATGAACGAACGGGAAGAAATACGATGATATTAATATATATCAGAGATTTAAAAGATTGTTTATTTACATTTCAATGAAAAGGAGTATTATCCCTTTTACAGAAAAATATCTTTGAAAGGTTTAGACTCTATATAGATGGCAGATTAGATATAGTCAGGACCCCTATGGGACACTGACACAATAGGATACGTTTCGTGTTTTTTTTTTTTTTTTTTTTTTTAATTCTTGTCTTGTCCTGTTGTTGTGGTTCTTCTTGTTCTTGTAGTTGCTAACACAAGTTGACTCTGTTGAATTGTAAATTTTTGTACCCTATAGCTCAGTAGTACGGTTTTGACATCAAAATTTTGAGTTAATTCATGTTAAAAACGCGAATTGGAATATTGTTTTAAGCTTTTTCTTGCCCCAAAACAAAAACAAACACTTTTAACTCAAGAAAAAAAAATGCACAAAAAAGGGCAAAAAACATCCAAAAAAAATTTAAGCCGCGTTTTTGTACAATATTGGTAGGGACACGTCTCTTTTGTTATAAAAAAAAACACTATATGCAGGAACATAGTAAAAAGGTTGAAAAAAAAAGTAAGTGCACGCCCCACAAGACCATTATTTTTATAGTGACAAAAATACGACTGGATAATTGGGGTTATCAGGTCAGGATATCAGCATACACTGTTTGATACTGGTATGAGAGGATAGGGGCAGACATGTGTGCCACATCCATGGAAAAAAAAAAAAAAAAAAAAAAGAGAGCAAGAAAAGAGTAGAAAAATCAGAAAAATCAGAAAACACTACAGAGTAGATGTATCCATTAAGCGAACCAATATACCCATTCAATATAGGTATACCAGATTATAAAACGGACGTTGAGTATCTATCTCCTTCCAGCCATTTTTGCTATCATTAAATCTTATATAAACCAATTAATATAGCTGGTATTCCGGAAGTAAAATATGTTAAAGAAGAAAAGAAGTAACAATTAAATAAATTTCCTCCTGGCTCTTGTTTTTTTTTTTTTATAGTGAAAAATTTCTTCAGATGAGATAATCGGACAGGACACGACCATATAAACATATAATACCATTCCATACTATACAATATTATACAATATTGTATGGTACTACACTATATGGAATGGTACAGTAAAGTACACTACAGTACACTACAGTACACTACAGTAGGATGGGTGGGGCCAGAGGGTGATAAGGCGAAACCTTAATGGTTGAATACCCCTATTTAATTGGCTAGAAAAAATTATCACACTATTGTTAGTCTAATGGTAGTATTGTTTAAATATATAACCGTTCATTGATCCATTATAGTTGTAATACGGAATGTTACCCACCAATATATATATATGTATACTGTACTATTTTTCAAAGCTTTTTTTTTTGTTTTTCTGTTGTTATTATTGTATTGTCTGTAGCCGGGATTTTGTGAATTGTTTTGATACTAATTTAACAAATATGGTAATATAATTAAATATTCTAATTAATGGGTTATACTTACCCATTTATCTTGATTCTTTTTTTGTATTTGTTTTCCACTGATTATCTTTTAGTTGTAACAGGGATCATAGATTTAATTACCCATGTGTAATCATTTATGTAATCGAAAAGTAATTGTTTGTATCATTTTTATTTCATCTGTTGTCTTCACTACTCACTTCTTCTTCTTCTTTAATTACTTACTTCTTCTCTTGACTACTTATCTTGTGGTGTCTCCTCCTCTCTACCAACTATCATTCATTCTTTTCCAATTGACAATTGACAATCCTTTAATTCTTCAACCTTCTAATTTTTCCAACCTTTTCAAATTTTAATTTTTTTTTTGTTATTTTCTTTTTTACAAATTTTCTCTTCGTGGTGGTGTTGTTGTCGTCGTTGTTGTTGTTGTTGCTGTTGTTCTTGTTTATTTACTATTCTTCTTGTTGTTATTACTTTTGTATTATTCTTAATACTCTTAATTTTAAATTAAAATTTTAAATTTTAAATTTTAAATTTTATTTTTCGTTTTGTTTACTCTACCAGTTGCCCAAATTTTCATTTGGATTTAACATTTTTTAAAGTAATTGATCACCTAATTTTCTCTCTTTCTCTTTTTTAAAATTTATTTACTACTTCTTCTTCTTCTTCTTCTTTAATTCAATTCTCTCCTCTTCTTTTTCTTCTTCTTTATACTTCTTCGTCATTCCTTCTCATTTAATACCGCATAATCTCATTATTTTTCATTCCTTACCTATAAACAACTCATAAATCACCGAATATTTCCCACTTTCTACTCTCCTTATTACTCTCCTTATACTTGTTTTGTTTTCTTTCTTACTCAAATCCCTTTTTTTTCATCTCTAGTGTTTCAGATCTAATCAATTAAAATTACCCTTTTCAACTTGTTTGGTAACTGAATAATTTTTTAACTGTTTTGTTCTGTTCCTGTCGATAATAATATTGCAAAAAAAAAAAGAAAAAAAAAAAAAAGACCTTACTAGATATATATATATACGTCCGCATATCAAGATATATACTAGAATTTCCTTGCATAAAACATATACTCTTATATAGATATATGTACTTAATTCCAAAATGTCTAACTCAATGGTGAATTCTCCTAATTCAACTTTTGAAACCGAAGATACTATCAAAATGAATTCTTCAATCATTAGTTCTTCAAATTCAAATGTTAACGTTAATGTTAACGTTGATCAATTATACCAATTTGATCAACCAAATCAAGTTCCATTCCAACCATTACCCCCTCCTCCAATTGGATCCACTCCTCATTTATCTTCCAACAATAATCAACCCAATTTTGTCGATAATTCAATCAATCATAATAATTTACAACCTCAACTTAATTTGAATCCAGAATTATCATTTAATGATTTTAGTATACAAAATTCATCTCAATATTCAATTTTTTCTAATCAACAAGCAATGAATTCTTTAAATAGTTTCCATAATGATACTTCAAATAATCAATCAACTGCAAACCCTCCTATTTTTAAATTAAATATGGATTCAACTTCTGATTTAATCGATTATAATAATCCAAATCAATCTTCAAATGATTTAATGTATCAAATTGGTGAATTCGATTTGGGTAACCCTTCATTCGATTCAATACCTGATTCAATCAATAATAACCCCAATCATAATAATCATCCTACCAGTATTCATAATAAATCTTTTGATTTAAATGATTCAATCAATTTTTCAACAAATTTTCAATCTTCTTCTTTACCTACAACTTCTCAATTTAATGATATAATTCAGTATCCTTACACTCCAACTATAAGTGATGCTGCTTATACTCCAACATTATCTGATTCAAGTTTCACTCCCAATTCAACTTTAAATGAAGATTTGGGTATTCGTGCTCCAATCCCCATGAAATCAAATTATCATAATCATATAAATACTTCTTCCACTACTCCTCCTTTAAGTCAACATCATCAATACTTGTCATCTTCTCTGAAAATTTCTAAAAAACCTTCCCTCAATAGATTAAACAATTCCTTGAGTAATAAAAAAAATTTGGTTATTTCAACTCAATTAAGTAATACCTCAACTCCTGATCATCATTATCAAAATCAAAATCAAAATCAAATTAATCAAAATAATATGGTTGGTATATCTCCTCTTTGCAGTAAATATAAGGGATTGGATATTAATCAAAGATTAAATTCAAATGTTATGCCTCCATTAAATGTTTTTCGTCATAATTCTGATTCTTCATCACCTTCCTTTTTAAAAGAAAGAAAAAATTATCCTACACTCAATGAAGTAAGTTCATCAAAAAGAAATAATAATACCAATACTAATAATAATAATCATTCGATTTCTCGTAAAACTTCTAAAAATTCCCTCAATACATTACCTGGTGATTCAAGTCCTTCTTCAATCACTTCTTCTTCAACAACAACAACAACAACCCCAACCCACTCTTCTTCTTCCTCTTCTTCAAAACCAAAAAAATATACCAGAAGAAGATTATTACCAAGATCAAAAAGTGGTTGTTGGATTTGTCGTATCAAACATTTGAAATGTGATGAATTAAGACCAGTTTGTACTAGTTGTTTGAAATTTGGCATCGAATGTGATTATTCAATTGAAAAACCAATTTATGTAACTGATAAGAATTTAAGGAAAGAAAAATTAGAAAATATTTCTTTAATTAGAAAACAAAAACAAAATTTGAATAAATCAAAGGGGAAATTCAAAAATGATCATCTCTCTATTCATACTTCATCTATTTGATAAATTAATTCCTTTAGTTGAATGATCTTTCTATTCTTAACATCATCCTTTTGATTGATGTGGTGGAAAGAAATTGAAAAAAAATGGTCTTGCTGATTTCCTTTGATTATTCATAAAGCATTCTCTCTATCTTTTTTTTTTTTCTTTCTTTTTCCAACCCCTTATACCTTCTTCATCTCTTCTTAAAAGTTGTTCCTTTTCTTTTCGTAAAGCTTTTGAAGTTGAACTTCATAAGCAAAGAGAGTCAATATTTCTCTGTGCCTCTCTCTCTCTTTTTATTCGGTGGGTCTTGAAATCGAGGTGTTTTCATTATTATTCTTGATTGATTTTTTATCTTATTCTATTTTTTTTTTTGTCCTTTGGTTTTTTGCATTTCGGTATACTTTTTTTTTTGTCCCCTCTTTAAGAAAAGAGGTTGCGAAATATTTGAACTGTTTTCGTTTATCTCTTTTTCCCTTTAATATAGCCTATTTCTTTATACCATTTCTTCCTTTCTTCCAACGTGATTTCTCTCTTTTTCCATCAATTTCTGTTTATTTGATTCTTGTTTATGTCATTTTCGAAATTTGACTTAATAAATATTTTAATTTCAAAATCTTAGAGTAAAATATAAGGATTTCAATCGTTTATATAACAAATTAAGACTGCCAACTAGTAAAAGGCAATTCACATACTTTTCCTTTGTTAAAAACTGACGATACAAAAGGAAAAAGTAAAAGAATTCGTTAAGAATTCATATCCCAAAAAGCAATAAACATTTTTGAACTGCAAATTTTTCTTCTTTTCTGGATTTGTTTTTTTGTTCTTTCTCCGGTTTTTTTTTTTTTGCAAGCTATTCGTCTTTCATCTCTGAAAAATATCTCTTTTGAAAGAGAGAATGTCCCTCATATATATTCCTTACGCTTCGGTATTGGAATACCAACTCTACAAAAAATCATCCCTTAATTAGTTTATTAACCAGCACTATCATGCCTTAAATTTTATCGTTGTCATGATGATCTTTCAAACTTGTTTATTAATAATACCCCATGAACTAACCGAAATCCTTTTTTTTTATTCGTCTAGAATTGAATTTGAAAAATTTTATATCATATATCCTGTATGAATGTATTAAATTTAAAGTATTCGGTATATAATTCATGTAAGATCTAAATTATTCATTTCGTCTAATTTTCAATTAAAAAAATTTTCAGCCTTTTTAAATCTTTTTAACGTTTTCACAATTTTTTTTCTTTTTTTCGCGTCTTGTACAATTTTGGAAAGGTACAGAAAACCAATTTTGCATTACAAAACAATTTTTTTTTTTTTTTTTCAATATATTAAACAAATCTATATACTAGAATTAAAAAAAGTATGCCGTTATTCCCATTCAGGAACTTTCAATTTCTTGCGTAAGATTATCTCATCTTCAAGAGTTGATAAAACGCTCATATCACCATTTTCCAAGTCTTCTTGGTTTGAAAAAGTATCATCTTTATATTCAATCACCGATATGTAGTCACCTTCAAAACCAACCCAAGGACCGTTTAATGGATCGATCAAGTAAGGATAGGTGTAGTCTGTAAACTGTTCTCTTTCTTCATCGATCGTTGAGACTCTTCTTCGATTATGTGCGATTTCAGAATTTGAACTATAATCAATAGAATGGTCACCAATCAATGCAGTTTCATCATTAATGATCAGGGTAATATTATTATCTTCGTCGTCTTCTTCAATAGCTGAGTTAGATGAGTTTCTTGTGCTTGTGATTGGATTTGGACTTGGTGTTTTCTTAGTCGTGGATACCGATAAGATATCATCATTATCATCATCGAATTCCAAATCAAAGTTGTAAGGATTATGAATTGCTTTCAAGGCAATAAAGCTATTCAATGGTAAGTAATACCTTTCATAATTCCAGGCAATTATTAATGTAACAAACACTAATGGAGTACATAATATAGCCAATAGTATAGCTCCTTCTAAAGCTAAAGTACCACACATAAATATTTGAAATATACCAAGACCTAACATTAATCTTCTAAAAATCATTGGCCAAACTTTACCAGTTGAATGAGGTGGATGAACAAAACAATAAATTAATTGATATTTATAAACGAAGAACCCTAGTATAAAATAGACTAGACCACTAGTAACAATTTTTGTTGAAACAACCGAATAAATTAATATAATTATAAAGATTAAGATATGTTGGGGTAAGTGAATACCAAAATCAAAAATTGGTGGAGTGTAGTAATAAAATCTATAATCTCTTGGAGTTCTTAATATTAAATTCTTCAAGAATAATAATTTCCCCATTATATTCACTATAACAAAATCACCAATTTGTAATAATTTAACGGGGAACATTGCTAAACCTTGTAATAAAATTAAATCAACATAAAATAAAGAAAGTTTTTTCAAAGATGTAGCCAATTGATAAGCTAATTTTGTTGTATCACTGATTGATGAAATATAATCCCAAATGGTACCCGAAACAATAAAGACCAAAAACAAATTAAAAAAGATGAAGAAGAAATTTTTGGATAAAGTTGATAATTCGATATCACTATTTGATGAATAACCTTGAAATTTTGATAAGAATTTATAAAAATATGGTAACAGAATATTTAATAATGAAAACAAAAATGGTGGTAAAATACCAGTAACAAAAGTGGTTGCCCATTTTGATTTTTTTATTAAATCTCCTAATTCTGGCCAAATTTTACTAATAGTTTTTAAATCCAATAATGATGATAATGGAGTAACCAAAAATGAAACAAATATATAACTAAAAATTATAAGAATTGTTATTAAATAAGATTTAAACAATTTTTGATAATAAGTTAATCTAAAATTTTTCCATTTAATATCTTTAGCCGCAGGAGCCAAAGATACCATCAATTTATAAACTCGAGGATCCAAAACGGTTTGAGCAGCCATTTGAGCAGATGCAACTGAATCCATTGTAATGAAAGCAGTTGGAAGTAATTTAAATTCTGGATTTTCTTTAATATCTACTGTAGCAAGATTTGGATCGAATTTATTTTGATAAGTTTTAATTTTTTTATTAATTTCAATAAGTTCTTGAGATAATTCATTAATTTTATTACGATTAATTTTTTCCCTTTTATTAGTTGGATCAGGTAATTCATGAATTTTTCTTTTTGGTAAAACAGCAGGAGTTTTAGCTTGATTATATAAATCAATTTTTAAACCATAAGTTGAAGAATATAATTTTTCTAATTTATCAATTAATAAATTACGTTGATTAAATAAATCTTCCAAAGGAGTAAAATCATAAATTAATTTTACATCCATTACTTTACCAATTTGTAATTCTTCAATAAATTTTTTCAAAATATTTGGATCATTTTTACGTAATAATCTTTTTGGTATACCATCTAATCTAATTGTTCGATCAGTAATTGAATTTTGAGATGCTAAATATTTTTGTCTTGTTTTTAAAACTAATTTAGTATAATCAAATAATTTAACATAAACAATAATTGAAAAAAGGTAGGTAAAAATTGGATAAACCCAAAAATAATTTGGGAAATCATCATTAAAATCAGGAGGATTTTGAGTTAAATGTAAAGAAGAAGTTGAAGTTAATGATTTGAATAAAACTGTTGACCAAGTGATATTATCTTTATCATAATTCCCCGTATAATAATATCTATAAGGACTCAATATAAAGATATCTAATAAAGATAATAATGAGAATATTTTAACACCCATTTTGAAAAAATTTAAAAACACATATGCATCCAAACCCGAATATTCTAAAACTTCATCATCGGTAATCCTGTACACGGTAATCACCCAATTTAGTAGATCTGTTGGTAATGATTTAATAGTATTTTTAAAATGATTTCTTCTTAAAGTTCTAACAGCGTACATATGGGGCCATTTTCTTCTTAGTATACAGAATAAAAAGAATGATGATAATCCAATCCAAAGACAAAGTACCAATTGAGTCTTGAAAACTCTCAGCTGTCCCTGTCTTAAAGCAAGATTTGGATTATCTGGATCGTGTGGATCATCATCAAATATTGATATCATGACTAGCAGTCAATAAACAAATAAAGACGGGGCGGCTTTCTATGGCTCAATCTTCTAACCAAAAAGAAAAAGTTGTATCTGCTAAAGAGATAAAAGGTGATTTGTATCTATTTCCGATTGATCCAGTCGACCAGTAGTTCCTATTGATATAGTAAGATTCGTTATTTAGTAGTGTTGTTGTTGTGATTTAGTTTTTTTAGTTTTTTTAATTTTTTTTTTTTTTTTTTTTTGTTTTGTTTTGTTCTTTGTGCCCTCTCATATACTCTAAAGCCCAATTGGAAATTTTTCAACTCCTACAATTACATGACCCAGGGTTAATAAGACAACCAGCTTAACTTCAAGAACAATTCACCCACACGTTGACAAACATTCACGCGCACACTACCCTTAGGCCGTTGTTGTTAGTTGTTAGTCTAATGACAACCGGTTATTCGTGTGTATCATCTCTTATCAAAACTCCCATAGTAATTATTTTTTTATCGTGGGCTTTGGATGTATGGATCTTTTTTCAAATTCCCAAAACGGAAGCTGACACGCACGTGACTTGTTGATTCTTTATGTGCAGTCTCACAATTTTTTTTTTAGCAATTTTTTTTTTTTTAAAAAAAAAAAAAATATAACTAAATTTTCAAAGGTCGAAAAAAAAAAAAAAAAAAAAACCCGATACAAGCGCTTACTCGAACCAAAAGGAAAAGAACCCAACACCAGCGTCAACAACAACGACAACGACAAACCATCAACTCCAGTTCATCCTCTTCCACCCCCAGCATCCAGCATAAACGGCCGAGTCGCGTGTCTTCACCAACCCTCCACACTTGTCCTTTGTTTTTCTTTCACTCTTAAACTCGCGGGGGTTCATCGATCAACAGACTAGCATTTCTAGATAAAAGATTCAGACTTTACTCATTCATTTGTTCATTCACTCATTTTTATTTCATTAATCTTGTATTTTGTATCTATTACTTGTTTTGATTTCTTTTTCCTTTTCTTTTTCTTTTTTTATTTATTGATTTTTTTTCTTTTGTCTTTGTTATCATGAGTGACGTTTATGTTGTAATCCATATTGCAACCACTTGTGATGATTCGCCTTCTTCATCGTATGTTACCAAAGATTCAACAGAATTGATTGATTTGGCTTGGTCTTTGGTTGACGCCAGAAGTCTCGAGAATGATAATCAAAATTCTATATTGGTTAAACCAGTAAACACCCCAATAACTTTACATTGTTCACAAGTTAATCGTATTTCTTGGGAACACGTTCGTGATGCTGGTTCTTTTAAAGATGCCATTAACGAATTTGATAGGTTCATGCAAACTAATGTCATTAGTCAAAATAGAGAATTTTCTTTGGTTACTATTGATGCTACTACTTTGAGAGTTCAATTACCAAGAGAAGCAAGAGATAAAGCAGTTGTATTACCTCCTTATTTACAACATCCAAGAGTTTTTGACCTAACTAATGAATATTCAAAATGGCAATCCACTCACCCCGAGGCTTTATCTTATACGGCATCCTCATTATCAAATATCGTAACGGCTTTACAAGTTGAATTGGATAGTACTGATGAATTACCAATCATTGATCTGTTTAATTCGGTTTCTCCTCCTCCTCTTCCAACTTCGGCATCGGGATCTGTTTCTTCTAGTTCTGGTTCAAACCCTACCGGTCAAGATTCTAGATCAAACTCAAGTACTAACTTTACTAATGTCGAGAGTACTCCAATCAATTCAAATATTGAAAAACAATCAAATTTGGATACTAAATCAAAATCAACCGTTAATTTGTGTGCAAAACTTTTAATCCAATTAATTAAAAAATCATTACCAATTAATGAACATCAATCAGTCTTGACAAAACCTTATGATTCTGCTCAAGACGCAAGAATTTTTTTAGCCGAACGTTCAAAAATTTTGTATCTTTCAAATTTACCTCCTGATACCACTCAATCAGAATTAGAATCTTGGTTTACCCAATACGGTGGTAGACCAATTGCCTTTTGGACTTTGAAAAATTTAGAAGGTTCAAATAATAATGGTAATAATGGTCCAACCAAAATTATAAATAATAAAATTAAAGGTATTTCAGGGTTTGCCGTTTTTTCAAAACACGAAGAGGCGGCTGAATCATTATCAATGAATGGTAGAGTATTGAATGATCGTGCAATTGAAGTCCAAGCTTCCTCAACTAGAGTATTGGATAAAGCAAACGATCTATTAACTCCTTTCCCTCCTCTGAAAAATAGACCAAGACCAGGTGATTGGACTTGTCCATCTTGTGGGTTTTCAAATTTTCAAAGAAGAACTGCTTGTTTTAGATGTTCATTCCCTGCTACAAGTGCTGTTACAATTCAAGAAACCATGTATTCAAATAATTCTAATTCCAAATCAATTAATAATACAAATAATAATAACAATAATAATCGTCATCATAAAAACTTAAGTGTCAACCATCACCATGTCCATAACAATAACAACACTAATCCTAATGGTAATCCGGTTGATAAACTTGCCCTCAATGCTGCAGTAGTTAATGCAGCAGCAGCAGTCCTTAACAACAATAATGTAAATTTCAATGATAATCAATTCAGTCAATTCAATTCTCAACAATCTCAACAGCAGCAACAACAACAACAACAACAAACCCAACATGGTGTACACACTAATGGCCATGGTCATAGTCACAGTCAAAGTACTAGTCAAATTCACAACCATGGACATGGATTGCATCATAATAACCATGGTTATCATCACAATCATAGTCAAAGCCATGGTGGTGGATCTAATATGATGAATGGTAATCATAGTGGTGGTTCAAGATATGGTAACAACGTACCATTTAGAGCAGGTGATTGGAAATGCTCTAACGAGAATTGTCAGTATCATAATTTTGCTAAGAATCTTTGTTGTTTAAAATGTGGTGGTGCTAAACCAATCAATAATAACAATAATAATTTGTCAAATAATTCTGGTAATAATGATGGTAATAATGCAACTGCAGCTGCCGCATCTGCTCATATTCATTCAGTTAATTCAACAGCAGCAGCAATAGCAGCTGCAACTGCAAGTGGTCAACCTCTTAATTTGAGTAATAGTTTTATTGGTTTACAACAACCTCAACCTCAACATGCAAAACACCATAACAACCATTATTCTCAGCCATCAATATCTCCTACCTCCAACCAATACAATAATACTAATAATAATAATCAAAATAAAGTTAATTATTCTAGTAATAATCGTCAAAGTGGTCAATTTCACCATAATCAACAACCTCAGGCATATTATGGGAATCAAGCAAATCAATCCCAAAACAACCCTCAACCTCAATTGAACTTGTTACCTCAACAATTAGCTTTATTACAACAACAACAAGGTGGATTTAATCAGTCTGGACCTAATTCTCCTGGATTATATTCAAAATTTAGTATGCAACAACCATTAGGTGATTCTTACCCATCCCAAAGAGGTAGTTTCAGTGGTCCTAGTTTTGGTGGACCCCATGGTATTAATACCAATATTTCCAATAATACTTTAACTAATGGTTTCAATCATCCTCCTCATTCAGCTCCTGTCGATTCAAATGATCAAGGCCCATTCAATGTACTCTCCAATCAAATCAAGTCGTTAAGCTTGAACAACCAATAGAATCCTGTTTGTTTATGTTATCTTCCTTTTTTCTCCCTTTTTGTATTTGTTCTTTTCTTTTCCTGTTGTCATTTTTACTTTTGTTTCATTCTTTAAGTACACTTATTGCGTTTTCCTTTTGTTTTTCATTTTTTTTCTCTTCCCTAGATATATCTTTTTTTCTTTTTTTTACATTAACTACTTTTTTGCTGCTCCTTATTCGTTTTCTTTTTATTTATTTGTTTGTTATCTTGTGATCTATACATCTCGACGCTTGTTTTTTTTTTTTTTTGTTTTTCAAACTTGTTCAATTTTGCTTTGTTTTAATGTGTTAAATATATTTTGGAGTCTCAACTCTTCAGGGTGGAAATATGTTAGGTGCTAATATACTAAAATTATATTTGGTGATTTTCGTTTGGTCTAGTTCATTTTTCTTTCTTTCTTTCTTTCTTTGTTATTTTCATTTTCATTTTCATTTATTATTTAATTTGTGTTTTTCAAAAAGTTTCTATTTTTTATTTGTTGCTGTTGTTATCCTATCCTTTCTGTGTTTGATCCTTTTTATTTAACTTTCAATAACCCTTTGTGTCGAGTCTAATATACATATGATCTTTAATTAACTTGTAGTTGTCAATTGTTTTTGTATGGTAAATTTTCTTTTTTTGCATTCGTAAAGAAATTGAAATTGATTTTGTGTCACCAAATTGATTAAAAAAAAAAAATTTGGGACACGTAAAAAAAAAAAACAAAGTAGAGCAAAGCGTAAGTAAATAAAACAACAGCTTTCCAAACCAAGTATAGTTGCAACAACAGAACTATATAACCAAGTGAATATTATCAGAGATGAGTGCTAACAAATATTCTATCATTATACCAACCTATAATGAGAAAAGAAATTTACCAATTTTAGTTTACTTATTGGCTAAAACCTTCCAAGAACATGATTTAGATTGGGAAGTTGTTATTGTTGATGATAATTCTCCTGATGGTACCCAAGTTATTGCCAAAAAATTGGTTACAATTTTCGGTGAAGAACACGTTCAATTAAGAGCAAGAGCAGGTAAATTGGGTTTGGGTACTGCTTATGTTCATGGATTACAATTTGTTACTGGTAATTTCGTTATAATTATGGATGCTGATTTTTCACATCATCCAGAAGCAATTCCTGAATTTATTGCCAAACAAAAAACTGAAGATTTTGATATTGTTACTGGTACTAGATACATTGGTAATGGTGGTGTTTATGGTTGGGATTTAAAAAGAAAATTGGTTTCAAGAGGTGCCAACTTTTTAGCTTCAACTGTTTTAAGACCCCACGCTTCTGATTTAACCGGTTCCTTCAGATTATATAAAAAAGAAGTTTTAGCTAAAGTTATTGATGTAACCAAATCTAAAGGTTACGTCTTCCAAATGGAAATGATGGTTAGAGCTAAGGCTTTGGGTTTCAGCGTTGCTGAAGTTCCAATTAGTTTTGTTGATAGATTATACGGTGAATCTAAATTGGGTGGTGATGAAATTGTTCAATACTTAAAAGGTGTTTGGAGCTTGTTTACAAATGTCTAATCAAATAATTTTTTAATTAAGTTTCACTCAACCGATTAATTCTAATGAAGTTCCTACAATTCGATTGTGAAATCTTAATCAAATATCAATTCTATACCTACAATTCTCCTTTTCTTCTTTTTCCTCTTTTTTTTTTGTTTTTTTTTTTTGTGAATTTATCTCTTGTTTTCACTTCCTACTCATTATATTAAAACACAATACACTTGTTAATATACATTATTCCATATAAAACACATCTATGAATTTAATTCACTAGTTAAAGTAAGCGTTATTTTCATGTGTAGACCTTTTCTCTTTTTTGTGTGGTGATTGCTCAAACGAGCAAAACATGAAAAAAACCAAAACGAAAGAAAAAAGAAAAACATTTAAAAATTTCAAAATTTCAATCTGTTTTATCATAAGGTTTCAGCTATTATACAGCTAACATGGCCAAAGATACTTATTTGAAAAAGGTTTTAGGAAAATCAAGGTATGAAAAGTTAAGACATGTATGTATTTTTTATTGTTTTTCGTTTTGAAAAGGGTTTTTGTTGCAGTTACTTTTAAATTTTGCAATAGTATAGAGTCAATTACTAATATTATTTCCTATAGACCAAAGTATTGATGGTTGGAGCAGGTGGGATAGGTTGTGAACTTTTGAAAGACTTGATATTATCGGGATTTGGTGAAATTAATATTGTTGATCTAGATACAATCACATTATCAAATTTGAATAGACAATTTTTATTTCGTCAAAAGGACATTGATAAATCAAAATCATTAACAATTTCAAAAGCCGTTCAGAGTTTTAATTACTTCAATACCCAATTAATACCACATCATGGCAATATCATGAATACCCAACAATTTTCAATCGAATGGTGGGGTCAATTCACTTATATTTTTAATGCATTAGATAACCTAGAAGCAAGAAGATATGTTAATAAAATGAGTTTATTTTTGAAAAAACCATTGATGGAAAGTGGTACCACGGGATATGATGGACAAATTCAACCTATTTTCCCATATGTGAGTGAGTGTTTTGATTGTCAAGCTAAAGTTACTCCTAAAACTTTCCCAGTCTGTACTATTAGGTCAACACCTTCACAACCCGTTCATTGTATTACATGGGCCAAAGAATTTCTTTTCCATCAATTATTTGATGAGATCGAATCAGCAGACCTGATGAATGAAACTGATTTGCAAAATGAAACTGATAATAAACAAGAGATTGAAAATATTGTTAAAGAAACGAATGAATTAAATGAATTAAGAAAATTAATTACAAATTCATCATCATCGATATTTATAAAGGAGTTTATTCTAAAGATTTTTAAGATTGATATCGAAAGGTCATTAAGATTAGAATCATTATGGAAATCACGTACAAAACCAACCCCTTTGGACTATGAAGAAGAATACGAATCGAATTTACTTAACTTGATTCAAAATGAAGAGGAGCACGATAAAGAAATCTTAAATCAAGATACTAAAATATGGACAATTTTAGAGAACTTATATGTGCTATATCGATCGAGTATTAACTTGCAAAAAAGATTGACCAACAATAATGAAGAACTGTTCATTTCATTTGATAAGGATGATGAAGATACTTTAAATTTTGTTGTTGCAGCATCAAATTTAAGATGTTATATCTTCCATATTGAGGTTAGATCAAAATTTGATATTAAACAAGTTGCTGGAAATATCATACCCGCAATTGCCACCACAAACGCTATCATTAGTGGATTATCAAACTTGGCATCATTAAACTATTATGATGATAAAGAAAGACCATCACTGGAAATTTTAAAGGATTTTTCAACAACTTTTATAAGTATTAAACCAAACAAATATTTTACAAGTGCATCATTATTAGGACCTAATTTCAAATGTCCCAGTTGTGGATTAGCATCAAGAGGTTTACTTAATATAAAAGAAGATCAATTGAATAAATTAACTTTGGGAGATATCATTGATGCCATTAAAGAGAAGTATGGATACGAAGGAGACTTATCAATGATTTTAGGATCATCTAAATTGATTTACGACTATGACTTTGAAGATAATAAAGATCGGAAACTATCTGAGATTAAAGACTTCAATAATCAGGAACTATTATTAATTCAGGACGAAGAAGATGAATTAGAAAATTTAGAACTTTATATTAATTTCAGTAATCCGAAAAATTCTTTTGAATTGCCAGTTTTGAAACTACGCCCTAAACGTTCAATCGCTGACAACAATGAAGACGAATCTCTCTTGAAAGACGACGAGGATGATCTTGAAATCAGAGGTACTGGTGATGAACCAATTGTTATTGAAGAAGACGATGGTGATTCGCTAATTAGAGAAGCAGAGGAAATCGAATTGCTGGAGCAACCATCGTTGAAGAAACGCCGAGTCGTCTCCATAGAACTATAGTATATATAATTACCTATACATCTATCTATATATCTGTATATCTGTCTTAATGCAAAACCCTTTATATACGATGGGTACGGATGTGTGTACATGCTTACATAAGCTCGGTTAATTTCAGCCCTCACCAAAAAAAAAAAAGCACCACTGAAAAAAAAAAAAGAATAAAAAACTGTGATCAAGTCGATTCAAAAATATAATGATTAATCGTGTTTTTTTCTTCCTTAATTTTTTTTTTTTTTGACTACTTCTTTTTCTTTTGAATCAATTTTCTGATATTTAAACAATTGATTTGTCTAGATCAGTAATCATTCATATTCGATTAAATCACACACTACAATGTCTTGGCAAGCTTACACCGATAATTTAGTTGCTACTGGTAAAATTGATAAAGCAGCATTATACTCTGGTGCTGGAGATTCTTTATGGGCTCAATCATCTAATTTTCAATTGGGACAAGATGAAATTACTTCAATTGCCAAAGGTTATGCTGATCCATCCAACTTACAAGCTCATGGATTACATGTTCAAGGTCAAAAATACTTTTTATTAAGAGCCGATGAAAGATCAATTTATGGTAAGCAAGATGCGGAAGGGATTGTTGCCGTTAAGACCAAACAAGCCATTTTAGTTGCTCATTATCCTGCTGGTGTTGTTGCTGGTGAAGCTACCACTGTTGTTGAAAAGTTGGCTGATTATTTAATCAGTGTCAACTATTAAGTCTTATAGAATTGGAAAAAAAAGTTGGGCGTTGATTGTCCGGCTCGTTCATGTTTGATTCGTTTTACAGTTTTTTTTTTTTTTACTTTCCCTTTAACTACTACCACTACTACTACTACTACTAATAATAATAATAATAATTATATCAATATTAATACCAACGACGACATGGTGGCTCTTTGATCCGCTACCCATACCCCCCGCACCACCTTTGAATGATATGAATAATGAACTCAAGATGTAATCGAGGTGTAATCGAAACGTAATCGAGACTTACATTAGTGAATAGATAATAGTTTATTACACATTAATCTTCTCTTTCCCTTAACAGATTTTAATTGAAAAATATTGTAGAAATGAATATATTGGATCAAAAGTGGATCCCCCCACCTGTTTTGTGTTTTGATTCAACTACAACACCAGGTTAAGTTGAAGTCACAATCACAAACAGTGGAATTCAGGTCTCGTGGTGATGTCAACTAAGTATGACAACCCTGACTAGTACGTACAATTTCAATTCAACAATTCAATTGACAACCCAATTGCAATTATTTGTGGTTTTCTTTATAATAGGAGTCACAAAATCAAGACATATACATACACCCGTACACTGTTTATAATTACACCCGTACACCCGTACACACAATCACGTGATCTTTTTTCGTGCACAGTACACTACCCTCTCATAAATGTAGTGTATTTGATTTTTAACGTTGTTAATTGGCTAATAAAAAATTAGTACACAATTAAAGGGAAAGGAAAGAAAAAAACAAAAAAAAAAAAATGAAAGCACTAGAGAAACAACAAATTCACAAAATACTATATAGCCAATAGAATTAACTAGTATTACTTTAATATTAATAGTTGAACATTAGAACAACTAACCCCATCTTTTCCTTTTTTTTTTTTGTTTTTTTTATTGATTCCATTTTAATTCTTTCATATTTCCTTACCGTCAACACTTTCCAGCGCTTGAAATCCAACAAGTATTCATTCCATTGCATAACTATTTACTGAATACTTATATCAAACATTACTGATTCATATCAAGTGGTTTCCCATCGTCATAATATAATAATACTCTTCACATGTTTACCAGACAATCATCTCGTTGTTTAAAACAACAATCTCAATTATTATCCAAGAGATTCAATCATCATGAAGCCTCTCATCATGCCTCTTCATCATCAAGTGAAGTCAATATACCAAAAGCTATTGGAGGTTTTGTATTAGCTGGTGTCACTTTATTTTTTTATAGATCAACTCAAGATGATCCAATCATCAAGACTCCCTTATACAATCAAAGTGATGATCGTGAAAATTTAAGAAATGAAAACTATTTAAGGCGTTACAAGACCTCTTTCATTAAAGGGTTCATTAAAGATAGAGGAGGAATAGGTTCCAGACAATTGAATAGAGAGAAATTGGGTGGTACTCCAATTGATTTGATTCCTGCTCCTTCTGCTTTCGTTCAAGAATTTGGTGCTGGTATCAAAACTGATAAATTAAGTCCAAGAAGAGAACGTCCTGTTTATTTTGCTCCATTACCAAAATCTAATTGATTAGGAGTTTAACAAGAACAACAAGTCAAATAAAAAAAAAAGAAAAAAAAATTCAGAAAAAAATTAAAATCAAATTAAAATAAAATAAACAAAATCAAATCAAAAACAACGACAAACTATATTGTACATTAATCATTGGTCCTTCATCGACAATTAAAGAGAAAAGGATATCAGTCTCTCATATTTTAATATATTTCTATTTATATTATTTATTATTTATTCCACCATTCATTTTACCCTGGTTTTCTTTTTTTTTCTTAAAAAGAAAAAGTGGTATTATTCGTCATACTCATCTTTCTCCTTTCTTTTAAGTTGTTTCTTTCCTTTCAATTATTTATTATTTCATTTTTAATACATCTTTTTTAAACAGTTTTTATACCAATTTTTCACTTTTATTTCGTAGCCTATAAGTGTATACCGGGGGTGTACATGTGCACGTGACCACTCATATACTCAGTAAGGGGTGTCTTAACCACCCCCCCTTCCGCCCTCGGATATCCACAGTTTTTTTCTTTATAAAATGAAAGAAAGAGGCGAAAAATGAATAAATTGAATACTTTCCTTCTCCTTTATTTTACTTGATTGATCAATTGACTTTCAAACAAACAAATTAAAACTCTAGCTATGTCAAAAATCGAATGGGAAGTGATCGTTTACGATAAACCAGGTGCTGATAGAACTCCAGTCAGAGCAGAACATTTCAATAATATTCCTGCTGCCGTTAACGCTGGTAAATTTACTTCTGCTGGTGCTATTTACGAAGATGCTTCTAAAACTAAATTCGTAGGAAGTGCTCTTCATGTTATTGCTGAATCAAAAGAAGAAATTATTGAAATTTTAAAAGGTGATATCTTTGCCAAAGAAGGTATTTGGGATCTTGATAACGTTATTGCCCATCCTATTGGTCTTGCAGTTAGATTACCAAAGAAATTGGATGGAGTTAATGTTGGATTTGATTAAATATATAGAATTAGAAAATTCTCAATAAATGAATTAAAGTACCCTTTTTGTTTTTGTCACGTAGAAATTATTATATTTGTACAACACATGCCATTTTTTTCCAATAAGTTTTCATTTCGTAATCAATGATTATAACAGCAATATTATTATTCTTTATAACAGTGGTTCAATCCATTCTGTTACCCAATAAACCAAGTGCTGCTTCCTATTCTGGATTCAAGGTTGAGTGTCAAGTGTCTTTGAATAATTTTCCCCAAAATGAGTATCATTTACTCTATTATCTTGATGATAAGTTAGTTTGGGATAAGTCTTTGGGTAATTCATCGATTCCTTGGACTCAAAACATTCAACTTAGTCATTTACCAAATAAGAAAACATCATTTGTCTTAGCAAGAAGAAAATCTTTTGCACTAAGAAAACATCCTATTTATTTCCCCAACACAGTCATTGGTGGTATATTTGATGGTAATACAAATACTACATTGAGTCCATTGGTGGCAGATGATCTACTTTCGAATTATTGGATTCAGGTTAGTAGAACATTGGGCATTACCCTACACTTACCAATTTTGCTCACTCCAAATGTTGACTCAACAAGGTTTAATTTTCTACAAGAACTGACTGATTGGGATAAGTTTTTAAAGATCAATGAAGATTACAAATATTTTTACGATTCAAGATACACGGTCAGAAAATCTTTAGACTTTTTCATTAATAACTTGGATAATCTAAATTTTTTCAAAAAATTCTATAAACTAAACCAAAAGTTTAAAGGTGATTTAGTACTCGTAAAATTGTTTTTATTGGGAAAACATTCCAAAAGTCAATTCGAGAAAATGATAAGTAATTATGATAGCTTGATGAAATATGAATAACTGACTACAATCTGTCTTTCTTTTCATTTGTGTAGATGTTTTGTGTATTTGTGGGTATATTTGTCTTTTAAACAAAAAAGTTTTTTGCGTTTTTTATCATTTTTTCTGACTTTTTCGCAACAATTCTTTTTCCCAATTAAATTTATTGAAAACCACAAGCTTTTTTTTACAGCAACTGACCTCTTCCGAAAACATAATTAGATATTGCTATGCCTTCTTCAACCCCCTACGTCACAGATAAGTTTGTCAAGCCTGAAGAGATCACTGAATTACCAGCTCAACAAATGTTGGCTAGTATGTCAAATCGTCCAGCTCTTGCTGCTCTTAATGGTTTAATCTCTTCCTTCCCCGTTGCCAAAGTTTTCACATCAAATTCGGTCCCAATTATGGTTTATAGAGAGCAACAACAACAACAACAACAACAGAAATAATAACTTGTCAGTGTTTCAAAGGGGCGTCATATGCTGTTCATATGGGCTATGGGCTATTTCAATCTTTTTTATAGTCTAGTTATGATTTTTTTTTTCTTAGTTACATAGGGAATATATTAGAAAACTTTATATTTAATTATTAATTGTATTCAAGTCTTTCGTTATTTTTCAATTGATCTAACATCTCGAAAAACTCTTCATCATCCTCAAAATCTGATATATCATGTATGAGGTCTGCTTCGTCAAGTGATTTACCGTTTTTGAATTGGTCTGATTCAACTTTAATTTCCATTTTCACCTTTACTGGGGATGAATCCTCGTTCAGCTGTATTGGCGAAGAAGAATTATCTGGCTGTGCTGCCCGATTTGCTTCCTCTGTGGTACTAGTAGATGATGAAGTATTCGTAGATTGTCCATCAGGTGGTAGCCACTGGAAGTTTCTTGAAGTACGGGGTAGTATTCTGTCACTCAAAGTAGGCTTATAGTTCAATAAAGACTCAAGCACATTGAGTGGAAGCTTGGTCGTATCTGTGGTATTTGTGGCTAGATTTGAAAAATTATTAGATTCTTTTACTATTTTTGATTTGAAAGGTAAATTAGTAGTGGGTTTCATAACAGATGCAGTAATATTTGTTTTCGTAATCGAGTCAGATGCAAAGATGGGTGTACGTTTCATTATAGAAACATTCGTATTAGTATTCGTTAAATTCGTTAAGGAGTTAGGTTTTGATGGTACTTGAGACGATTGAGTAGGTTTCGAAAGTCCTATTCTCCTACGTCGTAATATGTTGTTTCCTGATAATGGTAATGATGGAGAAGTCGTGGCGAGCTGTTTTATCTGTATTTTCTCTTGGGGTATTATGGAATTACCATCAATCTTATTGTTTTTGAATAATTTTGAAACGTCTCTCTTGTAAGAAGATAGATAGTCATTGATTCCAATGATCATCTGTCTATTTGGTAATTGAAACTCATTACCATTTCTGAAAAAGTCACTTTTTATAGGATTTTTCTTATTCTTGGGATAAAAATCACTCGTAATCAAATTTTGATCTTCGTTATAGATTTCTAATTTATCATTAAATTCATAATACTTTAGTATTCCATCGTTCCATTTTTTGTCTTTCTGAAAAATTCTAGTAGAATAAAGTATGGAATATTCATGAACTATTGATTCAGTTGGATCCATTACTGGCTGGAATATCAAAGGCTAGACTAGCAGATTTCAAAGGTACTATGATCGGGACTAAATCGGAATTGAAAACAAAAGAAGTTTAAGAAAACTAAAAAAAAAAAAAAAAAAAAAGCTAGAAGAAAAAAAAGTACACAACGGAAAACGCGATCAATTTGGCTTTCCGCATAATTTGGCCCCAAACCAGGGCTGACTTTATAAAAAGTCAGCCATATGCCCTTTAATGTCTTTAATTCTTCAATTTCTTAACCAATTCGATTAAAAGAAATAGTTGAAAAGATGGGATTATTCAGAAAACTTACATTCGTTGGTATTCCAGTGGTTGGATACCTTGTTGTTGATCAACAGTTAGGTCAATTGTATCCAAATATCTCAGTTGATAAGGTACCTCTGAATGCATCGATCCAGAAATACTTGAAACCAAGTGAAAATAAATATATTGCTTATTGCGATACTTTCAAGAAGACTGTTAAAGCTGACTCAATTGACAAGTTGAATGATAAGTTTCTATCATTCCCAGCTATATCAAGTTTTAATAAAGAAAAACCAAATCCTGATTCTACTTTACAATCCCAAATAATTACAAAATCTACTGGTTGGAGAGGGAAATATAGATCAACGGTACTTTGGTGGCAATGGAATCCAAGTTTTGGTATTGTATCAAAGTTTGAAAAGCTTTCTAGTTGGGGATATCCTTGGAGAATGATGAATGGTGGTTATCATGAAATTTATATTGAACCAAGTGGAGATGATCAAAGTTATGACGTTTATTTTGCAACTGCTCACGAATACAATGATTTAAAAGATCAAAAAGTTATTCCTGATTGGGTTCAAAATCTTCATAGAACCTATGCAAGATTGATTTTACATTTTGCAACAAATTAATTAAGTAGTTCCTTTTTTCTTGCTCTAATGTTTTAAAAAAAATTTATTCAGCCTTTAGGTGTCTAACAATACTTTAAAAATGTTTATTATATCTATGTACATGGATTATGAGCTATATTAATAGGATGATATATTTCTAACATTATCTGTAAATGGGAAACCAAATGCACTAACCAAAGTTCTAGCTTGTTCATCAGTTCTAGCAGTAGTTTTAATGGTTACATGGAAACCAAACAAGTTTGGATATAATTCCTGGAAATTTTCAATTTCTGGGAAAAATTTGACATCGTCAGCAGTTAAACCAAATGAAATATTACCGGTTGAATCACCAGAAGTGTTCATAATACCTTCAAAGTTTTTCATTCTTGGTAATACTAACTCGGTTAAAGTACTTAAGAATTGTGTCATGTCTCTACCAGTTATTTCAACTTTACAACCACAGACCTTCCCCTGTCTAACTTTCCACTGTATAACATTTGATTTACTGTAAGTCACTTTTGGTTTAACATTGGTAATTTGTGCAATTTGTAATCTATTTGAAATATTGACCCAATCTTCTTCTAATGCTGCATTATTATAAGCATTAATACTAATACTGGTGATTTCGGGTATGTTTTGAGATGATACTGGATGTATATCTCTGGTTGGACGTCCTAAACCTTTTTGTTTTCTTAAACCACGATATAATTTATATGGTGAATCCACCCCCCAGGATCTTTTCTTATTACCTTCAATAGTCTTGGCTCCGTGTTCATAAAAGCTCAACATGAGATCTGACTTGAGGACGTTCTCATAGTGTTCCTGAACTCTATCCTGACATATTTCAGTTGGTTTATAACCAACTGATTCGATATCATCTTTTGGTAGTAAGTGAAATTGATATTTTGGTTTTAATGCTGTTTTATTGATGTGAACTAAGTGATGCACAGGCTCAACGGACGAGTAACCGGGTCTCATAAGTGGGACATTATTGGAGAAGCAACGTATAAACTGTCTATTAAACATCTTTAATCTATATATCGTTGTTGAAATCAAAATGTTAAATCGTGGTATTGGACATAAATCGTTTTTCAAAAAAGAAAATTTTCAATGGAAAGTTCAGCTTAGACTGGTACTGCAGACAACGCATTTCTCCATACAAAACAAAAAAAAAAGGTGAAAAACAAAAAAAAAAAAGAACAGTGTTACCCGTCCGCAGCCTGGTTTTCTTCAGCTGTTTACTAGAAGTAAAACCAAAGATGATAAACATCGATAGAGACGTAATACAACTCCACAATTTCAAAGAAACAGTTGAAAAGAAAGACAGAGTAACTATGAGGTTGGGTCTTCCTGATGATTTTGGATTTGATACTTCGTCGCCGACCTTACATACGGCAATTACACCTTCAAACAAATCCAACATATTGCATAATGAACCATCAGTGATCGATACCAATATTACCACCGAAAGATTAGCCAAATTCATAGATAGACAATCCAAAACAGATGAAAATAGTCGAACCAGCATAGAAGTGGAAGAGTTCAATGAAGCATTACAATCATTTACCCAAAGTTTCTATAAAGAAGCAGAAGTGAAACAAAAACGCCATGATGACTTTTTTGAATCTCAATATACTTATAAAAAGAAATCAATTACATCTGAAATTGAAAGCTTGAGCAACTTATTCAATCGCACACTATCATCAAACTCGAATAATATTGATCGTATAGTGAGAGAAATTGAAGAAAGAAAAAGAAAAGAGGAAGAAGAGCGTAGAAGGAAAATCGAAGAACAAAGAAGAAAACAAGAAGAAGAAAGAAGACGAATAGAAGAAGCTGAAAGAAAGAAGAAAGAAGAGGAAGAACGGAAACGTAAAGAAGAAGAAGAAAAACATCGTATAAAAACTGAACAATTAAATAAACAAAAAGAAGAAGAAGAACGCAAAAAGCAAGAATCATTAGCAGCAGCAAAGAAAAAGGCAGAACAAGAAGCTCTCGAGATTGCTAAAATTAAAGAAGAAGAAGCTAAAAAGGCCAAAGGTTTTACAAGTATCCAAACTGTTGAAACAGAATTTTTCAAATATAAGAAAGATATTACAGATATTAAAGAAAGTGTTAGCAAGTTAGATGAGAATAAAGAATTGAAAAAATACTTTAGTAAAATCAAACGTAAGCTCAACCCCAAATTTGGTCAATTATCGAGTTCCTATGCTCAACTTGATAGAATATCAGGTGATGTACTAGAATTCATTGGAGTTGCTAAATACAGTGACAAATTGATTTATGATAGTACATTGAATTTCACCGCAAAATCAATTGTCTCTCAAGCTGAAGCCGAAGTTACAGTCAAACCTGATGCCGCTGTTCCATTAGCAAGGTTGACTGAAAGGATATTGGCTGCGTATCCCGAATTTGCATATTTCTTATCAGCTAGATTAGTTAAAAAATGTCCTTTTATCATTGGATATACTTGTTCAATAGAGTCCGAAGAAGGTAGAGTCCGTATGGGATGGAAACGTCATAGTGGGAAATGGGAACAAGAAGGTAAATATGAAGAAAGAGTAGCCGGTATTTGTACTCTTTGGGCTGTTTTGACAAGAGTTGCTGGTCTCAATAAAGTGGAGCTTTTTTCTATGAAAGCCGCTTGGATTTTTTTGGCAAGGTTACTTAATACTCGTTCAAACTTAATAAGTAATCCTCATTTCTCGATTTCTTGTAATTGGTTTGAAGCTTGTGCTACTAATCTCTTAACCACCTATGGTAAACAAGGTATGAAGTTATGTACTGCTCTAGTAGTAGATTTCCCTCAATCTGTCGCTGATAAAGAATTTCCAGCTGCCACTGCTTTGAAGCTTCTTGGTAAAGAATGGATGGAAACTGGTCGCCCTAAACAATTAAAAGAAATGGACCCTTAGACATATGAACCCGTATATATAATGCCCCAAAAAATAATATAGTAACTAGTAAAATATCATTAACAACTTATGTTACATCTTACATCTTGTAAATATTAGGATTTTAAATTATATTACATACAACCATTAAAAGAAAATTATAGCCAAAAAACGCCAAAATAAGAAGCTAATAAAGCACCAAAGAGAATTCGAGGGGAGAAGGGATTAGGAAAGAACTAAAAGAAAAAGAAGAAAACAAAAATTAACAAAAATAGAACCAGACATGAAGGCACCATGGTGATATGAAACAAAATAGCCATTTTGACGTCTATCACATCTGATTATCCACTGTAGTCATCTCCCGACTCTTCGGGTTCACTGGCGGAGTCTTGATCTTCAGTATAACTGACTTTATTGGTAGACCTAGCACTCTTCCTTGAAGGGGCGACTTCAGCTGTTAACTTCTTGGCTGGCTTGACATTGCTTCCTTTCGTGTTCTTACGCTTAGCTTTGAAAGTTACAGCCTTTTTGGACACTTGTTTACCAATATTTACTGTTTTAGGCTTTTTTGATTGAGCGGATTTGTTGGAATTTGTTACCTTCCTCTTAAAACTATGATTCAATCTCTTTTTGATTATGAATCTAATCTCAGCTTGAGTCTCGTCATTGAGATAAACAGTAGAAATGATTTTTTGGGCTTCTTCATAATTTTCCATTGGTGAATATAAGTCAGCATATAACTTTATTTTACCAGGCCAAGTTTGCATGTTCCAACGTTTGGCTTCATTTAGAACTTGAATAGCTAATTGAGTCAACTCAGCAATACGGTAAGTATTTAAAACTTCTTCTGGTAGCTCTTTTTCCTTGTATAAGGCTTGATCAATGGTAGCATCCCTATACTGTTTAACTCTGCTTGCAAAATAATACAATAAAGAAATATTATCCTGTTTAGCAATATTTATCAAGTAAAATATGATTAGCTCAACAGCATAAGTATAAGCCTTGATCTGTCTCTTATTGACATCTTCCGTCTCGTCACTCATAAATTTCTTGAAAGTATCGTTGTGTGCAATACAATGGATAAGTCTCACTAACACCCTTTCAAATTTGATATCCTTTTGTTCAATACACCTCTTATGATTTGAGAGAATCCAAGTGGTTACTTGGTGTTTCAAAGGTACTTTTGGCTCAAGAGCCATTAAAAAGGTCAAGTGTAAAAAGTTTTCACTAAGCTGGCCATTCCATAAGCTTGTTTCTAATTTCTTTGAAAATTCGACTCTGATATTTTCATTTTCATCATGAAGCAACCCCGATAATCTATTGATTATATCGTGTGTGATAAAAGGTTGGAATTTAGGATACTTGGCCAATTTAAGTATACTTAATCCAGCATAAAATCTTAGCTTTAGTTTTATTGACTCCGGGGTTTTAGAGGATCCTGAACCTTGTTTAATTAATTCACCACTACTTGCTATTATGACATTCAATAATTTCAATGGTTTAGCGACGGCTTCCTCTAATGTTTCTCGAGTCTGGTATGATTGAGAAAGTTCAGAGCCATTAGCAAGAGAACGAATTCTATTAACGAACACTCTGATTGTCAACAATTTTTCATTTAATGCAGAATATCTTTTAAAATCTTGGTCCAAGTTAATATCATCAATCCATAGATCGTCAGCTAAGTCAGATTCTTGTTCGGGACTTAATCGATTACTTCTTAAGATACTACCAATCAACAAAGTGTTAATGTCATCTGTGAAAGATTCGATGGCAAGTGGATCAACCAAATAAATTTCAGCAATACTTGATAATTGAGTACATAAATAGTCACTATTTATATCCAATGGTAATATTGAGTTCGCAATTTCGGAAGTATAAAATTCCTTTCTTTGACTCAAACTTAAAATTTTAACAGAGTATCTAGCTTCCCTTGGCGTGCCACCTGTAGCAATTGATTTCAACACTTCAGTGAACTCGGTTTCCTTAGGGAAACAGTCTGGGAACTTTTTAATGAAATGATAGATGGTTCGTAAGTTATTAGCCCTAGGATTGAAACCAGCATTGTTTCCGTCTCCTAAACCATTTTCAACAATTAGTTCTGTCAAGCTCTTCACATGAAACTTAAAGACATCTGGAACAATTGACGAGATATTCTCAAGAAGCTCATTGGAAACAGATGACCATTGATGTTTAGAATCTTTAGAATAGTTGATGAGCTCAGCGACATTAGCCTTATTGTAAAGAATCGTGGATGCTCTATACAAAAGAATTTTGAAGTTTGAGACCATATCAGCTGTAGTGACGCTAACTCTAATATCATCAGATTTAATATTTTTAGCATCATTTAGCTTAGTGAGTAACTCTTTAATCGAGTTTTTGATTGTTTTGTAATCAGATTCAGGAGAAATACAAAATTTTACCAAGTTAAAGAAACGATAATTTTTTAAATTTACAAATCTTTCAAGGCATGAGTGTGTATTTAGCCCAATTGGATAGCTAACAGAGAGCCATTTCATTATTTTTTCAAGTTTGTTGATAATGGTTGATTTTCTGGATTCAGCTGACGGGCCTTCAGTATCATTAGAGTCAGATGATTTTTCAAAGCTATTGATATTTTCTTTTTCTGAAATACTATCATTTGAAGCAGTAAGTTTAGAGTATTCCTCAGCTAAAGATATGAAATGTTGTAGTGCCTCAGCTTGCTTTTGTTGTCTCTTGCAAATAGCAGTAAATGATGCTTTACTTTTTTCATTGAGACTACTATAGAAGTGGGATAATCGATCTACCCTTTTGATAGTGTTAACTTCAAAAGGCAAAAGCTTTTCAAAAAGGGTTATATCAACGATGGTAGTAATATCTTTATCGTTAATATAATTCAAGGCAAGAATATGATTTGGAATACCTTCGGAGATCATACTCTCTAACTCTGAAATTTCTTCTTCGCTGTGATCACCAAAATTAATTACCACATTAGTAGACACAGCATTATAATATGAATCATAAATCTCACTTAAAATCCTGATAGCTCTTTTTCTAATGTCGGCATTCTTTTCACGTATCAAGTTGAAAAATGTATTCATAATAACCTTGCTGCAAATGACGCTTGTAAAAATTTCAAAATCTAATCTATCCACACTTCTACAAGCAGTAAACCTAACTTTATCATTTGTATCCACCAAGCACTTAGTCAAACCGTTTCTCAATTCAGCAGTAATACCAGAAGTTGAAGAAGTTGCAACATTAATGATATCTGGCAATTGATCTACCCATTTAGCTCTTACTATTGGAGAAACATCCATGGCCTTATTTAACCAGTTGATCCAAGTATTTTTATGAGCAATAGTAAACCCCGCGGTCTTGTCAACATCCGAAGAAGAAGCAATCATACTACCAATAGTAGAAGTCGCCAAAATTCGAACCTTTTCATTATCAGTATTTAATTCATCATTAATTAAACCCATGACTGAATCAAGTAGTTCCGGAACAGATCTCCAGATCTGAATCGATAACTTATGAATTTTCTCCAAAGTCTTGAATGCTTTATCATTGATGGATGAATCATCTTGTTGGTTAGTATCTGGATTGATAGTTTCATTCAACATTTCTGAGAAATATTGTGTTACTTGACGCGACATTTTATGAATATTCGCTTCACAAATGTGTAAAGAGAAATTAAATCCTGGGTTCGATATATTAGAATTAGAAGCAGCAGTAAGTGAATGAGTTTTGGAAGGATTAGTCAAGAAAGTACTCAAGATTAATTTTAAAACATCAGAAGGAATAGTCTCTGATTCTCCGATAACCTCTGCAAGGATATCTGAAACCAAATGCTCTAATCTGGATGGGAAATCTTTAGTAGATAAGTCATAAAGCAAATGGAATAGTTGTCTTACCAAGTTTTCAGCGTCTGGCAAATCGGTGATAAGGATGATAGATTTCACTTCAGCTAACCTTTTCAATAAGTAGTTTTGTTGTAGAAAGTATGGATTTTCTTTGTCTACCAAAAGCTTTAATTGCAGAAAGAACACTTCAAATACGTTAGTCAACTCAGTAGCCGTGTAGGGGGCATCAGGGGCAAATATTCTCAAAATATCAGACAAACAACAGCAGACGTATGATTGAACGCCGATATTGGAATGTTTCAATAACTTCTTATTGACCAAATCAGCAGAAATCTTTTTATAAGACTTGATATCAACATGGTCCTGATTGACGGCGGAGAGTTCATCACTCAAGGTCTGAAGTCTGTTTAACAACTCCTTTGTTGGGATTGTCTTATGAACGGAAGAGATGATTGGCTTCTTGAACTGAAGCCTGGATATCTTTTCAGTCATATCCACCATGGCAATTATTATGAGGAATCTAGTGTTATTGAGCAGTAATCAAATTGTGATGTATATCTTTGAATAAATCACTGAATCGATACGCGTTTTTTTTGATGTTTTTTTTGATTTTTTTTTTTTTTTTCTTTCTTGTATTTGTTTTCTTTTAAGGGTAGAAACACAACCCGCGTAAAAAATTAAGTAAGCAGTGAGATTAGAAGATTAGAAAAGAAATAAAAAAGGAGAAAGAATCGAGATCGATAACCTTAGCAGTATTACCAATTGATCATGACTAAAGGCTCTTACGAAGTACTTGATACTTTCCGAATCAAAGAGATCATAAACCAAAGACTCCGTTTCAGATTACCATTAAATTACTACGACAAGCATGATTCAAGCGAGATCACTGTTGTAGTTAATATTACTCAAAAGTACCAAAAGGAACTTCATTCTGATAGTGTCAAATTGTCCAAGGAAGCAGTACTTCCAACCGATCCTCGCGTGATAAGCTATGTTCAAGGTGGTCCCGGCTTCCCCTGCGCCTCACCGTTGTCTAAGTCTAACTTTACTGAAGTATTACTTGATAAAGGCTATCAAATCCTTTTTTTAGATCAAAGAGGAACCGGGTTTAGTACCCCATTGGATGCTAATACTTTTGATTTGTTAGTTCCTAAGAAAGATGGCGAATCTGAAAAAGAACATACCAACAGACAATTGAAATTTATTCTCAATTTCAGGGCAGACTCCATCATAGAAGACTATGAATCAATTAGAAAAATATTGTTAGGAAAGAAGGGTAAAATATCTTTGCTTGGCCAATCATTTGGTGGCTTTTGCTCTTTCACTTATTTATCGAAGTACCCCGAGTCTTTGCGTGAAGTTCTTGTAACTGGTGGAGTTCCTCCAATTAACAGAGTTGCTGATGATGTTTATACTGCTACTTATGAACGGACCAAGGAACGTAATATTCATTTTTATGATAAATATCCACAAGATATTATCAAGGTCAAAAATATTTTGAGACATTTATCTGAAAATAAGGTAAAATTACCTGATGGAGGTGATTTAACTGTTGAACGTTTTCAACAATTAGGTTTACTGTTTGGTGGTCATGGTGGAACAGATAATTTACATCAGTTAGTACTCAAGTTTGATTTTGACTTAGAACTTTTCGGTTTACCAACTTATAACACCTTGCTAAATGTTCAAAAACAACACACATTTGATACAAACATTCTTTATGCATTGTTCCAAGAAGCTATCTATTGCGACGGCAACAACAAAACATATCAAAGTACTAACTGGAGTGCTGATAGATTAAGATACTTACCTGAAAATGAGCAGTTTGTATATTCTGAAGATTTGCTTAAATCTGAAAAACCTATTTTTTTCACTGGTGAAATGGTCTACAAATCTATGTTTGACGATTATGCCGTCTTAAGAAAGTTTAAAGACTTGGCAAATGAATTACACTCTTATAAGGATTGGTCACCATTATATGACGTTTCAACCCTATCCAAACTTACTTGGGATATCTTACCAATTGTTTCTGCCACTTATGTTTACGACCAATACGTCGACTTCAACACTACCATGAAAGTCAAGCAAGATGTATTCCAAGGAAACGGAAATTTGAAACAATATATTACTAGTGAATTTTTTCACGGTGGTGTTAGACAAGACGCTGAAAAGGTATTGGGATCATTATTTTCTTTACTAGAAAATGGTGAAATCGACTAGTAATACTTGTCTATTAGATGAAGAATACATAGAAAAAAATATACATGATATAATTATATTTAAAAGTAAGTGTTGGGTATAAAACCAACTCTGGGCGAATGTTTTGACGGAACGTAACCAATCATCCAATTCTTGTTGTCACGACTATATAATGTATCGACCAATTGGAAATCAAATAAAATTTCAATCTTTTCACCCTTTTTGAAAGCCATGTCACCAGGTTCTATCCCTTTGAAATCGTATTTTGCTTCAACAACACGACGATGCACCGATGCGGAATTGGACACAGCTATAAGCTTATCAAAAAATGCATGTACTTGACTAAGTTTGTAGGTTGTACTAGCTGTTTTTTCAAAAAATTTACTTTCATTGGGGGTGATATGATCATAAACAGGATCCGTAACGGTTACAGGAGCTTCTTTAATATCATTTTTAGCCGCATTATAAACTTTGGTTATATGCTTAGTAACTATGTCAGGAGTAGAGCTCTCAAGCAAGAGTGTACTATTGACAGTAGACGGAGCTGTCGAATCATCAGAAATAATAGAACTTTCCAGCTCCTCCGATTTGATGGATTCAAAAGAGTCTACCGAATCACTCCTATTAAGAGAAGGCTTTGGAGTTGGTGGCAATGGTGCGTTCAGCTTTCCCGAGGGTAATGGAGGTAATGGATTAGTGACTTGCTTAGCTGGTATTATCGGTAAAGCTTTACTCATGTTAGCCGTATTTGATCTAGGCGGTAAAGGTGGAGCGCGAGTAGGTTCAGGTTCAGGAACATATACTTCGTCAACCAGTAAGATTTTAGTAGGATGGTATGTTTCTGACTTGTTATAATTAGGATTTTGGTATTTCAAAAAGCTCTCTAAAGGATCTGCAATAAGATATTCAGCAAATACTCCATTTGAAGTATCTTTTGGTTTTAATTTATGTGTCTTATTATTCCACTTCGAATTAATGCTACTAAAGAGTTGCTCTGGTTTCAGTGATTTTTTCTCATCACTTATACCTTCATCAACTATTGCGGGATTCTTGTTATTAATAATCGTGATAAAAGATTCTAGTTGAATTCTGGTAGGTGTCATTACACTCTCCCATTGATCAATAATAGCATCATACGTCAGAATTAAATCATCCTTATGATCCTGATATTTCAAATTAGTAAAGCCATGGAATACGGAGAAGTATTTAAGAGTGGAGTCTATCTCTTTGTAAATCACTACTTGGTTACAAATGATAATTTTGGTAAGATTTTCAGTAAACTCTTCCAAGAACGATAGAGCGTGAGGTAATATGGCTTTTGCTTTATCATCTAACATTGTGAAAATTTTAGAGGCTTCTGTCAATTCAATATCTAAACCGTTCAATTCTTTTTGTTCTTTATCATCCAAGGGTGCCGACTTCTTCATTAATTTATTTATCTTTTTATGGATTTTATCATAACGAGCTTTCTTCTTGTTTCTGTTTTTTATGAGTTTTAGTATATCACGCAAGTATTTATTCATTTGGTCAATCCTTACACCTATAGATGAGGCATGGTACGTTAACTCATTCGTAATTTTCCTTTCTAATTGTTCTAGTGACACAAGGTAATTTGTTAATTCATGATGAACACTAGCAACATTGACCTGTCTCTCTTTTGGATGGACCATTGGGACCTCAGTTTCAGTCAGAAGAAGATCAAACTCGTGGTAGTAATCCTCAATCCCTTCAAATTGTAAGGAATCTTGACCAATTAGCTGTAAAAATCGACTTGTTATTATCATATTTCTTTTGAAAACACGAGGCCAATGGTGTTTTGCAATATGTTGTGACTGAACTTTAAGATATTTTAGTGCTTTTATGGATTGCTGTATGTCTTGACGGTAATGTTCAATAAGGTCGTCATCGTTCTTAAATGGCATGTGCAGCCCAATTCCTTTTTTAATGGATGTACCTCCATGCTTCAAAGTTGATCCGGTGTATTTGATGGTTGATCCCGTATACTTTTTCACGGAAGAACCAAAGCCACTAATATTTGACTTCAAGTGATCGGCTGACATCCTTTCAATTGGTATATCGTACTGAATGAACTCCCAACTTATAAAAAGGATTTTAAGAAATGTTTTACAAACTTATATTCAAAAAACGTTTTATTTATCTGTCACATATTTAGGAAACTGCGGATATTTTTTTTCCTTTGTTTTCTCCCTCTCTCGGACGGCGAAGCTTTTTTTCGCTAGTAAAGGTCCTCCCGTTTTGAAGAAGGCTTTCTCTATTACGCTTACACTAGAGTTATAAAGGGATGAGCAAGTTGACAAACACAATCTATTAGCCTTAATTATAAACTGCTATAAAAAGATAATTTTTTTTTTTAATTTAGTAAGTTTTTTTTTTTTTTTTTTTTTTTAGATTCGAAGCTGGTCCATCAAGGATCAACTAAAATCAAGTTTGTAAAATATGAGTTGAAAAGTAATGGAAAAGAGATAAGCAACATCAATTCACCAAAGAGTTAGAAGAACCAAATAGAAAGTCAAAGCTATTTTTAAAGTAGTGGTCAAAAGTATTAGAAATAAAGAGCAGTTAGCGAAAGAAAAAGAAAAAAACAAAAAACTAGAAGAACCTAGAAAAAAAAAAAGGGTTTACCATCAATAGATAACCGACTAGAATGAGCTGATCAACAGCTATTTAGACAGCAGCATTAGCATCTCTTTTGGTATTTGGTTCAAACAAGTAGTAACCTAAGTATCTAGCATCGGCATCAGCATTAGCATCTCTTTTTGCAACGGCTTCAGCGTTGGCATCTCTTTTGGTATTTGGTTCGAATAAGTAGTAACCTAAGTATCTAGCATCGGCATCAGCATTAGCATCTCTTTTTGCAACGGCTTCAGCGTTGGCATCTCTTTTGGTATTTGGTTCGAATAAGTAGTAACCTAAGTATCTAGCATCGGCATCAGCATTAGCATCTCTTTTAGCAACGCCATCAGCGTTGGCATCTCTTTTGGTATTAGGTTCAAACAAGTAGTAACCTAAGTATCTAGCATCGGCATCAGCATTAGCATCTCTTTTTGCAACGGCTTCAGCGTTGGCATCTCTTTTGGTATTTGGTTCAAACAAGTAGTAACCTAAATATCTAGCATCAGCTTCAGCATCAGCATCAGCATCTCTTTTTACAACGGCTTCAGCATTGACATCTCTCTTAGCCTCATCAGGAACTTCATCGGAGAGAATGACAAGTGCACCGTCTGGAATACCAATAGTTGAATTGACTGGAACAGCAGCAACGAATGAAAGTAAAATTGAAGTTAAAACAGCGTAAGAGAATTTCATTTTTTTTTTAGATAGCGAAAGTTTTGAAAAGAATGAGACAAGCTTGAGAAGATTGTGATTGATGATACTATCATAATCTAATTTAAAATGAAAGGATTTCAAGAATATTTATAAGTTTGAAGAATCAGGAATATCAATAAGTAACTCAAATTTTGATTTAATTATGTTGATTACCACGTTAACCCAAATAATTTCAACACTTTCATCTCACACACATTAGATACGAATCTACACACAATTGGGGTTGATGCACGATGGAATCGCCACAGCTCCATCCTTATTACATGAACAAGAATTAGGTAAAAGATCTTGAAAAGGGGTTTCAGGGGGAGGTGAAAGAAAAATGAAAAGATCTGGAAAGTGTAACATCTTTCAAAGAAGTATAAATTTTTGCAATAAACTGTTCCATTCGCAGCCTGATATAGTAATTTTGCAATCGCGATTTAACACATTTTTAACTCTTAGCGTTGTTGAGCCTGCGTAAAGAGAAAAAAAAGACAAAACAAAAACCACTCAAGCGAGAGTTGAACTAGTTATTAATCAACTAGAGTTTATTCGTTGATGCCTTAATATTGTAAATTAAATGCTACTTTTCGTTTCAATTACCTTCTTTCATGGCCCAAGAGAGAAATTTTTCTTCTCGTCAGAGCAGGTTAAGAAAATAAATTTTCAGTGTGAGTAATTTGCAACATAAAAGTGCTTTTATAGAATAGGTTATTTCTTGTTTATGAATTTGAATTCACCCTTTTTTCACTTTACAAAGCCACCTTGACTCTCTTTAAAAGAAGAGGAAGAAATCAGAACCATTACTATCAGTCGAGACAATAAGATGAATTCTTCTTGTCTTCGAGTTGTGGTGATGGATTTTGTAGGTGAAGTATGCTCATAGTCTCATTCGTTGTGGTATCTTAGTTGGGTTATGTCAAGATAAGCCAAATACCTAAGCTTATATATTTCTTTTGATACAAGAATCTTTTCAATGGGGAATAAAGAGCATTTGGAAACTTAAATTGAAGTAAAGAAGAAAATAGAAATGAAAGAAGAAGTATGAAATAGATGAACGTCATCGAATACAATCAAAAACACTAACCTCTCGTAAAAAACAGGGAAAAGCTCAATGGATATGCTTGATGGAAACGTTACTAAAAGAAACAAAGATTCGCTTAATTTAGCGGAAATAGGATGCTAAACAGATGAATAGTTACTTCGAAACTTACTTGTGAAAGAAGATCAAATTAAGGGAAACTGCGGTTGCTGAGGCTTTTCTAATTCACTATTAAAAGCGTAAATACGAACCTCCCCCTATTATTAACAATAAATTTACCATAGATCAAACAATTTCTGCATGATATGAAGAGAATGAAGACCCCATTAACAAACCTATAAGATATATCTAAGTATCATATCTAGTTATGCTTTCCGTTCAATTATTCCTTTCCCCACAGAAATCTTCAATAATCTTAATTGAAATATAAAGTTTATTAGTAGGGCGATAACAAGTGTGGATACCCACACCTGATGTTACATCGTAACAATTGGGGTAAGAATCGTCGGTCGGCATCCAATTAAAATCATTCTATGTGTGATTCATTAAATAAAAACTAAAAAAAAACCCCTCTTAGAGTTTCCCTAAAATTTCCATCGATGCAAGTAATTTAAATTATCGTCTATATCTTATCTTTTGGCAAAATATAAAATTGTGGATTTTTAGGCAAAGAAAAAGTGACAGCCTTATCAATAAACGCAACTCGGCGAATTAATGGATCTTCCACTTATCTTTTGAGCTCAGATTTTATGTTTTTGTTTTTCTTTCTTTTTCATTAGAAACGTGAGATACCCATATGGTCTACACACTTTTCAAATATCTTTAGTACGAAGGCTCAATTGACCACATCAACGCCTTGCCAATATAAGTTAATTACCACAGTAGTAGTTCAATAAATAATTTTTATTTATTGAGAATTTTTCATATATATTATTTTTTGGGGAACGTCATACGGCACATAAGTCAAAGAACCCGGACTTGCACTAAAAGTTTGACATGAACTTCTTTTTTCTTAGGTAAAACTGTCATTTTGATTGATAGAATACCAAGAGTAATTAACAGTACAAAATTACTCGGAGACATCAAAGTTCTCCTATCTAGACCATCCTACCTTCCATGGCGTGAAGCTATTGTTTCCCAATTTGTGTGAGATTTCCGTCTCTCGAAGATAGCAGACTAATTAATAGAGGGTTTTCTTATCTCTTCCTGTCAATTTATATACAGGAATCTAATTTCCTCTTGTTATGTGCTTTTTAATTGTCCTTTTTTCGCAATCGGTATGTTTATCAATAATTTCCAAACACTGTGGATCGAGTGGACGTAATGCTGTATAAAATGGTTGAAAATTTCTCTATGATTTCCTTTTTTTTTCATAATTTGTAACCTCTTATACTGAAAAAGATTTTGATTTCTTGTCAATACACAAATATCACTATAGACTTTAATCAATCATGTCGTCAGTAATATCACAAGATTATCTGAAAGATAAGGAAAAAGTCCCAGTTCAAGTCACCCTTACTCGTGATCTTGAATCGTTGGGGGAAATTTCTGAAAGTGATCATGTTCATATTGCTCCTCCAGAAAAGCTTTTCGGTGGTGATAGTCAATTATCTTCTAAATTATCTTCTAGACATATTAACACTATTGTACGTATATTCTAATTTCACTTTTAGTAATAAGTCAAGTTGCTAACATTAAACCAAAAAAAAAATAGGTCATCTCAACAGTCTTTGGTACTGGTTTATTCCTTTCAAGTGGGGGTACTCTTGGAACTTGTGGTAGTGCTTCAATGTTTCTCTGCTACTTTGTTGTAGGGGTTTGTTGTTTATTACCAAATCAAATTGCTTGTATTGAAACAACGTGTCTCTTCCCAGTTACCCTGGGTTACGTTATTCATTCCAATCATTTCGTCGATGAAGCTTTATCATTTACTATGGGATATCTTGACGTCTGGTCAAATATTATCCCCAATGAAGCAGCTGCCTTGCCTGTTATTGTATCTTATTGGGATAAAACTACTTCTCCCGCTGTTTATATTGCTTGTTTTGGTGTTATAATTGCTTTGATTAATTGTTGGAATATTAGATACTATGGTGAGTTTGAATTTGTGGCTGGTACATTAAAAGTTCTTCTTGTTGTTGGTTTAGTTATAGTTGGTTTAGTTATCGATTTAGGTGGAGCACCTAATCATGAAAGATTGGGTTTCCACTACTGGAAAGTAATCCCATTCAAAGAAAAGTATACAACCGGAAATTTGGGCAAATTTGCTGCTTTTTGGAAAGCTTTGAGTTCAGTTGTTTATGCTTATGGTGGTATTCAAGGTATTTGTTTATTGTGTGGGGAAACTAAGTATCCAAGACGTACTATCTATAGAACTGGTAAAAGAGTTTTCGTTCGTGTTTTAACTTTATACCTTTCTGCTGTTTTAATCTTAACAATGATTGCTAATCCAGATGATCCTTCCATTGCCACTAGTTCTGGTAATGCCTCTAGTTCACCTTTTGTTGTTTCAATCCAACGTGCTGGTATTAAAGTTTTACCTCATATTATCAATGCTGTTGTATTGAGTTCAGCTTTTTCAGCTGCAAACTTGCAACTTTTGAAAGTTAGTCGTACCCTTTATGCATTAGCTGGTAAACATCAAGCTCCTCAAATTTTCTTGAGAGTAAATAGACATGGTGTTCCTTATGTTGGTGTTTCACTTGCTTGTCTTTTCCTTTCTTTGGCTTTCATGTCTGTTTCCTCGGGTTCATCTACTGTATTTACTTGGTTTCAAAATATTACCTCTAGTAATATTTTAGTTAGTTGGTGTCTTATTGCTTTTAATCATATTATGATGAGTAGAGCAATGAAAGCACAAGGTTACTCTAGAGATATGTTACCTTATAAATTCAAAGGTGGTGAATACGGTGCCTGGATTTCTTTATTCTTTTCTCTGTTATTCTTATTAACCGGTGGTTTCCCTTGTTTTATTAAACATAACTTTGAATTCTCCCAACTTTTCACTTCCTATTTCGTTATTCCACTTGCAATTTTCCTTTACTTATTCTGGAAAATCTTAAAGAGAACCAAAATAAAGAAGCCTGAAGAGGTTGACTTGAAACTGTTGTTCGACGATGTTGCTGATAGACCAGAACCACCTTTCCCCAAAATTACCGGTTGGAGAGTTCTTACTTATCTTTGGCAATAGTTTACTTTATCGTGTATATTGAATATATATTTATTAAAATTAATCTTTTCATCGTGTAGTCTTCAATTGTAGTCTTCTTCAATTGAATCAATTAAATGTAACATCTCCCATGAGTTATTTTAGGCATTGGTTGATCTTATAGTATTTAATATTTTTGGAGTGCGTGTAACTTGTTGCAATTGTTTGATGTACTCTTTAGTTCAGTACTGCATGTACCCGGCAGAAACGGTTGCACTATCGCAAAAGTCTTTTGGTTAGTAGTCACGTTTTTAAGGTCGATAAATTTAGATTTTTACAGTACTCCGAAAATTCCATCTATTCCGGTTGTTATGTGGAAGCCACAAAGTTTCATAAAAAATACTGTCATAGTGTGAAAAAAAAAAAAAAACTAAGGGTTTACAATTATAAGAATGATTATATTAAATTGAATTGCAAAAGTATACGACTCTAGAATTGATTAAGATAAAATGTATTGCAAACGCATGGGGTATAAGACATTAGAACGAATTGAAAGATGATCATCACAAAATATTAGAAGAAGGAAAAAAGAAAGAAACGTGAAAAAGTCATGAATAGATGTTACTTCACTTAAGCAACAGTTTCATTTTGAGGTTCTGCTCTCTTAAATCTGAAAAATTTGAATTTTGAAGTAGCTGGTTGTTGTTCGTAAGTACCTGCTTCATTTGGAGTTTCATCAACAACATAACCATCATTATTTTGATAGTCAGTATTTTGTTCGTATGGGTTATTAGCAACAGTACCATTGTAGCGATAAGATGAAGAAGAAGTCTCTGATTTATGTTCAAATTCAGAATCACTCTTTTCATTCTTATGTCCAATCTTACGTTGAAAACCCAATACAGTAATCAAGATTGACCAACCAAAAGAGAGTAAGAGACATGCAACTGCAGCCCAAGTTAAAGCAAGTAATTTAACACCCAATGAAGAACTGTGGCCCGAACTATTAAAAGCATTTCTACCCTTAACATGTGCAGCTGTAATAAGACAAGCAGCAGTTATAGTGAATAAAAGGGCCAAACCAACTACGAGGAAACTGGCCAAACCAGTAAATAATCCAGCTCCAAAGCAAGACAAAATAATTGGAACAATTGAAAGAAGGGTAAAGACCAAACCAACTAAGAATAAGGCATAAGCAAAACGGGACAAATAATAATAGGTATTTCTACTTTTAATAAAGGATGATGGTAATCCAGAAGTTGTACCGAAATTATCTTCCGGAGAATATGGATAAGCAGGAGTATGTTTAATACAATTAGAATTACGACCATTTTCAACTCCACAAATTCCATAAGGTGTCCATCTTGTTCTTTGAAAATTAGCACCCGAAATCCCTGAAGTATCCGTTTCTGACCAGTAAAATTCAGTAAGAACCCCACCATGTACTGTACCAGCCAAATTAACGAAGAATAATAAGACTGCGGCACCAAGTAATAGGAGAAGAGGAATGAAAGTTAAGAAACGTCTAAGCATAATGGATATAGTATATATCAATTGAGTCAATTGAGAACGAAATACCTTATAAAATGACAATATAGAAATTTTTGAAAAAAAAAAATTGACGTAAATTACTTCTTATATAACTTAATGGGAGTATATTAGCCCATTATGAAAAGAACCAAAAGAAAAACAAAGGGAAAAAGAAAAACAAAAGAAAAAAGAAAAGAAAAGAAAAATAGAAAAATATAATTACCGGTAGGAGCAATGTCTATTTTCAGCCGACTGAAACAAGGCTGCTTAATTATTACCCTATAATTCAATATTAATACGATGTAATGTTATTATAACTATAAGGTTGCGGGATAGTGACTATTAATCCCAATATGGAATTTTGTGAAATTATTGTTTATAAAGTTCAACACTACTCACATAATTACTTACATCAATAAGTTCCAGTGTCTATGAAAGCCATATAAATGAACATAATAAGCCCCGAAGATGTATACTATTAATGCACTGAGCTTTCAAGGATAGTCACTCATTTCAGATTATAAGAAAAAATCCAAACAATAACAATATTAGTCTTGAAACTGTAAGGGATATGGACAGATATAGTGACGTTAATCCCCAGTCATTCAAATAAAAATAAAATTTGTCTCCAAAATTGAGAAGATACTTTTATACTTTCCTAATAATACACGGGCTAGTCTGTAAAGAGACGTTGGTGTATCCCTCAATCCTGGAATTTTTATTATTAGCTTGTGACCAAAATTAGCTGGATGCGAAATTCGATGAGCAACACAAAATGCTTCACAGCAACAAAAAATTTGATTATGTAAGCAATATGCGACATGTCTATTGTCAAGTAAAGATTACCCCCCGCTTTCATCTCCCACGACATTTTATCACGACATTGGATGTGTACGGAGTTATAGCTGATCGCCAACAAAAAATGGAAAAACAGGACAGAGCGGAAACAGAAACAGAAACAGAAACAGAACCAAAAAAGAAATTAGACAGAACAAGGCCCAAGCAGAAGACAATCAAATATCTCCAGCCTTATCGATTCCATTCTTTAGATCTTCCATGATCAGCATCAGCAGAATTCAGTAATTTAGGTGTATTAATATTTCGAGATAAGACTTCACTGTTTAATTTAAAATATAAGGCGATTCTGGTCAATTCAATTTAATCAAATTTTTTTTTTTTTTGAGAGTAAGTTAAGATCCCAAGTGAACATTCACAATCACATCGACCAACTACCTGTCAAAATTTATGAATTGTCTTGACACCCTTTTCACCTAGTTGAAGTATTAACCATTGTCGCTAACTCTTTCCTCCCGATTCTTTCAGTTTACCACTGTTTCTGTTCAGTTTCTTTTTGAAACTGTAATCAGTTACTAATACACCGGCCAACTATCTCGGAATTAATCGAAAAAAGTATCTCTGTTAAAATAGCTGTCTACTTTCTCAAAATATAATTATCTTTTTCTTCTTCTTCTTCTTAAGTCCAATGAGTTTGACATGGCCGATCATCAATTAACATAATGTTTAAAAGTATTCTTTCCTTACCGGCTAAATTGAGCCATCTTAGGCGATCTCTGAATGAATCAGATTCTGGATCCGATAAAACAAATTTGAAATCATCCCCAGCTCTTGAATCCAAGAATAAATTATCAACAATCAAAACCCCTCCAAATGAATTATTGAATAAGAACAAACAAAAATCTCCAATTATAACGAAATCAGCACCAGCTGAACCAACCCCCACAACAGACTCAAATATAAAAACAACCACCATCACATCTTCATCCACAACAACAACTCATCATATTAATCACCGATCTCAACTGTCCATGTTACTCAATGAGGAGTCCACAATTCCAATACCGAGTCCCCAACATTCTCAATTTTCTCATCAATCTCAGAATCCCCATCTTAGTTCTCATAACCGTAGATCTCAACTGTCAATGTTACTTACTGATGATCAAACGGAAGTATCATTATCCATGTCATCAAGAACTCCAACTCAATTAACTTCAAGATCCATAACAACAGAATCAGTGTGGTCAAATAAATCTACCGTGCAACCTCCCAATTTTGACGGGAATCCGGAAAGTATTGAGCATATAGTTGGTGTTGACTACACCAAATTAAATAGTAAACCTATTTATGAAGGTGCAAATGGTGTTGTATTCAAAGGTACCAACAAGAACCAAAGAGATATATTGGTTATTAAAACCATTAAAAAACAATCAAATCAATCAACTGATAACTATAATAGCCTTGTTTTTAAAGAATATAATAACGTTAAACAATGTTTGAATTGCAAACAGGTTATTGATGTATTAGATCTTGCTTTGAATAAAGAAGATAATGAAATATCAGTGATAATACCTTATTACAGTAAAGGTGACTTATTAGACTATCTTTCCCAGTTGAGGAAAAATAAAATTGAAATTAATTCAAATTTAAAGGATTCAGTGTTTAAACAAATCGTCAAAGGGATCAATTATTTACACGAAAGAAATATTGTTCATAGAGATCTTAAACCTGAAAATTGTTTGATTGATGATAATGGTAACATTAAAATTAGTGATTTCGGGTATAGTATTGATTTAAATAAGATTAATGAACAAATAAAATTAAATGATTTATGTTGCGGTACAACAAGCTTCAAAGCACCTGAATTATTTGGATATGAAAGATCAATTAAAGATGAGGATAGTTTAAAGGAAACAGTTAAAAAAATTGATTTCAAAGCTTTGGACTATTGGTCCTTGGGAATTTTTTATTTTCAAATTTATCTAATGTCAGTTCCTTGGACTGATGCAGATTTAACCAATGAATCAACTAATATGAATTATGAAAAATATGCAAAACATTATCCAAGTGATGAAAATTTATTATCAAATTTAATTAATCAATTGGATGATAAACATTTTAATATGCAATATAACCCATCGCTTTCACTTTTCAAAAAATTACACCATGAATCAAGATTTTTCATATTCATGTTGTTAAATCCAACTTTTGATAAAAGAATTAATACTAATCAACTACTTAATTCAAATTGGTTAAACCAAGTATATGCAAATTCAAGAGATTTCATTGAATTGTCTCCAAATAAAAAACGTTAATAACTTTATGATATAATGAACAACTATAGATTTTTTGATTTCACATGTAGCATAACAAATCGAAGAAGAGTAGATACAAACGAGTAGCCTAATATATAATTATAAGGCTATGTATCTAGCCGACTTATGTAACCATTGAAATATAGCTATTAGATATAGTAAAAGTTATCTTCGGAGGATTTGAACATGCTGTTCATTTATTTGACAAAGTGGCCGTCTATCCGAGTTCATTCGCTAGCCTCTTTTATAATCGTTTAAAATCTTTAACTTTTTCTTCAATTCATTACCGCCAAAGTCAATCTGAAAATCTGATAGTAAGCCATCCTTTTTTTTTCCATTTAGTTGAGCTAAACTCATTTGAATTTTCAACGAATCAATTGATTTTGAATTTTTTCTCGAATTCTAATCCCTTATATTGTTTCAAGCCATTTTGTTGTCTTATTTCAGGAGTTTTGTTCATACTTGTTTGAAGTGTGTGTTTTAAAGTGCTAGAATACCACTCGCGCTGCAACAAAAACAAACAAAAACAGTCACAAAAATCATAACCGATCAAATTTTATTTGCAACTAAAACAAAAAAGCCAGGCTTGTGTGTGTTAAGCTAGCTATACAATGACAACTTAGCTTGGAGGGTCTATAAATTGGTAAGTTGAAGAATGAAACTTGCATTCGTTTACCAAAATATAAAATGAAACAAAAAAGGGTGTCAAAACAACATGGATTACCATGCCATTAGTGTTCACTAAACAATCAATCTATACATCTATACTACCATGGCAATTTAATTAATGACAACAATAAAATATAATTATAAGTATATGTAAAAAAAAAAAAAGAATTATAGAATAATACAAACAAAAAAAGGTAAAGAAAAGTTATTAAGGAACAAAGAACAAAACTAGAGATGATATATATAGAGAGAATGATGGAAAACAAAGGGGAAGATAAAAGACAAAATTTATGACGACAAACTGAACAGCATTAAAAAGCATTATAAGATGGAAAAAAAAAAGACTCGAAATAAAAAAAAAAAAGAACAAATAGAAAAGAGCAGGAATAATAAACCTCGAGCAAAATTATAAAATATAAAGACAGCATAAAGAGAAAGAGAATGAGAAAAAAATATAGAAAATAACTGATGGTCATCTACCTTTGATGAAGGATCACTTTTGGTGATAATTCAGATACCCATAATTTCCAACTCCATTGGTATTACCATTAACATTACCAGGAGTTGAAGAGATATTATTCGTTGAGGTTCTTCTTGGATTACCAGGACCCCTTACACCCAAAGGATTTTTTGAGAATGACAATCTGATCCCTCCTTTACCGTTGCTACCATTTGGTCTTGGCAAAGCGCTACCGTATAACTCAGCCAATGCTCTTGTAGCCAATGCCACATCATCAAATTCAACAAAACACATTGGTCCATGATTATGATTATTACTACCGCTGGAATTAGTTGAGGATTGGTTCTTGGTACGGAATGATAAACGACGGAATCCCTTTTGAGGAGAAAATAATGATCTTAATTCGGCTTCAGTTGCATCAGGAGGTAAATTACCAACATATAAAGTATTACAAGGAGGGTTTTGATCGGCTGGGTTGGCTGGTGGTGGAACACGCGCCAAAAGAGACAAATCAGGGACATCCTTACTCAAAGATTGTCTTGAATTAGCTGGTGATGTATTACTGGAGGTAGTTCCTGGTGCTGAACCAGGTGTTGCAGCAGCAGAACCAGAAGCACCAGTACTAGACCCTTGTCCCGCACCACTTACTACATCAGCAGCGGTTGGCTGACCATCAGTCGGTATACCAGAAGATGATGCTTGGGTGGTGGCAGGGTTTGATTGGGATGGAGGACCAGCCGCAAGAACCTGAGCAGCAGATGGTTGTTGTTGCTGCTGTTGTTGGGATGGTTGTTGAGGAGCAGGTGCTGAAGTTGTAGTAGCACTATCTGGTTGAGATTGAGGTGCAGGTTGTTGATTAGATCCACCGGGGATCGACAATGCGGGTAATTGCGAATTTGAAGTACCATTCGAAGGTTGATGATTTGAAGGTGGTGGATTATTGAAAAATGCCGATGAAGTTTTTCTACGATCATTACCAGCAGATGGAGGTGCCGATTGTTGAGATTGTTGAGATTGTTGATTACCCCATTCGAATGGAGTATGAGAACCAGAATGAATACCAGCATCAGCGGAACCAAGACCAATTGATTGAGAAGAACCTGGTTGGGAGGTAGCCGATGGAGGAGGATTACCCCAAGGATCTCTACCGAGTAAAGTATAGTTATCATTTTGAGATTCCATGAGTAATAATGATTTACCGGTCAAGTCACTTAAATCAATTGATCCAGGAGCATGACCCGATGAAGATTGAGGTGGAGCAGTAGTTGGACCCAGGGTGGAACCATTAGATCCAGTAGCATGTTGAGGAACTGCAGGACCAGTTGCTGAGCCACCAGGAGTAGTATTACCAGAAAATGGATCACTAAATAAGAATCTTGAGCGTTGATTACCAATAGATTGTCTTTTTTGAAAAGTATCATAAGGAGGGTATGCAGATTGAGGTTGAGATTGAGGATGAGAATGCAGGGTTTGATCTTGTTGTTCGGGGGTTTGTGGGGGAGCTTGTTGGAGATGTTGATGCTGTTGAGGTTGGTGTTGTTGGTGTTGTTGATGATGTTGCTGCTGCTGCAGTTGTTGTTGTTGTTGGTGTTGCTGTTGTTGAGATGCAGAATCATGTGGTTGTTGTTGGAGATGCAGAGGATGGTGATGAATTTGATTATTTAAGTTAGGAGGAGAAATATTTGAAGTTGAAGATAATCTCAAGTTTTGGAAATTGGCAGAAGTATTTGATAAAGAAGTTGGGGAATGTATAGGTAAATTTTCATAATCGACTTTGATTGGACCGTATTCATTACCAAATATGAATTTTCCTTCTAATAATTTCCCCGTGGTAAGACAAGTATTGATAGTTTTGAAAAAGGCGACAATTTGATAATCTTTAATTTCGATATTGATAATATCATCGATAACCAAAGAGAAAATCAACGAGGCTTCACGATTAGTTAAATCATGGGGTAAGTTAGATACTTTCAATATACTGGTAGTGGAAGGAGATTGAGGTTGAAAAGTGTTTAATAAATTAGGCTGAGAAGAAGCAGGAGGTCCAGAAGGAGGAAGACCACCCAGGGAAGCAGGAGGAGCAGGTGGTGCTTGTGGTGGTCCAGATAAAAGGGAGGAGCCACTAGGAGGTGCGGCAGGAGGAGCTGGAGGAGGAGGAGCTGGTTGGGCGATACCAACAGCAGAGGAGGTGCTGGAAGCAGAAATGGGAGCCAGAGGAGCCAGAGGAGCCAGAGGAGGAACTGGGTGTTGATGATGGTGATGAGCAGGAATGGAGGTCAGGGTAGGTATAGGGGGGAAATGGTTATTAATATTTGATTCTGAAGTCATGATGAGTTAATGCAGTGATATAAAATGAAATGCACGATTGAAATGACTTGATGACTTATCAGATGACTTTAATGACTTAATGAACAAGTATTGTAATAATACAAAATTGACTGAAACCAAAGAAGGGAAATTAAAAAAAGTAATAATTCAATGGAAAAGAACAAACAAAAAAAAACAAAAACAAAAACAAAAAAAACAGAAAGTGAAAAAAAAAAAAGGGTATTGGAGTACAACAAATTCACTAAAAACTTGAAAATAATACAAAAGCTTTTAAATTATTTCTGTAATTGAAGTTAAACTTGGAAGTTGATAGAGATAATCACAGATAAAACTAAAATGTCGGAGTACGGATTACTCAGTAGTTTTCAATTTGAATGGTATAATGATAAAATACAAATGGATAAAAGACAGTTAAAAAGGATGGACAAGTCTTAAAGGAGAAACGAAGAAAAAAAAGGACTAAAAAGAAGAAAAGTATTGATGAATATGAATATGAATATGAATATGAATATGAATATGAATATGAATATGAGTATTGGAGTATGGGTACGAGTGATAATAAGGGAAAAAGGGTCGGTATGATATGATATGTATGGGGACTATCTTTTTCTTTCTTTGGTGGAGGAGTACACGAGTAGGGAGTATGTTGCTAGTGATGTAGATGCAGATGAGTAGTTGGAGTATTAAAAGAGAAGTAGGAATTAGTTGAAGTATATCTCAGTCTCTCACTGTTTGAGTCTCTCTCTCTCTTTTTTTTTTTCTGTTTGTTAAAAAAAAAAAAAAAAA